>JARHVA010002080.1:0-157500 GCA_037957365.1 Torreya grandis
AAAATGTGTTATAATGTTAATAAGATTAAAACATCACATTATATGTCATATTCTATTCTTGACATCAAAAAACTCACGTTGAAGTGATAATGCAAGTAGGTTGTGTCTTTTAACCACCCTAACCAAACCTTAATTTTGGTTTAAAGGGGAGATTTATACATGCGTAAAGAGAGGAGGATATGTGTTAGAGTATATATAGAGGTCTCCAAGAGAGGAGAGGAAAGTTTTGAGCATGGGAAAATGTATTAAAACTCCTCAAGAATAGTACTGCAGTTCTATTATAGGGTAAACAAATATGATTTAATGAATCATAACGAATAAATAAAAGATAATATTGGATGCCTATGATTATTATATTGTAATTGGGATTTATATTAAATTCATATTACATTGAAAGGCCATTGAGGCCATAACCATGCAAGATGATTTTTGCTAAGTTGCAGGATCAAGAATGAGACTATGAATTATAGTCAAGGAGGAGAGTAATTGCTAAGAGTCAATGAAGTTGAGATATGCAAATTACCTTTAGATAAATAAAAATTTATGTCATATGTTAATATTTTAATTCAAAATTGGAATTTTAAAAAATGTAAAACATTCAAAAGGTCCAAACAGTCAAGAATATACTTTGTATACAATGAGCACCCTATTATTACCTAGACAAGATTCTATCTATAGAGTTAAGACCAAGGTAGGCTTGTCAAATGTTGAATAAAATGTTGATTTGGTGAATGTGTGGCTATTTTAGAGAGGAATAATTTTTATTTTAATACAAGAGGGGTAGTGAGTTTCTAGTCATGGTTCATAAAAGGATCAACTCTTTTACACAATCCATAACCCCTATTTTGGTAGATGTTGGAATGAATATACTTTAGGAGAGAGGTAATATCATTATGAAAACAATTTATTGATATTAATAGTCAAGATATAAGAAAATAATGATAATTATTAAGATAAAGAAACCCAAGAATGGATGTTGATAGTATACAAGCCTTGTTTCTATAATTACAATATTGCTTTCTAGACTGTGAATGTTGATATTAGAAAAAATACATATTAATAGGGAGTTATTATCCTTTAAAAGGATTTGAAAATTTCATGGGGAGGTTATAATGTTTTTACATCCATTCCATATTTTATATATGGTTTTTAATTGACCAATAAAGACTCAGACATATAGAAGAAAACCTTGTTTCCTACATAGTTGCATTCAAGAGGGCATAAATGTACCCAAAGGAGTGAGTGGAAATTTTAAGAGTGGATTTAATGAAGGATAAAATATATATTAGGATTAATAAACCACTCATAAACTATTATAATTCATTCAAAGGAGAATAAAGAAATAAAACCCTGTATAGTCTCAAAAAGAGGGTATCAATGAGTGAGTTTTGTTGAATTTATACCCTTAATGCATTGAATTAGGTCAAAAACCTATTAGATATGATATATGAGATTAAAATATATATTTAACAAGTGATTTTTTATTTAAAACTGAATATAATTAAATTTATAGGATTTTGTAGGCTCTCAAACCTGTGTGTAGGCATAAAAGCCCTAAATTAGGGTTTGGCTATTTTAGAGAGTTTCCAACATTTAAAAAAGGTGAAACTTGGTGGTTAAGAAGGAATTGATGTGAAAAAGGATATTTTATAATTTTTTAATTGGTATGGACTCAAGCCATACATATACAAGGGATTGTACTTATCAAGGAGACTAGAGACCTAATGAGGTCTATCTTAATGGTGAAAAATGATATCTAGCAATAGTGTTAGTTATTGAAACTTTATGGAGAGTTGAATATCTATAAAGTGTAACAAAAATAAGAAATAGTTATACTATAAACCTGATACAATTGGAAAACAAAGGAAAAAGGCTAGAATAAAGGATACAAGCCTTGAGGAAGCATTGAGACCATGATTAAAAAGAGATAATAGTGAAGTGTATTTGAGCCCTTGAAATGGAATATGAAAAGTGTGATAATATATATAAAGACTATCTAGAACAAAAATTTTAATTCCTTTAAGCATTAAAAAATATTTAACACTTGAAAGCTAATGGGAGGGTATCTAGTGAAAATTAGTAAGAGTTAGAAAAGCAATTTGAGAAGAAAATGAATTGATTAAGATAGAATATGAATTATGAGTCATTTGAGAAAGGTTAATGTCATCAAGAAGTGATTTGAATATTAAAAAAAATAGTCACATGTGTCAAAGATGATTTAATCCAAAATTCAAGGGAGAAATTAGGTGGAGGATGAAAGGTTTCAGATCAATTCATCAAGAACATTATGACCAGTTGGGTTTGAAATATGATAATGATGCTTAAGATGAA
Organism: Torreya grandis; assembly: GCA_037957365.1. Classification (NCBI taxonomy): domain Eukaryota; kingdom Viridiplantae; phylum Streptophyta; class Pinopsida; order Cupressales; family Taxaceae; genus Torreya; species Torreya grandis. The sequence continues at coordinate 2,332 of JARHVA010002080.1, forward strand.
TTCTCCCCATGCCTCTACATCATTTCTTGGTATCAAATCATGGTAATATTGATTTTAGTTTTGTTTTGAAGTCTTAACAAATTTTTTAATTGAGATAAAATCATAATGTTAGGAAGTATGCATAAGATGACAACTTACAGGGTATTGAGGGAGAAGAAGAGGTTTCAGTTATGATCTATTGAGATCATCATAGAATAATATTAGATTGAGGAGAGATAAATAGAATCTTGAAATTCATTTGAGAAGGACAAGAATCTTGTCAAGAGAAGGATAGAAATGAGAGAGAAGAAAAGAGAGCATCAAAGATCCAAGAGAGAAGAGAGGAAGTAAAGACTCTAAAAGAGATTTAATGATTATAAGAAGAGGTACTTGATAGAGGACACAAGAATCAGAAAGGCCCAATAAAGGTCTAAGAGGAAATATTGAAAAGATTAATAAGAGGAAGGTCTAGAAAGGCCTATCAAGGAAAGAAGAATGAAGAAGATGGATATATAAAATTAAGTGTAAGACATACGAAGAGAGTTAGGGTAAGGCATAGAGAGGATAGAGCTCATGATTAAGCTCATAAGAGAATAAAAAATCTAATGGACTAGATAGAATGTGAGAATAAATGTAAAGTGGCCACTCGATTCACTTGTGAGAAAGAGAAGACACAAGAAAAGTGTCTTGAGGAATGAGAAGAAGATAGAGAGATGAGCCCAAAGAGGCATGAGAAGAGATATGTTGCCAAGTGAGCAATAAGAAAGAGAGATACAAAAGAGTATTCTCATTGAGGAGAAAAAGAAGAAGATATAAGTTACAAGAAGAACACATGAGGGTAAAGACAAGAAGAGATGGAGGATGTCTATTCCAAAGACACTCAAAGAGACTATGTGGTCTCTCATTTTGTATGATAACATTACTTTCAATTTTATGTTTGTAAGTATAAAGGTAGGTATGGTGAAGGCCAAGCATGAAGATAAATGTGAACCAAGGTTTGATGAGAATGTTTTATAAATAGATACACTCAAGTTATATGAAGAATTGGAAATGTTGGAAACATACTTTAGCCCATTGCAAGGACTACATACAGGTGTACATCAGCAAGGGAAGCTCAAGAATGAGATCAAATAAGGATCAAATGAAGAAGGATTGGATGGTTTAGAGGAGGCCATATATAAAGGATTGAAAAAGGATATTGAACAAGGAATGGTAAGAATTAATGAGATGAATGTTTTAGGTATTGGGAAAATAGGAAGAGGTTGACCATCACAATTAAATGAAGAAGGAAGAGGAAGAAGATGAGATACAAGCATTCATGAATAAGTGTGAAAAGGATAAGAAAATTACATCAAGTAAAGGACATCAAAATACATGTTTATATGATGATATAATAGCTGAAATGGGAGGACAAAACCATGAGTAAGAGGTTAGAACAAGTTTCCAAGATACATATCTAAGAGACAGGCTTATAGAGGAAGATAAGCAAGCTGATATGAAGCAAAATTTAGCTAGGATAAAGAATAAAAAACCATACAAGTTCTATAAATTATTTAAGAAGAAATATTACCTCATGACATCCATGAAATGTATGTGAATGATGTTGTAAATGTATGTGCATCAGAGAAAGAGGATGAAGAAGAGTATGAGACTCATGAATTTATTGAAAAAGAAGTGGAAATGTGGATAATGACATCGAAAAAAGAGTTAAAAATAAATGAATGGAAGAATAAAGTAAGGAATATCATGAATATCACAAAAAAGAACAAAATTGGACAATGTAGACCTAAGAAAAACCATGAAAAAGATAGAAAATCAAGACAAGTGAAGCATAATTGGAAAAAGAGGAAGAAAGTGGCATTTGATTTTCTCCCTCATGGGGAGTATAATGTAGGATCATTAAGCCAAATTAGTAAAATTTCAATGTTAAAGGTTCAATTACATGATAATAGGTCTAATTAAGGTCCTAAGTGAATTAGGAATCGATGAGATGGCTTAGAATGTGAATTGGAGGTTTTCTTTCCAAAATTGTAAATTGAGTTTTCAAATAGTAAGAACAAGCAACAAGGGGTCCTAAGAGTCTAATGAGGAAATAACTTGGTTTAATAGGGTTAATAGGTCATGAAAAATGTTTATAAGGGAAATAAGACTAAAACATCACATTGGAGGTTATATTCTAGTCTTGACATCAAAAACCTCACATTGAAGTGGTAATGCAAAGGAGGTTGTGTCTTGTAACCACCCTAACCAATCTTGAAATTGGTTGAAAGGTGAAATTTTTACATGAGTAAAGGGAGGATAATATGTGGTATATGAGAGATAGATAGGTCTCCAAGAGGGGAGAGGAAATTTTTGAGCATGGAAAATGTATTAAAACTCCTAGAGAATAGTAATGGAGTTCTATTGTAGACCAAACAAGTATGTTTTGATGAATCATAATGATTAAATAAAATATAGTCTTAAATGATAAATTTATTATATTGTATTGGGATTTATATTAACCTCATATTAACTTGAAATTTGCTTGAGGCCATAACCATGCAAGATGAGTTGTGTTAAGTTATAGGATCAAGAATGAGACTATGAATTATAGTCAAAGAGGATAGTAATTTTTATGAGTTAGTGAAGTTAAAGAGATATGATCAGGCACATTTAGAGAATAGTTTAATTCCAAAGTGGAAATGAATCAATGTAAAACATTCAAAAGGTTTCGACAGTCAGGAATATACTCTATATATAGTGAGCACCCTACTAGTACCTAGACAAGATTTTGTCTATAGAGTTAAGACCAAGGTATGCCTGTCAATTATTTGATTAAATTTTGATTGGGTGAATGTGTGTTTATTATATATATGATTATTTTTTATTTGAATTCAATAGGGGTAGTGAGTTTCTAGTCATGGTTCACAAAAGGATCAACTCTGTTACGCAGTTCATAACCCCTCTTTAGTGGATGTTGGAATGAATATAATTTGGGAGAGAGATAAGATCATTATGATAATAATTTATTGATGTAAATATTTATTATAGAATAATTTAATGATAATCCTTGAGAGAAAGAAACCCGGAAGTTGATAGTATACATGCCATTTTCTATACTTATATTATTACTTTCTAGACTGTGAATGTTGATCTTGGAAAAATTCCATATCAATATGGAGTTATTATCCTTTAATAGGCTTGGATAAGTTCATTAGGAGGGTTAAATATGTTTTCAAGTTTTCTTTATTCAATACATTGTTGTTGATTGACCAATAGAGACTCAGTCCTGGATAAGAAAACCTTATTTCCTGCACAATTACATTCAAGAGGGGATATAAGTACCCAAAGGAGTGAGTGGAAATTATAAAAGTGGAGTTAATAAAGTATTAACGATATATGAATATTAATAAACCAATAAATAATGATTATAATGCATTTGAAGAAGAATAAAGTAAGAAAAATCCTGCATAGTCCCCAAAAGAGGGTACATGTGAGTGAGTTTTATTTAATTTTGACCCTTAATGCATTGAATTAGGTCCAAAACCTATTGTATATGATATAGTAGATTAAAATATATATTTTATAGGTGATTTTTTTCTTTGAAACTCAATACAATTAAAGTTATTTTATTTTATAGGCCCTCAGGCCTGTGTGTAGCCATAAAAGCCCTAGATTAGGGTTTGGATATTTTAGAGAGATTCAAACATTTAAGGAAAGGTGAAAATTGGTGGTTAAGAAGGAATTTATGTGAAAAATGAGATTTTATATTTGGATTGGTATAGTCTCAGGCCATATATATAGGGGCCTATACTTATCAATGAGACTAGAGACCTAATTAGGTATGTCCTAATGGTGAGAAAGGATATCTAGAAACAATGTCCATTATTGAAACTTTATGGAGAGTTTAATATATATAAATGGTGATAAAAATAATGTCTAGTTCTAATTTAGACCTGATACAATTAGAAAACAAAGGGAAAATGCTAGAATAAAAGCTATAAGCCTTGAGGAAGCATTGAGACTATGAGGAAAAAGAGAGAAGGGTGAAGTGAATTTTAGCCTTTGAAATGGGATATGAAAAATGTGATAAGATCACTAAATAATATCTATAATAAAATTTTGAAGTCCTTTAAGCGTAAAATAAGATTTGACCCATGAAAGCTAATGAGAGGTTACCTAGTAAAAGACAGTAAGAGTTAGAAGAGCATTTTGAGAAGAAAATGAATTGATTGAGAGAGAGTATGAATTATGAGTAATTTGAGAGAGGTTATGGTAATTAAGAAGTGATTTTAAGATTAAAATAAATAGGAACATGTGCCAAAGAGGCTATTAATCCAAAATTCAAGGGAGAAATTAGGTGGAAGATGAAATGTTACAGATCAAATCATCAAGTACATTTTGACCAATTAGGTTTGAAATATGATAATGATGTTTAATATGACTTATCCCCATTCCTCTACATCATTTTTTGGTATCAGATCAAGGTAAGACTGATTTGACTTTTATTTTGAAGTCTTTACAAATTTTTGAATTGAGATGAATGCATAATGTTAAGAGTTATGCATAAGATAACACCTTGCAAGGTATTGAGGGAGAAGATGAGGTTACAAGTCTGATATATTGGGATGATAATATATCAATATCAAATTTAATAGAGAGAAATAAGATATCCAAAGTACTTTGAGAAGGACAAGAAGCTAGTCAAGAGAAGACTAGAAAAGAGAGAGAAGATAAGAGAGCATTGAAGCTCCAAGAGAGAAGAGAGGAAGTAAAGACTCAAAATGAGAGTTAAGGAGGGTAAGAATAGGTCTTATATAGAGTAAAAAATAATAGTAAAAGCCTAATAGAGGTCTAAGAGGCAAGATTGACAAGCTTTCTAAGATGAAGGTCTATAAAAGCCTATAAAAGAAAGAAGAATGGAGAAGATGGATATAGAAAGAGAAGTAAAAGATATAAGAAGATAATTGAGGAAATGAATAAAGATGATATATCTCATGGTGAAGCTCATAATAGAACAAGAAAGATAATTTAGTGTCTAGAATGTGATAAGAAAGATAAAGTGTCCACTAGAGTCACTTGTGAGAAAGATAAGGCACAAGAAAGGTGTCTTGAATAATGAGAAGAAGAGAGCGAGAAAACCAAAGATACATGAGAAGAGAAATGTTTCCAAGTGATCAAAAAGAAAGAGAGATATAAAATATAGTTCTCATTGAGGAGAAAAAGAAGAAAATATAAGTTCCAAGAAGGGTGGATGAGGGTGAAGACAAGAAGAGATGGAGGGTTTCTATGCCAAAGACATTCAAAGAGACTATGTGGTCTCTCATTTTTTATGCTAACATTACTTTTAAATTTATAGTTTTAGGTATGAAGACAAGTGTGGTGAAGGCCAAGCATGAGGCCTCAAATTTTATGAAGAATGACTTAAGAATATCACCCATCAAGCGGTAAGAGGATGACAAAGAGAAAGAACCTCTTGAAGAAACCAAAGTGTTGAATATTGATAGAATTCCACATCTAGAAGATGAAGAGAAAGAGGAATATTATGATGCATTTCCAAGTCTAGCACCTAAAATAAGAGAATAAGCATGAAATAAGATATGAAGGTCACCCATGAAGATATGAATGAATAAGTAAGCTTGTAGGAGTTACCACTAGATAAAAATGAATGTCTAAATGTTGATTTTGATTACATATATGAAGAAAAAATAGATGATATGCATGTTGAGAAAAAGGAGGAAAAATTATATCCCTCAAGAGGAGAATAAGGGCTTGGATATGTATGACCTAATTGGCTAAAACAAATAGGTGATGAGAATAAGGAAATGAACCTCAAAAAAGAGGTCAAAAAAGGTGAAGGAATAGGTGAAAATCAAGCACAAGTATGGAAGCAAAGCAAAAAATTCAACGTATACCAAGTCAGCATGGTAGAGAATAAATGAATTAAGCATGAAAGAGGTTAAGAGAGAAAAATGTGGCGGCCCAATAAGGTATAAGGAAAAAAGTGGGTTTTAAAAAGTAGGAAAATATCACAAGAGGAACCTATTGCAAGTGTACTCCAAGCAAGCATGAAGGTAGATGAAGATATAAAGCCTACAAAGTAAAAAAAAGAGATGGTGCATGTAAACCAAGAAAGTGATATGAAGGTACAACCATGTGAACAAGAAAATGAATGCTTAAAGGAAGATAAGTGTTTGGTAGACATGTTTTCAATTATTGTTTAAGATGATGTGTTTGAATTTGACTCCAATATTGAAGATAAATTGTATATATAAATAATGACATTAATGAATAAGAGTACAACAAGGCAAGGTGAGGATGAAAAACCTCAAAATTTTCTTGAGAATCAAGGTAGACAACATGAGGAGGTTGATATGAATCTCACAAATGAGGAATTCCAAGGAGAAGACAAACAAAATTCTGCCCAAGACAATGAAGAGAAATTTGAACCAAGGTTTGATGAGAATGTTTTATAAATAAATGCACTCAAGTTTCAAGAAGAATTGGAAATGTTGGAAACATACTTTAGTCCATTGGAAGGATAGCATATAGGTGTACATCAACAAGGGAAGTTCAAAATGAGCTCAAATAAGGATAAAATTAAGAAGGATTGGATGGTTTAGAGAAGGCCAGATATGAAGGAGTAAACAAGGATCTTGAACAAGGAATGGTAAGCATTAATGAGATGAATGTTGCAGGTATAGGACAACAAGAAGAGGTTGAACATCATAAGAAAATGAAGAAGAAAGAAGGAAGAAAGAAGAAGGAAGAAGGAAGAAGGAAGAAGATGAATTTTTAGCACTCGTGAATAAGTGTGGAAAGGAGAATCAAATGACATCAAGGTAAGGAAATAATAAATACATGTTTATATGATGTATATCAATTGAAATGGGGGGACAAAACCATGATGAAGATGATGGAACAATTTCCAAGATACACATCTAGGAGATAAGCTTATGGAGGAATATAATCAAGCTGATATGAAGTAAAATGCAGTTGGGATGAAGAATAAACAAATCATAAAATATCTATAAATGATTTAAGGGGAAAATTGGCCACATGACATCCATGAAATTCATGTGAATTATGTTGTATATTCAGGTGCAATAGATAAAGAGGATGAAGAAGTATATGAGACTCGTGAATTGATTAAACAAGAAGTGTAAATGTGGATAATGGCATTAGAAAATGAGTTAAGAAAAAAGGAATGGAAGAGGGAATCAAGGAATAGCATGAAGAATACCAAGAATAAAAAATTGAACAAGATGGACTTGAGAAAAACCATGAAGAAGATATAAAAGCAAGATAAGTAAAGCATAATTGGAAAAAGAGGAAGAAAGTGGTATTCAAGTTTTCTCCCTCCTAGTGAGTATAATGTAGGAGCATCAAGACAAATTATTAAAATATTAGTGTTGAAGGTTCAAGTACATGATAAGGTCTTAAGGTTATTAGGAATCCATGATATGGCTTAGAATTTGAATTAGATGTTTTCCCTCCAAAATTGTAAATTGAATTTTCAAATAGTAAGAACAAGAAAAAAGGGGTCCTAAGAGTATAATAAGGAAATAACTTGGTTAAATAGGGTAAATAGGTCATGTAAAATGTGTTATAAGGTAAATAAGACTAAAACAGCACATTGGAGGTTATATTCTAGTCTTGATATCAAAAACCTCACATTGAAGTGGCACTACAAGGAGCTTGTGTCTTGTAACCACCCTAACCAACCTTGAAGTGGTTGAAAGGGGAAAATTTTACACGAGTCAAGATAGGAGGATATGTGTTAGAGGAGAGAGATATAGGTCTCCAAGAGAGGAGAGGAAATTTTTGAGCATGGAAAATTTATTAAAACTCTTCAAGAATAGTAATGGAGCTCTATTGTAGACTGAACAAGTATGTTTTGATGAATTATAATGAATAAATAGAAGATAGTCTTGGATGCCTATGTTTATTATTTTTTATTTGGATTTATATTAAATTTATATTAACTTAAATTCCATTCAGGCCATAACCATGCAATATGAGTTGTGTTAAGTTGGAGGATCAAGAATGAGACTATGAATCATAGTCAAGGAGGAGAGTAATTACTAAGAGTCAGTGAAGTTAAAGAGATATGCTCAATCATCTTCAGAGAACAAAAAATTTATGTCGTATGGGAATATTTTAATTTCATAGTGGAAGTGAAACAATCTAAAACATTTAAAAGGTTTAGACAGTCAAAAATATACTCTGTATACAGTGAGCAACCTATTGTTACCTAGACAAGATTTAGTCTATAGAGTAAAGACCAAGGTAGGCCTATCAAATTTTTAATGAAACATTTATTTGGTGAATTTTCGGTTAATATATAGAGGAAGATTTTTTATTTGAATATAATATGGGTAGTGAGTTTCTAGTCATGGTTTACAAAAGGATCAACTCTGTTACACAATCCATAACCCCTTTTCTGGTAGATGCTAGAATGAATATACTTTGGGATAGAGATAATATCATAATGATAACAATTTATTGATGTCAATATTCAGGAGATAACAACATAATGATAATACTTGAGAGAAATAAACCCTAGAATGGAAGTTGACAGTATATAGGCTACTATTTCTAAACTTACATTATTACTTTCTAAACTGTGAATGTTGATCTTGGAAAATTCCCATATCAATAGGGAGTTCTTTTCCTTTAATAGGATTGGATAATTTAATGGGGATTTTAGAATATGATTCCATCCTTTTATTAATTTGATATATGGTTGTTGATTGACCAATAGAGACTCAGTCCTATAGAAGAAAACCTTATTTCCTACATAGTTGCATTCAAGAGGGGATAAAAGTACCCAAAGGAGTGAGTTGACATTGTAAAAGTGGATTTAATTAAGGATTAAATATATATTAAGATTAATAAACCACTCAAGAATGATTAGATTGTATTTGAAGGAGAATAAAGTAAGAAAACCCTACATAATTCCCAAAAGAGGGTACATGTGAGTGAGTTTTGTTGAATTTTGACCCTTAAATCATTAAATTATGTCCAAAACCTATTGGATATATATAGGAGATTAAAAATATCTTTACCATGTGATTTTTTTCTTTGAAACTCAATACAATTAAAGTTATGATTTTGTAGGCTCTCAGGCCTATGTGCAAGCATAAAATCCCTATATTAGGGTTTGGATATTTTAGAGAGTTTCCACTATTTAAAAAAGGTAAAACTTGGTGGTTGAGGAGAAATTGATGTTAAAAAGGATATTTTAGAAGTTTTGGATTGGTATGGACTCAGGTCATACATATACAATGGCTTGTGCTTATCAAGGAGACTAGAGACCTAATTAGGTTTGTTATAATGGTGAGAAAAGATATCTAGAAACATGGTTGGTTATTGAAACTTTATGGAGATTTTAATATATATATATATATATATATATATATATATATATATATATATATATATATATATATATATATATATATATATATATATATATATATATATTTCTCAAAATCATGGATAGTTCTACTATAAACTTGATACAATTGGCTAAACAAAATAAAAAGGCTAGAATAAAGGCTATAAGCCTTGAGGAAGCATTAAGACCACGAGGAAAAAGAGAGAAGGGTGAGGTGTATTTGATCACTTGAAAGGGACTAGGAAAAGTTTTATAATATCACTAAAGACTATATATAATAAAATTTTGAAGTCATTTAAGCATAAAACAAGATTCGACCCTTGAAAGCTAATGAGAGGTTACCTAGTGAAAGCTAGTAAGAGTTAGAAGAAAGTTTTGAGAAGAAAATGAATTGATTAATATAGAGTATGAGTTTTTAGTTATTTAAGAGAGGTTATGATCATCAATAAGTGATTTAAATATCAAAACAAATAGGTACATGTGTCAAAGAGGCTATTAATCCAAAATTTAAGGGAGAAATTGGATGGAAGATGAAAGGTTACAGATCAAATCATCAAGTACATTGTGACTAATTAGGTTTGAAATCTGATAATTATTTTTAATATGAATTATCCCCATTCCTCTACATAATCTTTTGGTAATAGAGCAAGGTAAGACTGACTTGAGTTTTGTTTTGAAGTCTTTACAAATTATTGAGTTGAGATGAATGCATAATGTTAATAGGTATGCATAAGATGACACCTTGTAGGGTATTAAGGGATAAGAGGAGGTTTTAGCTCTGATATATTTAGATCAACATAGATAAATATTAGATTGAGGAGAGAGAAGCAAAATCCCTCAATTCCTTTGAGAAGGACAAGAATCTAGTCAAGAGAAGACTAGAAAAGAGAGAGAAGAAAAGAGAGAATTAAAGATCCAAGAGAGAAGAGAGGAATTAAATAATTCAATAGAGAGAAAAGGAGGATAAAAATAGGTCCTAGATAGATTAAATAAGAAGAGGAAAGGCCCAATAGAGGTCTAATAGGAAAGATTGAAAATCTTGCTAAGAGGAAGGTATAGAAAGGCCCATAAAGGAAAGAAGAATGGAGAATATGGATATATAAAAATGTGTTAAAAACATGAGAAGAGAATTTGGGAAAGGGATATAGAAGATATATCTCATGATGAAGCTCATAAAATAATAAGAAAACCAATGGACTAGCTGGAATGTGAGAAGAGAGGTAAAGTGGCCACTAGAGTCACTTGTGAAAAAGATAAGGCACAATAATGATGTCTTGAAGAATGAGAAGAAGAGAGAGAGAACAACCCAAAGAGGCATGATAAGAGATATGTTTCCAAGTGTGCAATACAAAAGAGAGATATAAAAGAGAGTTTTCATTGAGGAAAATAAGAAGTATAGAAAAGTACCAAGAAGAGCACATGAGGGTGAATCCAAGAAGAGATGGAGGATGTCTATGCCAAATACATTCATAGAGACTATTTGGTCTCTCATTTTGTATGATAAAACTACTTTCAAAATTGTGTTTGAAGGTATGAGGACAAGTGTGGTGAAGGCCAACCATGAGGCCTCAAATTTGAAGAAGAATGGGTCAAGAATATCAGCCATCAAGTGGCAAGAGGATGACAAAGATAAATAACCTCTTGAAGAAACCAAAGTGTTGAATATTGAGAGCATTCCACATGTACAAGATGAATACAAAGAGGAATACTATGACACATTACCAAGTCTAGCACCTGAAATAAGAGAAGAAGCATGCAAAGATGATATGAAGGTCACCCATGAGGACATGAATGAAGAAACAATCTTTCATCAATTATCATTAGAGGTAAATGAATGCCAAAATGTTGATTTTGATTGCATATATGAAGATTATAAAGATAATATGCATTTTGATAAAAAGGAGGACAAATTACAACCCTTAAAAGGAGAACAAGGACACGTGTATATATATATATATATATATATATATATATATGGCCTAAGTGGATAAAATAAATAGGTAAAGAGAAGAAGGATTTGAACCTCAAACAAGAGGTCAAACAAGGAAATGACATAGGTGAAAAATAAGCACAAGTGTGTAATCAAAGCACAAATGACAAAGTATACCATGTTGGCATGGTAGAGAACAAAGGCATGAAGCATGAAAGATGTGAAGAGAGAAACAAGTGACAAACTAAGAAGGTACAAGAGAGAAATTTGGTTGTAAAAATAAATAAAAGAGAACAAAATGAAGCTATTACAAGTTTACTCCAAGAAATAATGAAGGTAGATGAAGATAGAAAGCCTACAGATAAAATAAAAGAGATGGTACATGCAAACCAAGAAAGTGAGATAAAGGTAGAGCCATGTGAATAAAAAAATGAATTATTAAAGGAAGATAATTGTTTGGTAGACATTTTTTCAAATGTTTTTTATGATGATATTTTTGAATTTGACTCCAATATTTAAGATAAATTTTATATAAAAAAATAGTATTGATGAATAAGAGTATAACAAGGCAAGGTCAAGATGAAGCACCTAAAAGAGTGCTTGAGAATCAATGTATAAAACATGATGATGTTGATATGAATCTCAAAAATTATAGATTATAAGGATAAGATAAAGAAAAAGTTACCCAATACAATTAAGAACAATGTGAACCAATTTTTGATGAGGATGTTGCAGAAATAGATGCACTCAAGTTGTAAGAAGAATTAGAAATTCTAGAAACATACTTTAGTATATTATAAGGACTAAATATAGGTGTAAATAAGCAATGGAAGCTCAATAATGAGCTAAAATAATGATCAAATGTAGAAGGATTGGATGGTTTATAGGAGGCCAGTTATGAAAGAGTGAACAAGGATCTTGAACAAGGAATGGTAAGTATTAATGAGATGAATGTTGCAGGTATGGGATAGCAAGAAGAGGATGAAAATCACAAGCAAATGAATGAGTAATAAATAAGAAGATGAGTTATAATAACCCATGAACAAGTGTGAAAAGGAGAAGAAAATGACATCAAGGAAAGGAAAGCAAAAGACATGTTTATATGATGATATAATAGTTGAAATTGGAGGACAAAACCATGAAGAAGAGGATGGAACATGTTTCCAAGATACACATCTAAAATACATGCTTATGGTGGAAGATAACTAGGATTATATGAATAAAAATGTACCTAAGATGAAGAATAACAAAGCATAGAAGATTTATAATTGATTGAAGAGGCAACTTGGCCTCATGAAATCCATGAAATACATGTGAATGATGTTGTATATGCAAGTACAATAGAGAAAGAGGATGAAAAAGAGTATGAGACACATAAAATGACTGAATAAGAAGTTGAAATGTGGATTATGGCATCAAAAAAAGAGTTGAGAATAAAATAATGGAATAAAAAAGCAAAGAATAGCAAGAAAAATACCAAGAACAAAATTAGACAAGATGGACTTGGAAAAAACCATGAAGAATATAGAAAAGTAAGAAAAGTGAAGCATACTTGGAAAAATATGAATAAAGTGGAATTTGATTTTTCTCCCATCTGGGGAGTATTATGTAACATGCTAAGAGGTCTAACGAAGTTTTTGAGGGTCTTAAGAAGCCATGAGATGGCTTAGAATTTGAATTGGAGGTTTTCCCTCTGAAATTATAAATTAAATTTTCAAATAGTGAGAACAATCAAAAAGGGGTCCTAAGATTCTAATAATTAAATAACTTGGTTCAATAGGGTCAATATGTCATGTAAAATTTGCTATAAGGGACATAAGACTAAAACATAACATTGGAGGCTATATTCTATTCTTGACATCAAAAACCTCACGTTGAAGTGGTAATGCAAGGAGGTTGTGTCTTATAACCACCCTAACCAACATTGAAGTTGGATAAATGGGGAAAGTTGTACATGATTCAAGAGAGGAGGAGATGTGTTATAGGAGAGATAGCGAGAGAGGTCTCCAATAGAGGAGTGGAAATTTTTGAGAATGGAAAATGTATTAAAACTCGTCAAGAATAGTAATGGAGTTCTATTATAGACTGAACAAGTATGTTTTGATGAATCATAATGAATGAATAAAATATAGTATTTGGATGCATATGTTTCTTATATTTTATTGGGATTTATATTAACTTCATATTAACTTGAAAGGCCCTTGTATCCATAACCATGTAAGATGAGTTGTGTAAAGTTGCAGGATCAAGAAAGAGACTGTGAATTATAGTTAAGGAGGATAGTAATTGCTAAGAGTAAGTGAAGTTAAATAGATATGTTTAGTCATATTTAGAGAAGGAAAAAATTATTTCATATGGGATATATGAATTCCAAATTGGAAGTGAAACAATGTAAAAGGTTTAAAAGGTTCAGACAATCAAGAATATACTCTATATATAGTGGGCACCCTATTGGTACCTAGACAAGATTCTATCTATAGATTTAAGACCAAGGTAAGCATGTTAAAGTTATGATTAAATTTTTATTGGGTGAATGTGTGGTTCCTTTATAGAGGAATATTTTTTATTCATATACAATAGGGATAGTAAATTTCTAGTCATGGTTCATAAAAGGATCGACTTTGTTACACAGGACATAACCCCTTTTTGGTAGATGTTGGATTGAATATACTTTGGGAGAGACATAAGATAATTATTATAACAATATATTTATGTGAATATTTAGGAGATAATAAATTAATTATAATCCTTGAGAGAAAGAAACCCAAAATGGAAGTTGACAGTATACAAACCCTATTTCTATACTTACATTATTACTTTCTAGACTGTGAATATTGATCTTGGAAAAAATACATATCAATAAGGACTTATTGTCCTTTAATAGGATTGGATAAGTTCATGGGGGGGTTATAAGATGTTTCCAAACCTTCTTTATTTGATATATGGTTTATGATTGACCAATAGAGACTCAATCCTATAGAAGAAAACCTTGTTTCCTGCATGGTTACATTCAAGAGGGGATATATTTACCCAAAGGAGTGTGTGTAAATTTTAAGAGTGTATTTAATGAAGGATTAAATATATATTAATATTAATAAACCACTCAATAATTATTATAATGTGTTTGAAGGAGAATAAAGTAAGAAAACCCTGCACAGTCCTTAAAAGAGGGTACATGTGAGTGAGTTTTGTTAAATTTAGACCCTTAATGAATTTATTTAGGTATAAAACCTATTAGATATGATAAAAAATATAAAAATAGATATTTACCAGGTGATTTTTTCTTTTAAAATCAATACAATTAAAGTTATAGGATTTTATATGCTCTTGGGCCTACATGTAGGCATAAAAACCCTAGATTAGGGTTTGGCTATTTTAGAGTGTTTCCACCATTGAAAAAAGGTGAAAATTGGTGGTATAAAATGTGTTAATGTTAAAAGGGATATTTTATAAATTTTGTATTGGTATGGACTTAGGCCATACATATACAAGGCTTGTGCTTATCAAGGAGACTAGAGACCTAATTAGGTTTATCCTAATGGTGAGAAGTGATATCTAGAAATAGTGTTGGTTATTGAAAATTTATGTAGAGTTTAATAGATATATATGGTGCTAAAAATAATTTATATTTATAATTTACACCTGATATAATTTGAAAACAAAATAAAAAGGCTAAAATAAAGGTTACAAGCCTTAATGAAGCATTGACACCATGAGGAAAAAGAGAGAAGGGTAAAATGTATTTAAGCCCTTGAAAGGGACTATGAAAAGTGTGATAATATAAATAAATAAAATATAGACTAAATTTTTAAATTCCTTTAAACATAAAACAAGATTTGACCCTTGAAATTTATAAAGGGAAATTACCTAGTGAAAGCTAGTAAGAGTTAGAAGAGCAGTTTCAAAAGAAAGTGAATTGATTAAGATAGAGTATGAATTATGAGTCATTTGAGAGAGGTTATGTTCATAAAGAAGTTATTTTAAGATAAATATAAATAAATACATATGTCAAAGAGGCTATTAATCCAAAATTCAAGGGAAAAATTTGATGGAAGATGAAAGGTTGCAGATTAAATCATCAAGTACATTGTGACTAGTTGGGTTTGAAATACAATAATGATGTTTAAGATTAATTATCCCCATGCATATACCTCATTTTTTGGTATCATATTAAGGTAATACTGATTTGAGTTTTTATTTAAAGTCTTTACAAATAATTTAATAGAGATGAATGGATAATGTTAAGAGGTATGCATAAGATGACACCTTGTAGGGTATTGAGGAAGAAGAAGAGGTTTTAGGTATAATATATTGAGACCGTCATATACTAATATCATATTTATGAGAGAGAAACAAAATCCCCATAGTTCTTTTAAAATGACATGAAGCTAGTCAAGAGAACAATAGGAAAGAGAGAGAGAGAAGAAAAGAGAGCATTAAAGCTCCAAGAGAGAAGAGAGGAAGTAAAGACTCCAAATGAGAGTGAAGGAGGATAAGAAGGGGACCTAGATATAGGACACAATAAGATGAAATTCCCATTATATGTCTAAGAGACAAGATTGATAATCTTTCTAATAGGAAGGTCTAGAAAGGCCTATAAATGAAAAAAGAATGGAGAAGATGGATATAGAAAAAAAGTGGAATAAATAATAAGAGAATTGGGGTAAGGCATAGAGAGGGCAGAGCTCATGATGAATATCATAAGAGAATAATAAATCTAATGGACTGGATGGAATGTGAAAAGAAAGGTAATGTGGCCACTAGAGTCACTTATGAGAAAGAGAAGGCACAAAAAAGATGTCTTGAAGAATGAGAAGAAGAGAGAGAGAGAGCAGCCCAAAGAGATGTGAAAAGAGAGATGTTTTTAAGTGAGAAACAAGAAAGAGAGATATAAAACAAATATCTCAATGAGGAGAAAAAGAAGAGGATTATAGTGCCAAGAAGATCACATGAGTGTGAAGACAAGAAGAGATGGAGGATGTATATGCCAAATACATTCAAAGAGACTGTGTGATCTCTCATTTTTTTATGATAACATTGATTTCAAGTTTGTGTTTTTTGATATAAAGATAAGTGTGGTGAAGGCCAAGCATGAGGCCTCAAAGTTGATTAATAATGGGTCAAGAATATGACCCATCAAGTGGCAATAGGATGATAAAGAGAAAGAACCTCTTGAAGAAACCAAAGTGTTGAATACTGATAACATTTCATATGTATAATATGAAGAGAAAGAGGAATATTATAACACATTACAAATTCTATCACCTAAAATAAGAGAAGAAGCATGAAAAAAAGACATGAAGGTCACACATGAAGACATGAATGAAGAAACAATCTTAAAGAAGTTACCATTGGAGGTAAATGAATGTCTAAGTGTTAATTTTGATTGTATTTATGAAGAATAGATGGATGATATGAATGTTCAGAAAAAGGAGTAGAATATGCAGCCCTTAAGAGGAGAATAAGAGCATGGATATGTATGGACTAAGTGGATAAAATAAATAGGTGATGAGGAGTTAAACCTCAAACAAGAGGTAAAAAAAGGTTAATGCATAGGTGAAAATCAAGAAAAAGTGTGGAATCAAAGCAAAAATGGAAAAGTATACAAAGTTGGCATGTTAGAGAACAAAGACATGAATCATGAAAGAGGTGAAGAGAGAAACAAGTGGCAGCCCAAGAAAGTAAAAGGTATAAAGTGGGTTATAAAATACAAGAAAAGATCACAAGAGGAACCTATTGCAAGTGTAATCCAAGTAATCATGAAGGTAGATGAATATATCAAGCCTACAAAGCAAACAAAAGAGATGGTGCATGCAAACCAAGAAAATGAGATGAAGGTACAACCATGTGAACAAGAAAATGAAAGCTTAAATGAAGATAAGCTTTTGGTAGTCATGTTTTCAAATTTTGTTTATGATGATATGTTTGAATTTTACTCCAATAATGAAGATAACTTGTCCATGGAAATAATGGCATTGATGAATAAGACTATAGTAAGGCAAGGTGAAGAAGAAGAACCTAAAAGAGTGCTTAAGAAGAAATGTATATAGCATGAGGAGGTTGATATGACTATCAAAAATGAGGGAGTCTAAGGAGAAGATAAATAACAAGTTACCTTAGACAATGAAGAGAAATGTGAACCAAGGTTTGATGAGGATGTTGAAGAAATAGATGAACTCAAGTTGAAAGAAGAATTACAAATTCTAGAAACATACTTTACTCCATTATAAAGACTACATACAGGAGCACATCAGCAAGGGAATCTCAATAATGAGCTCAAATAATTATCAAATGAAGAAGGATTGGATGGTTTAGAGGAGGCCAACTATGAAGGAGTGAACAAGGATCTTGAACAAGGAATGGTAAGCATTAATGAGATGAATGTTTTAGGTATGGAACAACAACAAGAGGTTGAACATAAAAACAAAATGAATAAGTAATAAGATGAGTTACAAACACTCATGAACAATCATGGAAAGGAAAATCAAATGAAATCAAGGAAAGTAAATAAAAATACATGTTTATATGATGATATAACAACTTAAATTGGAGGTCAAAATCATGAGGAAGAGGATGGAACAAGTTTATAAGATACACATCTAAGAGACAAGCTTATGGAGGAAGATAAACAAGCTGATATGAAGAATAAACAAAGCGTACAATATTTAAAAATTATTGAATAATCAACTTGGCCTCATGAAATTTTATGAAATGCATGTGAATGATGTTGTATATATAGGTGCAGTAGAGAAAGAGGATAAAAAAGAGTATGAGACTCATGCATTGATTGAACAAGAAGTGGAAATATGGATAATGGCATTAGAAAAAGAGTTGAGAAGAAAGGAATGGAATAATAAATTAAGGAATAGCATGAATAAGACAAATAAGATCAAAACTAGAAAATATGGACTTGAGAAAATCCATGAAGAAGACAAAAAATCAATACAAGTGAAGCACCATTGGAAAAAGAGGAAGAAAGTGGCATTTGATTTTTCTCTCTTCTGGGGAGTATGATGTAGGATAATCAAATTCAAATTATTAAACTATTAGTATTCAAGTTTAAATTACATGATAATAGTTCTAACAAAGGTCATAAGGGTCTTAGGAAGCCATGATATGGCTTAGAATTTGAATTAGAGATTTTCCCTCCCAAAATGTAAATTAAATTTTCAAATAGCAAGAACAATCAAAAAGTGGTACTTAGAGTCTAATGAGTAAATAAATTGGTTAAATATGGTCAATAGGTCATGTAAAATTTTTTATAAGGGACATAAGACTAAAATATCACATTGGAGGTTATAGTCTGGTCTTGACATCAAAAACTTCATGTTGAAGTGGTAATGCAAGGAGGTTGTGTCTTGTAACCACCATACCCACCCTTGAATTTGTTTGAAAGGGTAAAGATTTATGTGAGTCAAGAGAGGAGGATATGTGTTATAGGAGAGAGAGAGGTATCCAATAGAGGATATGAAAGTGTAGAGCATGGAAAATGTATTAAAACTCCTCAAGAATAGTAATGTAGTTTTGCTTTAGGCTAAACAAATATTTTTTGATGAATCATAATGAATAAATAAAAGATAGTCTTGGATTCCTATATTTATTATATTTTATTAGGATATATATTAACTTACTATTGACTTGAAATTCCCTTGAGGTAATAATAATGTAATATGAATTGTGCTTAGTTACAGGATCAAGAATGAGACTATGAATTATAGTCAAGGAGAGTAATTACTAAGAGTCAGTGAAGTTAAAGAGATATTCTAAATCACCTTCAAATAAGGAAAAAGGTATGTTATATGGAAAAATTTTAATTCTAAATTAGAATTTAACAATGTAAATCATTCAAAAGGTTTAGACAATCAAGAATATACTATGTATATAGTTAGCACCCTGTTGGTGCCTAGACAAGATCATGTCTATAGAGTTAAGACTAAGGTAGGCCTATAAAATGTTTTATGACATTTTGAAAATTTTATGTGTGTTTCCTATATATAGGAAGATTTTTTATTTGAATATAAGAGTGGTAGTGAGTTTCTAGTCATGGTTCACAAAAGGATCAACTTTGTTACACAGTCCATAACCCCTATTTTGGTAGATGTTGGAATGAATATACTTTGGGAGATAGGTAATATAATTATGATAAAAAGTTATTGAATTTAATATTCAAGATAGAATAACTTAATGATAATCCTTGAGATAAACCCCATAATGGAAGTTGATAATATACATGCCCATTTTTTATAATTAGATTATTGCTTTCTAGACTGTGAATGCTGATCTTAAAAAAAATCCATATCAATAGGGACTTATTGTCCTTTAAGAGGATTTTATAATTTCATGGGGAGGTTATATTATTTTTCTATCCTTTTCATATTTTATATATGGTCGTTGATTGACCAATAGAGACTTAGTCTTGTAGAAGAAAACCTTGTTTCTTGCATAGTTGCATTCAAGAGGGGATAAAAGTACCCAAAAGAGTGAGTGGAAATTTTAAGAGTGGATTTAATCAAGTATTAAATATATATGAATATTAAGAAACCACTTATGAATTATTAGAATGGTTTTGAAGGAGAATAAAGTAAGAAAACCCTACATAATCTTAAAAAGAGGGTATAGGTGAGTGAGTTTCATTGAATTAAAACCCTTAATGAATTAAATTAGTTAAAAAACCTATTGGATATGATAGATGATATTAAAAAATATGTTTACCAGGTGATTTTTTTCTTTGAAACTCAATACAATTAAAGTTATAGGATGTTGTAGGCTCTGAGGCCTTTGTGCAAGCATAAAATCCTTATATTAGGGTTTGGCTATTTTATAGAGTTTCCACTATTGAAAAAGGTGAAATTTTTTATTTGAGAAGGAATTTATGTGACAAAATAGATTTTATAAGTTTTGGATTGGTACATACATAGGCCATACCTATACAGGGGTCTGTGTTTATCAAGGAGACTAGAGACCTAATTAGGCCTATCCTAATGGTGAGAAAAGATATCTATAAATAGTGTTGGTTCTTGAAAATTTATGGAGAGTTGAATATATATATATATATATATATATATATATATATATGGTGCTAAAATTTATATATAGTTCTTTATACCTGATATAATTGGGAAACAAAGGAAAAATGCTAGAATAAAGGCTGTAAGCCTTGAGGAAGCATATAGACCATGAGGAAAAGGAAATAAGTGTGAAGTGTATTTAATCCATTTAAAATTATTAGGAAAAATGTGATAAGATCAATAAGCACTATCTAGAATAAAATCTTGAAGTCTTTTAAGCATAAAACAAGATTTGACCCTTGAAAGCTAATGGGAGGTTACCTAGTGAAAGCTCACAAGAGTTAAAGAGCAGTTTGAGAAGAAAATGAATTGGCTAAGATAGAGTATGAATTATGAGTAATTTGAGAGAGTTTATGGTCATCAATAATTTTTTTAAAGATAAAAACAAATAGGTACATGTGTCAAAGAGGCTATTAATCCAAAATTAAAGGGAGAAATTGAGTGGAAGATGAAAGGTTGTAGATCAAATCATCAAGTACATTATGACCAGTTGGGTTTGAAATATGATAATGATGTTTAAGATGAATTATCCCCATTCATTTTAATTTCTATGTATCCTTGATAATAATTCATTCTAATCTTATCAAAATATAATCTTATGAGAAAGAGTGCTTCCATTAGGCCTTAGAATCATGTTAGACTATCTTATCCATATCTTACATGGTATCAAAGTAGACAAAGAGAATTTGGGTAGAATCTTAAGATATATATATATATATATATATATATATATATATATTATATTTCCTTACTAATTATATTATTCTCTTTTATCTTCTTTGGATGGTCTTGAAAATCAGAAAGGTGTGCAAGAAATTCTAGTTTCTAGTGGACATTTTCTCTTTGTATTTTTATTGTAGTATATTATAGAGATTTTTGGAATAAATAAAGGCTCATAATTTCATCCACATTATCTAAGAAAGACAAAATTTCTTCATGTTTTATCCCAATTGGATATTGGAGGCCGATCTACAAGGTTTTTGGTAAAATACCATCTCTCTACATTGACATTTTTTCTACATGTTACACTTGAGTTCACCTTGGATACATGATTTTTTCATTATATAAAATGAATCTTTACACCATTAATGAAAATTTAAGTGTGAGTTATTTTTACATGTTTTTATTCTTTTCTTGTAAATTTTTTTTTGATCTATTTTGTATTCAAAAGAAGAATTAGATTCAATTTTTTTGGCCATTTGCCTTGCATATTTAAGTTTTTTTTATAAAAAAAAAATGCATGTTATTATTATAAATATCTCAAAATATAATGAATCAATCAAAAAAATTATGTATTTTGTGCACCCTATGTTCATATTTTCATAACAGTTTGAATTTGAAAATTTTATTACATAATGCAAAAGCTATCATATTTTTACTAACTAATATTCAAGAAAACAAAATTTTGTTTTAAGATTTTTTCAATACTCTTGGTCAAACTTATTGGATTATTTGTTTTTTCCATTCCTAAAAACTTAGTTGTAATTATACTAAATTTGGAATAACTTTAAACTTGGTGGTAGTTCTAGTAAATTTGGCAGCACCATTTTGACCAAATAAATTACAAGTCATAGATTTGTAGTTTAATTTCACCAACAAATAATTATGGACTCTTGACCTCCTATTCACAAGCATTTTTCTGCACTTTATGTGTTGGTGTATATAGTTTATGCCTTTGGTGTGTTCTTTCTCTATAAATTTAAATTATAACAAAGTGAAACTACAACCACTTTGTTGTTTGTGCAAGAGGACATTATAATCATACTAACCATAAAGTGAAAAAATCATATTTTCTTGGGGGGTATTATGAGATTGTGTTCACTTATTGTGATCTCACTTGTGTACCTACATATTTACCATGGGTAATCCCATATTTACTTTTGAAAATCAATATAATTACAAAACATGAAAATCTCATTCATGTAGTGTGTTAATGGGTAAAGGCTACACCTACTACATCAAGGGAATATTTCTAGAACCCATAGATGCTAAGGGAAAAATAACATGGAAAATTTATCACATTAAAATACTTGGTTATATATGCACTTTTAATTCCATTGAACTTATTTATTAAATTTACCAATGTAAAATCTCTAAGGAGGCTTGGAATATATTATAAAAATTGTATGGTAAAAATGAATAGGTTATGGGGTATTAAATTGACAATGCACTCACTTATATATTCCTCTATTTTTGATAACATATAAGATTATGTAACTAAAGTGAATGAAATTAGATCACAACTAAATTTATGTGGTATTTTAAATAAGGATGTCCATTTAGTCTTCAATGTGTTAGGAAAACTACCTTCTGAATATGTAGCATTTGTTTCTAGCTTCCAGACTCATCGGTTAACTATGGGCAGTACCTATATCATGCCTTATTTTGAGTCATTTTCAGAAATGTTAAAGCTTGAAAAAGGAAAATTGATAACTATGGGACTCTTGAATCCATAAAAATCAAACACCTTAGGTCATCCTCCACATACACAAGGGTCTAAATAGCTGAAGTAACCAATGCACAAGACATAAAAATATCTTATATAATAATCAGAGCCTACACCATTAGAGTCTAAATATCCTTTCAAGAAAATGGATTTTGATATGAAGGTGAAACCAACTTGATCATACTAAAATAAAATTGGACATGATGATCATAAGTTTCATGCAAAGATAATTGATGAGCTAAAACATCTTTTCAATAAAATCCACATCAATTTTCCATCTATCTATATAAAGGAATCAACTCATTTTACTTATTCAACATCAAATAAAGGGAAAGGAAAAACACTTATCATAGGAGGAAAATTTTGATAATAATAGATAGTTAACTTTGGGGCTACACATCATATGGGTTCTAATCAAGAATAATTTTATTCTTTGGAACTTTTTTCATTACCTTACATTCTCATAGGAGATGATACACTGGTAGCACTTTTTGGAAAATGATCAATTAAGATGTAAGAAGGCACATTTGAGAATGTTTTATGTGCCAGCCTTATTTTCATCTACCAAATCAATCATCTTGAGAATGGAAAGAAAGTTGAGTTTTTCCCTGATTTAATAGAAATTTATGATCTTAAGGATGATGCCTTTGTTGCAATAGGAAAATATGATCTCGAGTATCAGATATATGAAATATCATAATTTGTTCCTCGTTATCCTTCTAATTCCTTCCTCATTCACATATATTTAGTGAGTAAGCTATGACATGAACAGTTTGGCCATCTTAACTACCAATACCTTTAGTAGCATAACTCAAAGGATATGGTCACATGACTTCCTCCTCTCCAATTTCTAGAGGTGTATGTTTAGGTTGTAAAATAATTGATAATATATAGGATATGTTTTAAAAAGGTTCATGTTGGAGTGCTTCACATTTCCTTGAATTGGTTAAAAAAGATTTTATGGGTCCATTCCCCACTTTATCTTTTAGTAAAACACGTTATGTCCTCACCTTCATTGATGACTATTCAAGGTTCACTTAGGTCTACTTCATTTGTCATAAGAGTGATGTATTCAACTAGTTTCAATACTTAAAGGCTCATTATGAGAATCAATCTAGGAAACATATCAAAATTATTCATATAGATAAACATTAAGAATATGTGAATCATCACCTTTAGCAATTCAGCATTCTTTAAAGGATCAACCTTAAATATTATGTTGTCTACACACCCCAAAAAAATAGTGTTGCTAAATTGAATAATAGGACCCTAGAGGAGATGGTAACTTGCATGATCCATGCTCGATCTCTTGGTCCACAATTTTAGGCTAAGTTTATTAACTATGTCTTTCACAATCAGAATCACATTATTCATATAGCCTTGAAAGACATGACTCCTTTTGAATCTTAGTGTGGTTCGAAACCTATTTTGAGACATTTTAGAGTATTTAGATCCCCTTCATTGACATGTATTCATTTAAATAAATGTAAGGATTTAAAAACATAGATTTGACCCTGATATTTATTAGATATCCTAATGGTGTCAAGGGATATTAGCTATTTAATCCACAAACAAAAGATATTTTCATTGAAAGGAGTGTTAAGTTTAAGGAAACATTTCCTCCATTGGCTTCTCATACTTCACCTTCTCCATCCAAAATGGACTTAAATTATAGTGAATCAAAGGATTCATCTTCACCTCCACATTCATTATGATCATGTTCAATGGTTTTAGAATCTACTTATTCAATTCCATAATTATCATCGCCATGATGGGTTTTACAAACTCTTCAATTAGTAGGCCCCTTTATCAGGGATCCTTTAGACACTTGAAGGACATAGTCACAACATCATCATATTATACATGTATACATTACTCTTGATTGTGATCCACAATATTTTATTAAAGCATCTAGTCATGCTAATTGGGACAACAATGGAGAAAGAGTATAACTCCTTGATGAGGAAAAACACTTGGATTTAGTCTACCTTCCCAAAGGGATGAAAATGGTTTACTATAAGTGGATCCACTAAATCATATATGCAATAGATGGAAATATTGATAAACTCAAATCATGACTTACTACCAAAGGGTTCTCAAAAGTCCCTAGTGATGAATATATTAAGATATTTTCTCCTATTGATAAGATGAATTCCATTCACTTGACTCTTGATATTAACATAGATCATGGTTAGACTGTAGATCATATGGATGTGAAGAGTACATTTCTTCATGGGGATATTTAGGAATAAATATACATATAGTATCCACAAGTATTCATTGAGGAATATTATTTGGTCTACTACTTGTAAAAGTATTTTGGTGGCTTCAAACAAGCCTCTTAGGCTTCATATGCCAAGATGATTCATTTCTTATCTCAACCCATTTATTTCACTATCACTCAGATCCTAATGTTTATATTTTATGATATAATGATTCCCATTTAAATTGTTCCTCTATATTTATAACTTAATTATTATAAGGGGTTCTTCATCCATCATTGACATAGTCAAATATACTTTACACAATTAATTTGTTATGACTGACTTTGGCCTTTTACACTACTTTCTCAGGATTGAGATCATTTAGTTTTATTTTGGGATCACTCTTTCTTAGAAAAATTATTCTCTTGATCTCCTAGATTTATTTAACATGGTTTATTGTAATCCTACACTAAATCCATTTCTATCAGGAGTGAAGCTCTAGGAAAAGTGTTCCACTCCATTAGTTGATGCCACTTTATATCATCAACTTGTTAAAATTATATTATATTTGATAAAACTCTCCCTAAAATTTCCTTTTTAATTTTCATGATCTCACACTTTATGCAAGAACCACATGAACTTCATTAGAAAGTGGATAAATGAATCTTGAATTATATCCAATGCACTCCTGGACATGGGATACATTATGCAATAGGGATTAGTCTAGACTTAGATAGATAGATATATATATTATGATTGGGTTTTAAATTTTGAGTATTGTAAATACAAATTTGGCTATATATTTCACCTTGGTTAGGCCCCATTAGCTGGTAGAGTAAGAAACAACATGTTATTACTCTATCTTTGACTGAAGCTAAGTATCAAGGGCTATAAATGTTGCTATTAAACCTATTTGGCTTCATAATAATCTAACTAAGTTTTCCATCACCATTAAATGGCCATCTATCATCCTTTGTGATAATCATAGTACCATTTATATATGAAATAACTTGGTTCATAATCAAAGGACAAAACACATAGATATCCACTTGCACTACATCCAATATTTGATTCATTAATCTATATTATTTTCCTAAAGTAGAGTAGGTTGTTGATATATTAATATAACCCTTCATTGAGAGTAATTTCCATCACTTAAAAACTCTTCTTATGGGTATAAGACATTACTTTATGGGAGTCACTTGACCATCTCTCATCATCCTTGCATAGGGGGAGTTTTTTCCTGTGTTTTCTCTTTCACTTTTATATTTTGAGGGGATCATTTTGTACATGGGTACCTAATTAGGATTTGTTTTTGGGACCCAATATTTTTTACATGTTTTGAGTTTATTTTCTTCTTAAGTTTCACTTAATGAGGGGTATTGGTGTGGAAAGGGTTCTCACCCAAACTGGTTTTAACTTTGGGTTCCTTCCACACTTCTTGACTTAATTTCACTTAGGAATTAATAGTATGCACAAATTTTAAGTGCACAATTAAATTCATAATTATGTGTATACATTTTTATTGTACAATCTATTCACTCCTGTATGAGTGGACCACACTCCACTATGTGTTGCATATCAATTTGTCCTCCACTTTGGTGTGTGCACATAGTGTTAACACACCCACTAAAGGTTGTCTAACCCACTCTCTCTTTCCTATATATTTAACACTATATTAGTTCAATTATAATGTGTAATGTGGAATGTAGAGTTAATATATTTTATTTATGCAACTCCTTTGATTCTAGTTAAATCAATTCATCTTTTGAATTTGTCTTGCACATTTTTTATGTATCCTTGATAAGAATACAACTTATTCTTATCGATATATGATCATGTGAGGAATATTTATTCCATTAGGCCTTATAATATTGTTAGGCTATCTTATCCAAATCTTAAAAATATACAAGGCTTGTAATGTTCAACCCATACAAATAATTTTGTCAAAGAAGATAACATACTTAAGATTTGTTTAAAGCTTCAGATAAATAATCATAATTACATAATTTATACATATAACTATAAATAAGGTATCAT
Organism: Torreya grandis; assembly: GCA_037957365.1. NCBI lineage: Eukaryota > Viridiplantae > Streptophyta > Pinopsida > Cupressales > Taxaceae > Torreya > Torreya grandis. The sequence continues at coordinate 29,378 of JARHVA010002080.1, forward strand.
CAATAATTAATGTAAGTATTCTTCATTCATAAATCTTAATAAAATACAATTCAACTTATTTTAAGAAGTAAATATAATAAAGAAACCATCATCTTGATATAACAAATGACTCAATATAATTGGCATCAATGGAACCCATATGCATTCACCTTGAAATGAGATCAAATACATCCATCCAATAAGAAAGCACAAAAACTAATAAATTCTCAACCTAATCCCTTCCATTGGTGGTTTTCTTACCCACCCTAACCATTATCTTAGGGATATAATAGGATACCGCATAGAGGCCATTAAACCATAAAACTAGATTAACAAGAGGGCTTTTGAAGGATGAGATCTATATTAACATGACAAGGTCATAATCAACAACTATGATAATATGTAAAATAACTACACAACACACCTAAGTAAAGAGACTAAAAAAAAACACTTTTTCCAATGTATGCAAACATAATAAATAGATAATGACATTTTTACAAGAAAAAACATCTTTATGCCATATAAGTGTAAGATGGTCCCAAAATAATCATACCTAAATGTGTTTTCCAAATCATCCTATGCAATTTTCAATCAAATAATCAATTCAATATTTATATGAACTATAAAATGTTCATAACCATGTATTATCAAATGATGGAGTTATGATAAGAGAACTTACCCTTCCCGTATCTCATTCATCCTTCTAGGTTTTCATAAAAAAATAATATCCATTATTCTACCATAATAATTTAAATACAAAACTTATTTTTTTAATGCAAACCCCATGATTGTTTCTTTCTTTGTTTTCCAACTTTTCTTTTCTCCTCTTTGAGATCCAACTCAAATAATGACTATTGTGTATACACAAAAACTAATTTTTATCCTTTATCCTCTCATAATTTTTACTACTTCGAACTCCTAGTAACTTAGTTTCCTATGTTTAAAAGTTACATGAAATCATGGATGAAATAAACAATCTTAGTTCAACCTAATTCTAAAAAGAAATCACTTTGAACTAACAGGAAACCCCATGTCAAAATTTTTGAAGTCTACATGCATTAATGCCACCAAGGAAACATGTAGTTATCCTCATATTTCTCCTCTTCTCACTCCTAAAACACACATGACAAAAAAAAATGAGCTCCACCCAAAACTTAATCCAAAATTATTAGGTCATTTGAGTGTTTCAAATGTCAACAAAAATCCAAAGGCTAAGGCCAAGTGAAGACCATATAATATATCAAAAAAACTTCCAATGCATGATAACCTAAATTGATATCACACCATATTTACTATGTGTTTCAACATTAAATTATAAGCATATAACCTTTAATAAAATTATTTATACCATAATGGGCCAAGTCAAAAAAAGATTTCACTTTGGAGATTCACCATGCAATAGAAATTATGATTTATAGGAAAATAAACATAATGCCACATAATAGAATATCCTAGCTATTTTTTCAATGATAAATATTGCATTAAAAATTGAAATCAATAAACATCAAAAGAATAATTAACCAAGTGTTAATGACAGCTTTAGAGGCAAAAATAAACAAAAAACACAATACCATGAAGTTCATGACACAAGCTAATAAATAAATATAAAAAAAGGTGAATTGATGAGAATTCATTCTTTTTATTCCATCATTTATTTACCTATTTGAATATAAGTTTTTTAATGGTGAAATGTTCTAAGCTCAAACCTAGTTTAGTACCTCGACTATCACTTGTAAACATAAATATGACATCAACATTATCAAATTGAAATAATGTAAACCAAATCAAATATATAAACTAAAATATAACTAATACATCATATTTGTAACATCATATTAAATTCTTATAAGTAAAAATATTTGATATCAATGTCACAATAACCGAAATTTATCATCAACATCACAATAGTAATGAATATAAGATTATGTCTAGATACGATATGACATCCACCCCCCTAAAGGAGACACCATCCTATAGCCTGATAAAATAAATGAGGATAGTGTAGTCAAAAAATTCTTTCATCTTCCCAAGTGCTATTATTCTCACTTAGTTAATCCCATTAGACTAGCACTTACTTCATATCTCTATTTCACAAACTAATGTTTTGATGGGCCAAGATATTAATGGGTTCCAACTAAATCATCTCCTTATCCTCTGCTTAGATATTATTATAAGATAAAATGTGATATGGATCCAAACCATATTCTCTTAATAATGCTACATGAAAACATCATGAATTATAGACATATAAGGAGGCATAACTAGATGATAAGATACATGACCTGATATTTTCCATAATTTCAAATGGATCAAAAAATCATGGACTAATTTATATGATTTTCCAAACTTTGTAGAGCTTTCTAAGGTCTTCCTCTCAATAAAACCTTATATTTCACCTAGAATTTCCTTGGTGACCTTTTTAAATCAATATAATGTTTCTGTCTATCATAGGCAATCTTTAGTCATTATGGAATAACAAACATTTATTTGTCATATTCTTTAAAATTTTATGGACCTAAAAACACTCAATTTTCCAATCAAGTTGAGGTAATCCTTCCATTTATATTGTTGTTCCATTACATGCATTCACAACATATATTAAACTATAAGGTTCATCCATAATTTGGTTTAGCCATTTATTTTTAGATGATAAGGTAAACTAATATTTAATTTTATTCCAAATGTAACCATCAAGGTTTGCCAAAATATAAAAGTGAACAACTTATCTCTATAAGTGATATTTACTTTCAGAATACTGCGAAGCTAGAAAATTTCCTTCAAAAATTTTTTAGCAAGGGGGCATCATCAGTGACATTATGTGCAATAAAATGACCAAAATATTTGTGTTTATCATTTATAACAATAGTTGTATCATGCTCACTTTAATATTTATACATTCATGTGAAGAAATCCTTTGAAATAAATTCCCACTTGCTTTCTAGAATTACATGAGAATATATTAGAGTACCTGGGTGGAAATTTTTAACCTTAACATGATGACATTCCAAAAATGTTTTTATGAAATTAGCTATATCCTTCTTCAGCCCAAGTGAAAAAAAAAGATTTTTCAGTTCATGTGTTATATTTGTGATAACAAGATGACTAAAATGAGGTGTTGTATGAACTTATTTCAACACTTGTTCCCTTTTCATTTATCATTTTTAGATTTTATAAATGCATAATGGTGGCATTTAAAGTATCCTATCATTAATTTTCAAAACTAAATATTTTATCATTTTACATTATGTTAAAAATTATTATTTATATTTATGAAGAGGATGCATTATTCACTTCCCAATAATAGTAGTGATGTCTCCACTCAAATATGGTTGAACAAGAATCCACACACACCTTGTGATTTTGAATTTTGTGTCAATTTTAATACCTTTTCTGAGTGATTAGAGTGTGTCACTTTTTTAATCAAGATATATTTATTTTTAATTAAAATAATATTACTTAAAATAATAGTGTGTTGTTTAGTTGTATATGTTTATTTTTATACTAGAATAACATTATTTACAACACTTATTTGTTCATTAGTTGGTTATATTTGATGTATGAATGATAACTAGTCTCGAACTTATCCAGTCTTACAATTTTTCAATTTTTTATAATAAATTTAAGTTGGTGTATGTCCCTTAATTTTTTATATTATTGGATATTTAGTTAGGGACTACTCTTTATATTATGCTAAACATGGAGCTAATAACCTTTGTTCATAGAATATATTTTGTTGAGATTGAAAACATTGTGGTGGTGACCACTTAGGCTACCATAAGTGGCATTAAATTATTGTATAGTGATGACCATTTAAATTACCTTAAGTGTCATTGGAAAAATATTATGTTATAAACATTTTAAATTAATAATTAAAAACTCTAAAATAATGTTATGATGGAAATATAGGATAACCTTAGGTTTTTGACAAAAAAATTGGTTGGTGCTTCTTATTTTTGAACTTTCCCTTTTAAGGAAGAGATACTATAATGCAAATCCATGAATGATTATATTTAGTGGGATATTTATAGATCCATTAATCACCCTATAAGATAATTTAATATTTTAGGCATTAGGGTATATTTTTGTATAGTAGTAATGGCCACTACTCAAATTCATAAATTATCCTTCAAGCTAGGGCACACAATTTAATTGTTGGAATCAATTTGGTAGACTGTTAAAGAGAAAATGAGACTTAAACACAATTGTTGGAGAATATATTTTTATAAATGAATTAATTTTATTAAATGATAGATCTAGGAGATAATATCTTTAAGATTAAAATGAAAAAAAAATACCCTTGTGCTAGACTCTAACTCAATAGTGGAGACACTACTAAAAGGTAGTGGACAAAAATGTAGTAGTTAAAAATGTGGCATGAAAAATGTAGTGAGGATAAAATGTAGAAAGGAAAAAAATTAACAAGGATAAAACATCATAGGAAAAAAACATAGTAAAGGATAAACTCACATAGAAGATGACACAACTTTTAACTAAAGGTCTAAAATCATGAAATTACATTTTCCTCTCTTATTTTTCTTTTAAATTTGATGCATTACTTTTCCAACATGAAACATTAACTAATATCACCAAAATGACCTAAAAAACAAATAAACAATGTGATAATCATTAAAATTTCCTAATTATGCTCTTCATGACATTTTTTTGACTTTACTAATACTTCTACATTTTTTCTCTATGTTTTGTCTTTGTGATGTTTTTGTCATACTACATTTTTACCACTACGTTATCACATAGAGCCTAATATTTGATATTATACACTTTAAAAGTTTTGACCAAACCCTAGTTTCCTTAGCTTCCATAAAAATAACTAAATGTTGCTCACACAATCTTTATAAATTAGTCTATCTATGGGCATGGCCTTCCCCAAATTTCATTAATATTATAGAAGACTTCCCTAGTATCTGAATGAATAAGGAATCATAATATATAAAAATTTATAAGGTAACACAATTTCAACCACATAAAGCTATGATCTTTTCTTGCTCTTAAATATTTTAAAATTTCAATTATAATTCATATTTGATGGACAATTGATGCTACATGTTGATTTTAGGTTTTACATGGACCAAGCTACACATTCAAAGCATCTCTCAAATATAATGTATGTTGTTCATATTTATTTGAATATTTATCTTTTTAATCTATTATTTGTATTGAATTTCAATAATACAATAATTAGAGCATTTTTAGTTACTAAAATATGGCATTAGACACTGGGAAATGTCAGTTTTGACCTACCTTCATTATACATGACTTATGTGTACATATATTAATATAATTACCTTAACTCTCACATCCATATTCAATATATGGGTCCAATCCTTATATGTTTTCATCAGTCACCTAAAGGAATTCCCCTATCTTATGTCAAACTAGTAAACTATCACTCTTGATCCTAGATCACTATTTCCTACTTTCTAGGCATCTCTATTTCTCCTTGGATAGGTTTAGCCTACTAGATCCATCCACCTAGGAAAAATCCATCCATTTTACCATTAATGGAAATTTACCCAAGTTAAAATCCTTCATATGGGTTAGAAGCTACATTTCACATGCTTCTGAAAAGGTAAATTACACAAAGAATGATTTATATATACACATAAATGTTAAGCCTATTTCTATATAAAAATAATTAATAAACTCAAGGAAACACTCTGCACATTAAGAGGAACTTCCCTAAAGCTTCCAAATTCGAAACCCTAAAGGAGGCACTAAGTCATGTCTAAATACCATTATATGTTAAAAATCATGCTCTTTTAAGTGTCAAAATCAATTCTCAAGATTGCATTGCCTGTTAGTATTACACTCATTGCATAATCAAAATAAGTGGGAGAACCATGTGAGGTTTGATCCCTCTTTGACGTATTATATTAGATGCTCATATTTTTTATTAGACCCTCATAATTTTTTATTCTATTTAAGTTATGCTCACATACATGAATCTTATTTTCCATTCCTCCTGAAAATTATCTCATATATGGGCCTGATTCATCTAAATTATCATTATTGTTTCATAATATCTTCCTAGTATCTTCTCAAGTAAATTAATATAATTCTTATATTCTATCCTATCCTTAGGTCATTGCTCCTATTTCTTGGAGAGGTTCGCACCTCTTATACATGTCCACTTCCACATGATTTTCCAGATAGGGTGGACCTATTCCCACACCCATTAACAACTAATTTATTAAATTAAAATTTCTTATATGGGTTTTGACACACATTTATCATGTCAATTTGGATGAAACTGCCCACACATTCATCTATATAAATATATCAAACATAAGAAGTTTTGGGTCTAGAAATTAATCTAGAACCTACCTAGAAAATTTATAGCTATCACTAAAAATCACTTTGCACATGAGAGAAAGTACATAGAATATCCTAAAATATAAAACAAATCAATGGATAAATCTATGAGGTAAGTCGAAATATAATTTTCAAGGTCAAGTAACATGTTCTCAAGTGTTAAAACCCACACATATTACTGTATTATTTTATCCCTTTAAATCATTAGGGAGAAATAAGGATAACAATTTCATTTTATACCTTTCCCTCCGTTACTCATTTGTCACTACTGTTATACATAAATATCAAAATATTTAAATTACAAGTATATTGGGAATCCACACCTTTGGATAAGGATTTATCTCTATGTAGGTGTTATTGATAAAACAAATCCTTTTCACATACTATATAGGTACCACACACCACTTTGATATCATGTGCTTTGTAAATTATCTTTCATGTACCTTTAGTTATATTAAAAGGATTAGATTCTTCCATGTACTAATGAATATATCAAGAGGTTTGGTATATTGGTCTGATGGTTTATACAAACGGAGACCTATTGGAGTAGTAAGACGGCAATCCATCTCCCTTATCTATTTTTTTCAAATGGATAGAAATGGCCCTATATTTGTTTGATCATATTTACATCTTCATGGTGATAAATATTCTACATGGAATGACAAGGTGAAAATTCACATAGAATTTGAAGGTATTTGGTCGATTGTTGATGGATAATACACATGCCAATCCATAGATGTTGACCAGTAGCATAATTTCAACAAAGCAAACTAGAAGTAAACTTGTATCATTATATATAAGTTATGATATGAGGTACAACATCACATCTAAAATTCTACTTCAACCAAATATTCACAGGTCAAACTCAACACTATCTATGAGGCCAAGAACTAGAATACCATTATTCATCTATAAATGTAGCTTTGCCATCTCAAGCTAAAAAGAGGTGAAAAATATTAATGTTTTATTCAACATGTTACAACATATTATGCCTCACTCCAATATCTAGGTTTAAAAGTTTCAAATTTATCCTTGGTACCTATCATGTCAAGAGCACTACCTCCCACTTACAAGATATTTGTGTCTAATATGTATATTTCAAAGACAAAACCAACTTTCAAAATATTAATCAATATGTCACAATAAGAAGGGTACATATACACACAAAAAATTTATGAATAAGAATATGCACTTTCATAATGATAGAAGGGATAAATTCCCATAAATCCTTTAAAATAATGCCATAAAAAACAATCATCAATACTATCAAGGGAGCAATCATCATTCACAAAAGGTTTGTATAATCTATGGAAAGACATGTTATGAACTAAAGGATTACTAGTATAAGGTGTATACATAGTGATCATCTAATAATAATTAGCCCATAACAAAAATATCCACAAAGATACAAAAAATAGCCTCATTCCATGAATACTTAAAAATAAAATCATTCCTCATAGATATAACATGCAAACATTATAAAAGGTAATTATTCCTCAAATGAGGATTTTTTATATGATACATAAAAAAACTAAGGATATATATCCTCTAAATTCAACCCAATACTTGGATTATAAATCTAAAAGGCATATAAATGGCTAGAAATATTGGTTCACAATTTTTAACCATTAATCTTATCATGTGGATTTATCTCTTGGAGATGACACATAATATAAACTAAAAGTTACATGTGACATTTCCTTACCACTTGTTAATCTTGGATTTACAATTGGTGATGGCATATATGTTTTATGCCTAAAAAAACTCTATTATTTGTAAATAAGTTACTTGATCCTAACCTTATGGTTTAATTTGATTAGAAAAATGGAAAAAAAAAAACAATTATTGTGTTCAAGACAATTCTTGGAGATTGAAAATTATTTTAAGAGTATCCATTATAGAAAAAATGTTTCATCTTGATGTTTTCCATAAATAAAATCAATCTCTAGTTGTCAAATATATAGACTTAACCAATATATGGTACTTGAGATATGGATATTTGGCATATGGGTACCTGATTACCTTAAAAAAACATAACATAGTGACATGCCTTCCATCACTAAAAAATACCATTGGTCTATGTTTTATTTTTTTTGCTAAAAAACAATATAGAGCATAAATTGGCATAAGTACATACCAGGAAACTAGTCCATTTATTTGGTGCATATAGATCAGTGGGGGAATTTTAATTTTAGTGTCATTGGATTTAAATATTTTAAACTCTATTTTATGATTACTCATGTAAAATGTGGTTATAATTCTTGAATATTGAAGATCAATACTTTTAAGTATTAAAATAGTTCAAAGATATAGTTGATAAATAATATGGTTGTCACATAAAAATTATCCACTCAGATCATGGGGGCATGGGAATACACCAATAATTAATTCTATAATTTTTTGAAGTCACATGGAATTAACCATCAACTAAAAACTCCATATATTCCATAGAAACATAGTGTTATTGAGAAATGGAATCCTACCATTTTTGAAATGATGTGATTCAAGTTGAATTATACCCATTTGGCAAATATTTATTGGGTATAATAAATTCACAAAATAGTTTACTTATTAAAATATAATCCCATAAAATGTCTCTATGATGTTACTCTAACAAAATAATGGTTTGGGAATAACCCTTCTATCTCTCATCTACATGTTTTTGGTTGAAAATGGCATGCACATTTAAAATAAGAATAGGAAAGTTTTGGATGAAAACTCTTTGGAATTTATATTTCTTAGGTAAAGTGAATATTCTAATGCCTATTGACTCATGAATCCTATTTTATCATATAATTTCACTCTTTTGGGAGAGTTCTTCAGGATCTCTCACTCCTAGCTACAATAATGGAGCAACCTCATGCTGTGGGTATCTTATGGTGAGGTTGAAACTCTAAAGAAGGCCAACTTCCTCTTGGTAGATCAACTAAACTATTATTTCTACTTGTAAAAAATATAGAATGATGCTATAGGATGAAGAAAAAACTAAAATGGTGATACACCAAATTGATTGATACTCACATAAACTTAAAATAAACACTAACTCAGCATCAGACAATTTTTGCTCACACAACCTCACAAACTAGCTAATTTGCATAAGTATTTCATAAAATAGGGTCACAAAATAATCATGAAGTAAAGAGGAACTATAAAATTCACACCAAGCATCCATTAGTGGTAGAAAGAGCTTAAGTTCAGACCTACAACTAACTTGAAAACACCTTAAAATAGGTAAGAAAGAAGGACAATGGACATGAAAGAACACTTCTTAACAAGGCCATCATGCACAAGCTTGAAAAACATAATTTAGAGTCAATATATAGGTGAAAAATGATCTTTATTTCTTAAAAATCTATTTCTTAAAATTTTTGATAGAGTTTCTCCTTGTCAAATGATAATATCTAGCACAAATGGGGAGAAATGGGAGATATAGGAGAAAAGGGGAAGAGAGAGAGAGAAGAGGCAAGCAAACATAATTGAATAAATGAGGCATAACCACTTACATGGAGTCTCGACCACATTTGGGTTAATTATAACTAATTATTCCTTAATAATTTAACCTTCATTAGCCCAAATAGTCTTCAAGCCCTCTCATTAGCTTAGAAATACACTAGAATATAGAGTGTTTTGAGGATGATGATGTCATGATCCACTAAAAATGAAAGCCTCCAAAGACTTTGAAAACCCAATGAATGCTCCACTTACTTCTTCCAACCTCCAAACTCTCTTCCTTTGAATTCCACACCCCCTCCACTTTCACTTCTAGAAGGTGTTTTACAAAAGGTTAGCTAACTTGGCATTTTATGCTTAATTGACCATGTAGGTTATCTTTCATGTTTAATTTTTGAAAATATTTTCTATTTTCAACTTTACTTTGCTCCTATAACCTAAAATAAACTCCATGAAACCTACAACTCTCATATACTCCATTGATGAAAGTCACAAGCTTGAGCCACCTTAAACCAACTTCCTTAAAACTTGTTCCCAAGGCCATTTGGCACCCTGAAGATTACTTCTAGACCTGTAAAAGACTCCCAAACATCTCTATCATGAAATATAAGAATAAAATGAAGATTTGGAAAACCTTCAATACCTACAACAATGGTGTAAATCACCATTAAACCTGTAACATTTCACAAAATGTTAAAAAATTAGGTTTTTGACCCTTTAGTTTAGTAAGACACCATAGATACTCTTGTGAAGATATCCCAGTTCCATAAAAAACTTTTAGGTCCCGTTAGACCTCTTCCATGGTTTTAGACCATTTTTCTCTTTGAAGACCTACAAAATTAAGCAATTTTGAGCCATTTTGGGCCTCCTAAGCACCCAAACATGTCATATTATTCTAAAAAATTGGTTGGTTATGATATATAGGGATTATTAAACACATTATTTGTGGTTTACAAGTAATTATAGGCCATTTCATGGACCTATGAGTACAAAAACACAAAATTGGTCAAAAATCTCCTTTAGCAGCTCAAATAAGCTCACCTTCAAGATGATTATTCATACAATGTTGACCTCTATTCCACAACTTATTTCCATGGATATATATTCCATACACCCATTCAACACCCCTAAAAATATTGGGTTCCCATGTTGATGATACAAAAAGATACACACATAAAGATGATTGCCTATAGGGTTTTCATGATGTTTGGACATACTTATGCACTTAGTGATTATTAATAAAAATTAAGCCCTTAACCAACCTCAAGCAATAATTAATTTAAAATACATAGGTTTACTCAAAACAAACTATAATCACTTGGCCCAATTCTTCATGGTATGAAAGATACGAGCATCTAAAGAAGGGCTAAAATTGGGTGTCTTAAGCTTGAAAACCTTGAATTTATCCAAATTACCAATTTTAAATTTACTCTTATATTATTTTATTTAAAAAATATTCATGGCATATAAAAATTCTCATAACACCTTTTCAATTGAACAAAAACCAACTTTTCCTTTTGTGCCTTTGAGACTGCCTATGGGGATTTGAGCTTGCATATGGGATTTGCATGAAGTTTAGAGTTTGTACAATATTTAAAGGTTTTTAATAGGAATATATACATGTTTAAAAAATTTAAAATACTTACCTAATCTTGGAACCCTCAAACACACCTTTAAACTCCAAAAAGTATACATGCATGAATAGTGACCATTATGAGACATAGAGGGGACTATGACAAAATAGAGGGAAATTAAACTTATCCTATGACCTTTAAAATAGTATTTATATGTATGGTATGTACTTTTAACCAATATTACCAGGTTTAAATTCTTTTGGATGTGTAATTTGTCCTTTAGGCCTTTTTTCCACAATTTATCTTGAACTACCTGCATGCTTCCTCCATGCCTAAGCTTGTCTATCTTAAAAAATTTATTTAAAAAAATTAATTTTATCACTTATATAGGACAAGGTATGTTTATAACATCATATTATACCTTTTAAATACCTTTCCAAGGCCTAAATTGCTTCTTGGCATCTAGAATTGATAAAATTTCAATTGGCATGTAATGGCTACCTTTTGGACTGCAAGGGGATTGTGTCAAAATAGCACGAAATTTTACTCCTTATAAGAATTTTAAGATGGAATGGTATTATTTTTATATAAATTATACCTTTATTACCAAATTTCATTCTTTTAATCAACCCTTAGGTACTCCAAAATGGCCAATTCCTCCATTGTATGCTCTAATGTTGACCATGATTTGACATAGGGTTGACTGTAAAAAAATAGTGAATAGTTTACATTGTAAAAAAAATAAAAATTATGTTTTATGAGTATATTATTTCATAATTATATTATCCACCAATTTTTTTGATTATATCCTACATATTTTAGCCTATAGGCCCATTTTGGCAAAAGCTAGTGACATGTGCCTACATGGTCAAATTTCACAAATGAGTTTTTATTTAATTTGACTTGTTTTGAGATATAATAATGTTAATTTGTTTATAAATTCTCATTTATATTCCCCTTTCATTATTCCACTCTTCATTGGCTTCCATTCAACCTTCCATGTCACCTCTTCTTGACCTTGTACCTTCATAAATCACCTCATATAACTCTGGATACACTGCTACAAGTGGAAATTACAAGAATATGGGGAATTTTATGGGAATATGATAATTATTTTTTCCAATGAGACATTAATTAACACCTGATAACTACTCTTACATGTTCTTAATGGCATGTTTTCCTCTCTATCAATACTTTGACTATGCTCGATTACTTGAGGTGCAAGTTTATGTATGACTATAGGACCATATCCCTACAGATCATCTCAATAAAATTGGTGAGGTTAAGACATCATTAATTATTTAATTTATTATTATATATACTATTGATCATTAAACCTATTTTATATGCCAAACACTTATCCTTTTCTTGTCAAGTTGAAGGTCTTTTAGCCTTAAGATGACTTTAGGTACATATTTCAAGTCAAAAGATTGCATATTAGTTTTGAAAGCCTCAAAGACTTTCTTAAAAATTTTAAACCATATTTAAAAAAATCTCTCTCCTTATAATGATCTATACTCCATACCTCTCTCCCACACATTGTTGATCTATCTCTTTGGAAACAACTTCTCATAGCATAGTCAACAAGTGGGAATCGATACGGTTGTAGGTGAATATAGACCTAAAGGTCTAGACCTTCTTATGGAGATGTCCTTAATTATGATACACTTATTGCCTAACTTTAATCAATCATATACAATAGTCCAAACTCCTATTTGATGCAACCTTGGATTGTGAAGGTCTTTTGAAGTTTCAAACTATAGACATCACTGCAAAGTTTTAGTGAACAAATGTGCAACTTGGAGGTTCCCAAACATCATGATCTCTTAGTAACATAACAACCTTATAATACAAGGTTATACCCCTATATAAGGGCTTCATGATCAGACACTTGGGATTCTTCTAAACCTCTTTCTCTACTATATATGTCATCATGAAAAATGGCTATGACCTCTATTTTGACATTTTAGAGAGCTTGACCTTAAACATAGTCCCTTTAATCTTGAGCATGGTTTCTTGAAACTCACATATTATTCTATGGTATATTCTTATTGAATCTCAATTTACATATTATCCAAACCCTTAGATGTGCCCAAACACATTTTACCCCTCCATTCCACACACAAGGCCCACAATGGTCTCTTAATGCTTGTATCCCTTTTTCTAATTTTTTCCTTGTATGGAAAAAAAGTAAAAGTGATAAATATAAATTAAGTGTATATTCAGATACCTTATATTGAGTTACACCTTCTTGTCAAGTTTCATGGCAAGATTCCACCCCTAAACTACACTTCCTTCATTAGCCTCCCCTCAATTAGGCCTAATTAGCCCTTAATCACACCCTAGGTATACAAACTATACCGTATGGCATTCAATAAACCCAAAATATATTTAATCACTTAGGTAACCTTGAAATACATTAGATTAAAAAATTTGGCAAATTTAGATAGTTAAAACTCTTGGAATCAACAAAACCTTAGTTTAGGGCTTCTCCTTCTCCTGCACAGGTTGAGAGCATACACAATTCATTTTATTGAGTTTGGAAAAGATTAAAGTGACTAAAAAGCCATGAAAAATTATATTTTTACATTATTATACTAGTATAATAGGTTAGACACCCCATTTTTACTCATTTCATGCTTCAAAACACCAAACTCAGTCTATTATGTGTATCCATTTAATTGTGCAAGGCAGAGGGATCTCCCAATTATAGTGTAATTTTTTTAGGAAAAATCACAAAGATTTAGGACCTTACATAGGTATTCTAAACTATTATACAACTTTACCAAATCTCAAAGACCCTTTTCTAACCTATTAGAGCTTCTCAGATGCTCTTTTAGAGACCTTGTTTTAGATTGGGGAGGGTTAAAATGAGTTCTAGGCCTCACCTAGATATATTATTTGATCCATTAGATAGGTATAAATGGGTTAGACCTGGAAGAGTTGGAATAAATAATAAAAATCATCACCAAGCTCTTAAAAAAAATAACAAAAATGTTCTAGCTTGTTGCCCTATTTTTGATTTGATGATGGTTCTTGAGTTATAAGGTGAACTAGGGAAACTAAGAGAGGTTTATATTCTCACCCATGCCCCCAAATATCCTCCAAATTTAAGGTCCTAAATCTCAATTAAAGTACTTCTATCACTCCCTTCTCTTCTTTAAATCTAGGCTTCTCTTAGCTCTTTAGGCCTAGAAAACTAAAAAATGGATTTTTTGTCCTTTACATATATGAAAAATATTGGGATATGTTTGATTCACATCAGGGAAGCTACCATGATGTCCCATGACAAATTTTAGACCTTAAAACCTTGGCCTAGATTTTCATCTTTCATCATTTTTTTGTCACCATGGATGTAGCTTGGCTCACTATTGGATGTAATCTTGTATGACTATTGTATGTGAATGTTTTTCTTCTTAGAAATTATGTCTATCATCCTAGAGACCTTATAATGTATTAGAAACAACTCAATAAGTATTTATTTATGCTTGAAGGCCTAGTGATACCAAAGTTATCTGCATGAGCTTATGAGTCACCTACATTGAGGCTATAGGTGACCTTTCTTGGGGTAGTCACACACTCGTAGGTAGTAGTATAGGTCAATACCTTTCTCCACAAACTTATTTGATGCTCCTTAAATCATACATGTGTCTTATAAACTCAATAGTATAATTTAAAACATGGACATATGCATTACATTTATATCTTGGGGTGTGAAGTTCTTTTGAGGTTCAAAACTTGTATAATATAATGATAAACTTAAGTGAATAAAAGTTAACATTTGAGGTTCTCAAAAACTTATTTCTTTTAGTTACACACCCTATTAATTTTGGCAATGTTCTAATCCCATATTAGGGCTACAAGATGAGTGCACTTGTGTTCACCAAAACTCTTTGCAACATTGTTCCATGGCATCAACAAAAGTGCTTGGTTCTCTACTTTTGTGTTTTAGAGAAATTGTCCCTAAACATATTCATTCAAATTTTTGGGAAAGTTTTCAATATTTCCAAACACTAATGCTTCAAAGCTATCTGTTATGATCTCTCTAACACCCTATTTCTCTTAATTTCTATTTATTTCTTAATTTTAGAAGAAAATAAGAAACTAATAACAAGGGTGTGGTAAAAATACCTAGTTGATGATGTACGTAATCCAAACGATGAAAAAAAACTCCTCTTTAGCTAGGAATGAATAACATACAAAATAAGAAAAAATTAACAAAGGGGATCATTATCAAGATAGTTGAGTGGACTTCCTAATGTGAGCTAGATCCAAGAAGCATACACTTTCTAGGAGGCTATCAACTCACTATTAATAACAATCAAGTTGGAAATGATAAAGTAAGATACTTGCATAAGATAAAGGAAATGCAATATAATAATAAATTAGAATGATTTTTAAAGAAAATGAATAAATCTATCCAAAGCGGTTCAATACTCATGCTAAGGTGGGTGGGGTCTAGTTCAAAAAATAAAAAAAAAGGTTTATGAATAGGTAGGAACATAAAAAGTTAGGTTTGGTCAAGGGTAAAGGGCTAAAAATAACTTGTTATTTTCTACCATAGTGACCAGTGATAGTTGGGTGAGCCATCAGTGGTTAAGTTGATTGTTAGTGGTTGGGTAATCATCAGTGGTTGGGGGTGAACTTCAGTAGTTATGCTAACCATTGGTGGTTTCCTATGTGTTTTTAAATTTGATCAAAGAAGAATTATATAGTAGGTAGATGGGAGGATAGAGGTTATATTGAGGATCTAGTGGAGAGGAAATAAGGTACAAATAGGTCTAATCAAGTTAGGGAGGTCAAAAATTTGAAAAAACAATGCTTAAACAATTGATATACCTGTAGCTTGTTAGTTGGTGGATGGTTAAAATCTAAAGCAATTTTTCTAGAGTAACGGTACTTTGGCCTCAAAAACAAATTTGGTAGAGGTTTAGGTATTTTTTATTGATGCTAAGTTACTGGAAGAAGACTAGATGTTGGAGAGCTTGAATACTTATATTATTCATAACTCTTATGATTGATCCCTTTTCACCTCCCACTCCCCTCCTTTTATAGGCAAAGAAAGAGGGAGGATGGAAGGTTTCATAGAGGGTGAGGTTGTTGATCATGATGCTTAAAATTTTGTTATCACTTCATAAGGTAAATATATTAAATTGTGTCTCATTATCTCATACATAACTATCTAATGTGTTAGGAAGTTGAGGAGGTGAGGAGACCTGACCAATGATGATCAGGGTAAC
This sequence comes from Torreya grandis, assembly GCA_037957365.1. Lineage (NCBI taxonomy): Eukaryota > Viridiplantae > Streptophyta > Pinopsida > Cupressales > Taxaceae > Torreya > Torreya grandis. Next base: position 45,951 of record JARHVA010002080.1, read on the forward strand.
TATCAATGGTTGAGTGCTAAAGGTAAATTTTTCAAGGTGGGGGTTCAAAGGTTGGTTAAATGTTAAGGTAGTAATTTGATGAGTTATCTAACTAGGTGGTCAACTAAACTCAGGGTTTGATAAGGGTCCAAGGCATTTAGACAACTAGAACTATCGTGTGTAGTTTTCTAATGTCAATATTTTACCCCTTTTTGTTATGTAGCTTTGAATTAACAAGCTGCAAAACAAAAATGGATTTTCAATCAAAGGTTTGTTTGCCTTGAGTATGGGAGGAGGTGTTTCCCATCAAACTAGGAGTCATTGAGGTGAAACTAAAATCAAATTAGGGTTTGATAAGCAATTGATGGTGAGTCACTAGGTAGTGACAAAAAGGGGGTTGAGCATTTAAAATTAAAATACACATACAAAATATGAATATGTACGATAGTCAAGATCATACAAAGACTAAAGTTGGTAATGTTGGAAAAAAATAAGGTTGGTTCTATAAGAACAAGTGATAGAGTAACCAGTCCACATTTTTGGTCATAGCTAATTGAGTAATGTTATAAGTCTTCTAGATAGGGTCCATATTTTTGTAGGTATCTAAGATAGGAAGTGCTCCCTTAAAAAACATAAATGGTTTGGTCATGCATTAGGTGGTGCAAAATTCAAATGGTTAACATGTAAAAAATGGTCAATGTGGTCAAAAGGACCAATGTGAGGTTGTCATAAAACATGTGAATGATTTTGGTCAAAATGGCCAACATCAAGGTGGATGTGGTCCAATGGTTACCTAGAGAAGGGTGATATTTGAAACTTCAAGTTCTAGTTTAAGTGAGATTGGGTGATCTCTAAGTTTATCACCTAAGTGGGGTGCTTAATAATTAAAAATGTGGGGTACCGTGATCGTTGATGGTCAAGGGTTCCTAGGGTCGACCATCGATGGTCACCCTGACCATTGATGATTAGGGGAAAACCCTAAAAATCCAAAACATAAAAAGTGAAAATGAGATTTCATTTTCACTTTTGACTTTTCACCTCTATACATTTAGACTATGGTATTTTTTCACTTTGGTGTTTAGTTGGGAGATTGACTAAGTTGTTGATAAGGTATAGGTTGGTGATTAGTTAATCATGTGTTTGAGATTATTGAGTGTTAACTAAGATGGAGGGTAGATGCACGCATGGTTCAGTAGTTGGATGCAAGCTCTGACCTCAATAGCAATCAAGGAATGACGTAGGAGACACTTTAAAATTAATAGTTTAGTTGATTTGATGTATTAAAGTTGAGTTTTAGTAGGTTTAAATAAATTAGATAGGGTTTTGAATTTTTTTGGACCATGATGCCCTAATTTAGGTTTTTGGTGAAATTAAAAAAAAAATAGTGGGTGATTTTTAGGTTAAAAGGAAGTTTTGGGTGGGGAATAGGCTGTAAGATAGTTTTAAATATTTTAATTATTGAATTTAGTTATTTGGTGATGTTTTTGGGTGGGTAGGTTTTGGGGGTTTCTCCATCAGTAGTCACACATAGTGACCGTTGGTGATTCAACTTGACTGTCGATGGTCAGCTTGACCATCAATGGTTGAATTCTAAGGGTGAAGTGGGTAACAAGATCATAAATAGTTGGTCTAACCATCAACCTTCAATTTTTTTATGGAAAATTTAGAAAAAAGGTGTAGATGAAGTTTTGTTTGAAAAAATGTTTATTTGAGGATTTGTTAAAATGGTTTGTTTGATTAAAGTACTAAGTATAAGATGTAGGATATGTGGTGTGTTAAGTGATTGGTTAGTGGTTTTGGGTTAAAAGTGTCAAGATAGAATGTAATGTGGAGAAAGTTATTAAATAGAGTTAGGTGTAATTTTTATAGTTTTAGGGAAGGTGTGATAGGTTAAGGTAGGATATTGAAAAATTGGGAATTAGTTGATGGGTAGAGTAGTTTGAATGTGGTGGGTGACGATAGATTGTTATTAAAATGTTAGAGGTAGTGTCATAGACATAATAGTTGTATGTTAGTATTGAAAATTAAGTGGATATAGGTAGATTTAAATTGATTTAGGTGGTTTTGGGGGCATGAGTGACACACATGGAAATGAGAGATGGCAATGGAAAATGAAGTGTGCATGTTGATGCATTTATTTTTGTAGTCACGTGACTACATCCAAATGAGGGAATGAGTCCTTAAGATCTCTATAGAGGTTTGTGATGGGATGTCTGATGATGAGTCAAGGCACATGGAGGAGGTTGGCCTTAGGGGCCATGAGACACTATCAACACCTATTATGAGATGCAACTATGATCATAGCTCTCATCAAGAGATGGGATCTAGCTATGAACACTTTTTTGTTTCCAACTAGAGATATTATCATCCTTCTAGAGGATTTTCATAGGATTACATAGCTACCCATTTGGGGGGATCCAATTTATCACATTAAGAGTGAGGAGAGGCATTACCATATGGATCTAGTATACATAGTGGATCGAGTTCATGCTAGATATCATGCAGGTAGTTTTAGCTATGGGCCACTATACTAGAGGTATCTAAGAGATCATTGTTTACTAATGATGATGATGATGGTGTCTTGTTTTTCTTTGCCTAATTTGAGTAGAGATTGATTCACTTATCTACTATTAGGAGTATTGGTGGAGATGCTACTAACGAGGACTATTTTTGGGTAGGTAATAGTGTTGATGGACTAGATTTATAGGGAGATATAGGCATTTAGAGTGCATAAACATTATGGGATAAGTGTTGGGTTCATGCTCTATTACTGAGAATACAAGCATATTCTAGTATTAAGACATTTGGGGCTACCATGGGATGGCCACAATTCAACAAATTATAGAGTGCATTTCTTAAGATGGTAAGGAGATTATGCATTGATAAGGGTAGGTGGTGGTGCCAAAGATATTAATTGGTTTTGAGATGCCTTAGAGGGTCTAGTTGTTGGTGACATGGTCTAGAAGCTATATGTGGGTTAGCCTAGTAAAACTATCACACTTTATCAATGTAAAACTAGTGATAAAGATATGATAGGTGGGATGGTGAGACCAAGCTCATCTCATTTGATTGAGATTGGAGACAGTTTAATCTTGTACATGGGATTTTGCTAGCATTCCTAAGATATAGGATGGAGGATGCTAAGTTTTTACTCCTAAAGCCACAACCATAGGATGTTGTTTTAGATCATGAGAGCTATCAATGAGAGTGATGATAAATGATATTGGTTTGGTAGATGGATATGAAGTGTGGTATTAGGGTTTATATACAACCACCAATTTTGGATGGGGTGACCAGGGTCAATAGCCCATGGATGTGGATCATACTAGCACACCAATACAGGGTGGTGGCTAGGATGGGTAGGCAAAGGTATCACTTACAGTGGAACATGCCCAAATCATTAGATTATAGGGATAGGTTGCCACTTTATAGGGTCATATTCTCATTTTATAGGGTTAGGTGGTGACACTAATAGGAGAGCAAGATCAAGCTAGGATCTCTCTTGGGTTAGTGACTCAGGAGAGAGATTCACTAAGGTAGAGGGTAGGAGTGGTGGAAACACTAGTAGGGTCACCTACAAGAGGACTTGATATGATTCTTATAACATGGTACTTATCCACCATTAAGTAGTTGAGATACTACGAGGTAATAATGTTGGCATAATTAACATTAGAGATTTGATATTAAGAGTACAAGGCTAGTTTAGTAGGTGGTCTGAATATAAATACTCTAGGATAATGGGCTCTTTAGTGGGTTAGGTAGGTAGGTCATAGGAGAGAGCACTAGATAGTAGTGTCAGTAGAGCGCGTGGTAGTGGTACCCTAGGGGCTTGATATATGATATGTTATGATGTATATATTTTTGATTTTTATATCAGCCTACATTCTGATGATGTGAGATGTATATGAGAGAGATAAATACATTATTACATGTATTCTTATTTAATGGACATAATGTATATGTTGATTATGTTTTGATGTTTAGATGTTTATTGGTGTTTATGATGATGTTTTTATGATTATTTATGCTTACGAGGTGATAGGCAGACTCTTTAGTTTAGCAATGTGATGAAGTTTATAGATGTTCATGTATGTTGTATTGATGGATATGATGACATGATGTATATGTTAACTTTATTTTGTTATATGATGATGTTTGTTCATGGATAGGTTCATGGATATGTGATGGATGATTTGATTATGGCTATTGATGATGTTTATGATGTAATGATATATGATGATGTTTTGAATTATTGTGAATTTTATGGTAAATATAATTATGACATGGTCTATGATGCTTTGTTAATAGATATGATATTTTGATGGATATTATGATATTATAGAGAAATAGATGATGTTTGATGTGATTTATGATGTTTTTGTCATAGATAAACATATATTGTGGTTCATAGATATAGTTCATAATGTTGTGTTCATCATCGATGATCATGGAGATGTAGTGTGATTATGATTAATGTTATATAGATTAAAATACATATAATAAGTTAGATGACAAACTAAATGTAGGAAAAAAGAGATGAGAATCCATAGACCTTTGTCTACATGAACCAATAATGAAAGATAAGAAAAGAAACACGATGCCCTTTTCATTGGTAAAGACCTAATGAACCCAAAGTTAGATTGGCTTAAGGAAACTAAACCTTTATAATTCTCCCATTAGCATACTTTGGTTGATAAATAGGTGTCTTAATCATAATCATTTCAAGTAAGCTCAAATTCCCTTGATTAAAAGAAGGTATAAAGGGAAGGATAGGTGTTACGTGAAAGGTAAATGGGTTGATAGGTAAAGTAACCTTATATGGGTTAGTTTTCCCATTCTATAGGTAACCTAAGAACCATAGTAGACACATATATGTTGTAATTATAGGTGTATATTGATTGATGTGGGAATTTTACTAATGCTAGATATGAAAGCTGATTGTAGCTTTCTTAGAATAGATGATTTTTATATAGGGTCTTTTATTTATTTCTTTTGTTTTTTATAGTTTGTGAATTTGATCAATACAAGAAGCTATAAATTATATTTTTTGACCCATATGACTTATCCATCCTTTAATGGAGTGGTCTAAGTATGGATTTTTTTGTTTAGTAGCTATCCTTTAAGGGAACAATATGTCTTTTTAAGCAATTTAGAGACTTTTGGGTAGTTTTCCTTCAAGGGATCAGTCTGCTATGCTAGAGAGATATGCCCCCAAATGATATTTGTTTTTTCTTTCAAGATTTTTAGACATGGACAAGTCTAATTAGGCTTATAGGTTTACCTTTATGAGGGCAAAATTTTAGAATAAAGAGGATAAGGGTAGGTGAAAGGAATGGTTATAGGAACAATGACCATGGAACTCCATCTCATTAGAGATGAAAAGCATCCATGAGAACCATGTCATGAGTAGATTCATGGTACCCATATTTGGGATTGGGCTATAAATATGATTGTTAATCACATGGTTCTATATGATAATCAGTTATCCTCAAAGGGAGAGGGATAAGTAGATGAAGGTGAAAATCTCATAAACCAAGGGATGAGCTTAAGTTAGACAAAAAAGTGAGTTATATCCTTCTTTAACAAAATAAAGGATGTATATTTGAAGCACTCAGAGGCTTAGTTTATAGTTTGGCTTTGAGAAAGGACAAATGATAAGCTCTTGATCCATACTTATAGGTGACAATATAGGGTTCAAGCCAATCAAAATAAAATTTTCCTCTTTTACTTTTCTCCATGTTGGTGACATGTTGGTTTTCCTTAAGGATGAGGTCTTCGATATGAAATTATTGTTAAATTAGGTGTTTATTATAGTCACACTTGATTCATTCTTGGTAAACATGAAGTTGGTTAAACACTATGAGGTGATGTTCATCAAGTAGCTCAAGTTGTGTTAGTCATTCTTGATGATAGTTTCTCTTAGAAATAATCTCTTAAAAAGATATGCAAAGAGAAGGAATCTAGATTTTGAGAGGTAAAATTGTATATTATCCAAAGACCAGAGAAAAAGGGGTAGCACCCATAGAGGTTCAAATTCTGGTATGATAGGCCCATAGAGTGAAAGGGATGTGAAAGTGCCAATCCTAACTTGAAGCACTAACTACTTTGGTCAATATTTTGTTAGAATATTCCACCTATCTATTTACTTGTGTATGTTAAGGCAAGGAAAAGCTTAACTTCATGTCAAATGTGTCATAAATACCTTATACTTTCCTTTTCTTAAAATATTTACCATTGTTGATGATGATCTTATGAGGAAAATCAAAATGATAAATGATGTGGTGGTTGATAAAGTCGACATTATTTTATAGTTTGGTAGAGATGAGAAGAATGGAATCCACCCACTTGTTGAAATATTTGGTGTTGATGATGATGGATTGATGACATTATGATGAATGAGGATTGAATTCCCTAATGACAACTAGGCCCCATTGTGAGAATGGCCAAAAGTATTTAGATACTTGGAGGCCATGGGTAAGTGTAGGGTGTAAATTAACATGTTATTGGTATGTGACAAACTTCTTTAAATAATTTCAATAGTCTTGTTTAAGGGTAGAACAATAGTAGAAAAGGTGAAGGATGCATTTAGTGATGGCTAAACCACTAAAATGTCCCCCATATATTATGTCATGCATTTCCTTGATGGCATGGGAAGCTTCATTACTATAAGTATAATGGAGAAGGAGGCTATCAAAGTCATGTTTTTAAAGGATTCCCCCTAGTATGGTGTAATGAGAGGTACTCTGAACAAGATCTCTTTGAGCATTTATAGAGAGGTTGGGAAGAATGACATCAAGGTTGAGGTAATTAAAAGTTTGTCCATATCATATGTTTGATGGAGATAATTCCACATTACAAATGGTAGGAAGGTTAGAATGGATATAAGATGGGGTGACAAAGTGATGAATGGTAACAAATATTTTAGAGTTAGGAGGTTAAGATGGGATTTGGGAAGCAAGGGAAGCCATTGTATCTACAAAATTGTTAGTTAATCATAGAACTGACAATGTAAGGTAATGTTCAAATGATGTTAAGATCACATCTACAAGTTATTTATATTTTAGTAATACATCATTATTACAATGTTAAGATCCATTGGCCTGGTTAACAACAAGTTATGAATCACTGAAGACATTGATCATCTTGACTCCCAAGGCTAGAGTAGTCTAGAGACCTATGACTAGGGATTCATACTTAGCCACACTATTGGTGCATTCAAAGTCAAATTTAAAGGAAAGGGGAATATGTTCACCATTGAGGGGAATGAGAATAACACTGGTACCCCAACCATGTTGGTATTTGTATCTATACAAGAACATGGTCATTTGATAGGTAGGGTCCTCTTGAGAAAGGGTCATGATGGACTCATCTACAAAAAGGCAAGAGGAAGAGGTTGGTTATCTGGTAGAGGAGCTTTAGCCAATTGATCAACAATCACTTGCCCTTTAATTGACATTTGGTAAAGGAACTCAAGATCAAACTCAAATAAAATCATGAGCCACTTAGCCATACATTGGTTTTGGTATGGTTTAGAGTGAATGTACTTGAGTGGGTCAGTGTTAGTGATGATGTAGGTTTTATGATTAAGAAGGTAATTTTGAAGTTTAAAAGCCACAAAGATGAGGGTGAGGAAAAGTTTCTTGGGATGGGTGTACTGAGTCTCATACTCTATAAGCATTTGACTTATGTATTAGAAAGCTTGTTCTTTATTTTAGTCATCAAGATGAGCGAGCATTACCCCTAGGGAATGGTCAGTGGTGGAGATATAAAGGTAAAATGGATTATCCTCTTTAGGAGGGGTCAAAATAGGTGGAGAAATAAGGTTTTATTTAAGTGAATCAAAGGCTTTTTGGAATTCCTTAGTCTACTTAAAGGAGGTGTCTTTCTTAAGATGATGGTGAAAATGTTGACACTTATAAGATATTTGAGAGATGAACTATCAAATTGATTGGATCTTCCCCTATAAGCTATGGAGTAGCTTAAGGTGGGTAGGAGGTGTCATTTCCAATATTGTTATGAATTTGGTAGGTTATAACTCAATTCCTCAAAGAGAGATAATGAAACCAAAAAACTTTCTAGAAAGGACCCCAAAAACACATTTCTTGGGGTTGAGTCTGACATGGAAATGGATAAGGCATTTGAAGATGATTTCAAGAACATTTATATGATACTTGTAATATTTATATTTCCCAAGGAGATCATCCACATATTCCTCTATGATTTTATTTATGAGGTCATGAAAGATATAGGTCATGACTTGATGATAGGTTATGTCAGCATTCTTTAACCCAAAGGGCATGACTGTATAGCATAAGGTTCCCCATGGGGTGATAAAATAGGTCTTATGTTGATCTTTGGGAGCAATCAAGATTTGATTATAACTTGAGAAACCATCCATGGAATATAACATCTCATGGCCAACTATAAGATCAATGAGTTGGTCAATTCTAGGCAAATGAAAGTCATCCTTTAGGAAAGTGAGGTTAAGGTCATGAAATTTGATGAAAAGTCAAAGTGCCCTTGAATGATTGGTAGTGATAAAAATGTTAGAAACCCATTGTGGATAATCAATAGGTTGGATAAAGTTCATAGATAAGAGGAATTGAAATGCCTCTTTTATAAAAAGGGTGATGCAAGGGTGCATCCTGCAAAGCTTTTGCTGAATAGGCTTAAAATTAGGATGGGTGACAATGTTATGTAGAGAAATGGATGGGTCAATTCTAGGACTATCTTGATAATACCAATTAAATGTTATGTTGTGGTCATGAAATAAGTAAGGGTAATCCTATTGTTTTGTGGGGTTCAAATATTGTCTAATCTTGATAATGTAGGGGTTATCCTAAGTACCTAAGTTGACATCAATGGTAAATTCATTCAACATGGTTTGGTTCTTAGGAGGAAGATATTTATAGATATAATAATCCTCCACATCGAGGTAGGTGATAATGGAATCATCATCATGATATTGGATGGTGTTGATGGTAAGAGAATCCTTTCTACCATTTTAGGATGGATGAGAGGAAGGATTTTAGTTTGTCCATTATTTTGATAGGTCAAGGGGCCCAAACTAATGGTATTGATAAAAAACATTAGGTGGGATGATATCAAAGTCCTCAAACTTCAAGGGATATGGGATTGGTGATGATGGGACATTTGATTCAATGGTGGCAATGGGTTTTGCTGAGGTGGGTCCTTTTGGTGGTAAGAACCCAAGGTTGAATAACTCATAGGGTTTTTGAGTTTTGATTATGGGTAGCTCATGAGGTCCCTATTCATAAAGGCCAAGGACAAATCCCTTCCAAGAATAACAATAAAGGTAAGCTTTAGAAAATGCAAGTTTTTTGAGATAGGAGAAGTCAAAGGTGAATGGTCAGATATGAGGGGTAGTAGTGATAGAAATAAGTTGATGGTTGAGTCCCCATTGATGAAGTTGGTTTGATTAATGGGTGGCCCAAAAGGGACAATGATTCGAATGTTAGGGTCATATCTAAGATTGTGGGTGAGGTTCCCATACTCTTAAGGAGTAGGGAAAGAATCCAAGGCTACAATATGATATTCCTCAAGTGAGAGATGTTGGAATGTTGGTTCCAAGGGGTTGTCTACAGGGATTTATGAAGGGATAGATGAGCTTATTGAAGATTCATCAATTATAGGGCTATATTTACTGGTAATTGGTAGTGAGATGGATGGGTGAGGAAGAAGAACATCATTATTTCTATACATCATATTTCAAGATGCAAAGGGACTAGGGTTAGCTAGTATGGTGATGACATGACCTTCATACTCAAATTTGATGCAATAATGCAGGGTGGAAGGGACATAACTCATAGCATGGATCCAAGGGTGTCTAATTAAAAAATTATATTAGTACTCACCCTCTACAACATAAAAGAGTTATGAAATGGTTGAAGGTCCCAGCAAAATATGAAGAATAAGTATCCCTAAGGTGGTTTCCATGGTGTCATTGAAGGAGCAAAGAATTGCTATAGTTTTAGACATGATGTTCTTGGGTAAGTCAAGTTGGTCATAGGCATAGGAGGAGATAATTTGATACTAGCCCCTCTATCAATCATCACCCTTGTAATATAGGTTTTGTTGATGTATGATGGGATAAAGAGGGGAGGATTGAGATCCTTAAGATGAATAGAAGGTATTTTTGAATCCTTAAAGGTGAATAGGGTGGAAAGTTGAAGGGATTTGATAAAGGCTGTAAGGGGTTGAGGATCTTTAGTTTGAACCTTGATGGGTTACAAAATATCTATCAATGTTTGACAATAAGTTGGTGACGTGTTTATTAATTCATATAAGCTCATTTTCACTATATTTTGGTGAAGTTAGTTCAACTCTACATGTTGAATAGATTGGGAAGGGTTGGAAGGGGAGGTACCCAAAATGGATACTTTGGGTTTTGGTAATGGTAAAGGTGTTTAGGTTTTGTTATAAGGTTGAGGGGTGATGGGTTGGTCTATGGTATGGACACTTTTATTTTTCCCTTATAATTATATTGAGATCAAGATTGGGTAATCATATGAATGGTATGGATAAGAAGAAATATTGGTTTAGGTTGTTGCTTTAATTCCTCCTCAATCTTAGGTGAGAGTGGGGGATTAGGTAAATGTTGGATGTTTTGATTTGGTGGTTGGGTAGGTTAAAGGCTCAAAGTAAATTCATCTAATAATAGACCATCCTCATTTAAAATGTGATGGACAACTATTTGTAGAGCTTTATAGTTTTTTGTATCATGTTCTAGTGTCTTATGGTATAGGCAAATTAAATTATCATTGAACCATGATAGTTTAAGACATGAAGGATTGAAATTTTTGATGGGTGGTAAGGTTATATAAGAGTTTTACAACAACCTTTTAAGAATGGTCAAATAGGATTCGACCAAAGGTGTTGATGGTGTTGGGTTTTTGGTTTGAAAAGTGGGAGACTTTTTGAGAGTAGGCTTTACCATGAAAATTAGAGGTGGTGGGATAGTTTTGGTAGGTATTTTAGGTTGGGGTTGTTTGGATATGGTTGGTTTGGAGCTGGATGATTTAGAGATGGAGGGTATAGATTTGGTGATAGGTGGGAAGGTAGAAGTAGCTAGGTTAGTCAAGAATGATGTGGATTTTGTTATCTTAGTTGAGGTAGGTGTAGGTAGAATAAAATAAGGTTTACTAGAGGAGCAAGAGGTAATGGGGATAGTAGATGGATAGGATCCTAAAATTGAAGGTAAAATATAAGGGGGTGGTATGGGTTTAATTCTAGATGGTTTGGGTGTTTCCACATTTTTGATAGGTTTAGTCAAAGGTTTATTGGGTGGACTTGATGAGGTTAAGTTAATTATCAAAGATGGATGAGCCAAGCTAGGAGTAGGAAGTATTCCAAGATTCTTGATGGGTTTGGTCAAAGAGGCATAGGGTGATTTAGCAATTTTAGATTGAGGTGGCTCAAAATATCTCCCTATAGTTTTGGAAGACAAAGTATCTAAATATTGGGTTGAGGTAATGATGGGTTTGATAGTAGATGTAAGTGAGGTTAAAGGTTCTTGTTTTTTTGGTAAGGTAGCCCACGATGATGCCAAAAGGTGGCTCTATCTAGATTGGGTTGAGAAGTAAACTCTATATTTTGAATCAATTTAGAAAAGGGTTTATAGATAGATTTGATTCCTTGGTTATTGGTTTCAAATGTTAAACCCATTAGTTGAGATGAGTGAACAGATTTTTCACCTTTGTTTTGGGTGGAAGGTTCGATGGTTGGGGAAGATGGTGTTTTTAGGGAAAGAATAGAGAAGATGACTTATTCCTTTAGAGTGGTTTCCAAAGAAGGAGTGGTTGGTTTAATGGTAGGTAAGGAAGGTGTGGTTTGTTTAAATAGGGAAAGGGAAGTGGTTGCTTCCTTTGTTTGGATATCCAAGAGAAAGAGTAGTGATTCTACCACTTCCTAAGTGGGTTCGAGGAAGAAGTGGTTGATGTAATGGTTTCCTCCTTTGGTATTTATACCAAAGGAGAGGTGGTTGGATCAATGGTTTCTTCAACTAAAAGAGAGGGGTTTTCTTCCTTTGTTTAGTTGTCCAAAGGAATAAAATAATAGTCCACCACTTAAATAATTGAGGTGGAAGAATAGGTAGTTGAGATAATGGTTTCCTCAACAATAGGTTTAATGGTAACAACATTAACCATATGCATGTCATGATCATGAGATGATACTGGTTGGCTATTGTCATGGTTTCTAGAAGGTGCATGGTTAGGGAAAGGTTTCCATAAGATGTCTAATGATTGATTTGGAGGTGCATTTTGATTATCTAATGTAAGTTAACCTTTATCAATCATTATTTGGACAAAAGAGTTAAAGGTATTGCATATACTCACATCATGTCCAAAGATGTAGTGGAAGGCACATAAATCATTTTCATTATACCATCTAGGTGGGGTGAGAAGCATCAAATTATTGGTGTGGTTTGATGAGAGGAAGTTGGATGAGGTTATATTTAAGTAGATTATCCATAAATGAAGCATATGATTCCCATATGGGAGTATATTTCCTTGGATTGGTTCAGCTTTGGTTACAATTTTATTTGTTTAATGGGTTGGAAGAATTGGTTTGACTTGGTTGGTTGATGGTTGGAGGTGGAATAGATTTTAAGACAACTATGTTTGCAGTTGTTTTTGTCTTGCTATTGTAATATTTGGATGGGTTAGTAATTTTGTTTGAAGAAGGGTCATTGGATTTAAAATTCTTGTATCTTAGTTTCAATTTCCCTTTATCAATGGCTCAAATTTCAAGTATACGTGCCATAGTAAATTCTTCATCAAAAGTTCTAAGAGTTTGAACTTGAAGAGTTAGAGAAATATGTTTGGTACAACCTCAGGAATAGAGTTCAATAATTTTGGGTTGGGGCAATGAAAAATGAATTTACTTAATGAGACCTCTCCATTTAGCTATGAAATTGGCAATCGATTCATCATCAAATTGACTAATGGAGTAAAAATCAGTAATGGAAACCTTTTTAAATGTGTTAATAGAAAAGTGATCTAAAATAATGTGTGATAGTTGAAGAAAGGAGAAGATAGAGTGCTTGATAAGATCACTATAGAAATATAAGTCTAGTCTAGATAGGGACATGGGGAAGGTATGAAGAAGGAGAGCATTGTCATATGTGATTAAATATCAAGAATGGCAGAATGATCTCAAATGTTGTTGGGGTTCCTCCTTGCCTTGGAACTTGTAAAATTCAGGTATATCTCATTGAGGAGGATAAGTTTGGATGGGAATAGATGGATGAATTGGTTCATTGTAAATTTGATCATAAGATAGATGGTTATGAGCTATAGAAATAAATGATTTAAGATTAGACATTTTATCCATTAACATCCTAACTAAATCTATTTGAGGTTGAGGGGATCCATAGTTGGGTAGTAGGTTTGGTTGAGGTTAGGTGGCTAAGGTGTATGGATAAGAGGTGGGAGGTTGAGAAGGTACCACATATTGGTAGGTGGGTACAAAAGGTTGGGTAGAAGATGGTATGTATCCTTGTGGATTAGGAACATATTGGTAGGATGTCATGGGTGTCTGTTGATGGATTGACAAGGGTTGGTTTGAAGGTATATTTAAATCATTAGGTTGAGGTTGGGTGGTGACCCTTGTGATAATGGGTGGAAGGGTGGAGGTATGAAAAGCACCAAAATTTGGAGTGGGGTAGAAATTTGTGGATTGGTAGTAATAAGAGGAATGGTAGAGATAGGGGTAGAATATACCCCCATAGTGGATAATGCATGAGTGATAAAAAGGGAGGTTACTCCTATGTTAGAGGTGTTGTTTTCCATAAGAGGAGTTTGGTTAGAGGTTGGAATGTTGGATTGGGTTTCATTGGTGGTAGTGGATGAGATATTGGTCGAAGATGATACTTGGTTGATTAAAGGTTTGGAGACAATAACTCCACCCACAAGATGGGGAGGCATACCAAAAACTAGATCTATGGGAGGAGCCGAAGAAATAGGGGTGTGGTGAGATAAAGTATTAAGGTAATGTTGAAAGGTTAGAAGGTTGTTATCAAGGAACATGGAAAAATCTGCATCACTCTCAACAACTATTTATGGTATGGCAGGAGGGGAAAATGAGGAGGAGAAACCTTAGCATCTAAAGTATACTCCATAGAGAAGGAGGAGGATGAGGAAGGTGGTCCTTGGTTGGTTTGATTTATCAATTGTTGTCTAATAAAGACCATGTGAGAAAATAGGAAAGGGATAACAAAAACTCACACCTCAAAAATAAAAAAGAAAAATAAAAGAGTTAAATGCAATCCAAACATACAATAAAAGTACATTTAAACTTAGGATTATTTTTAGATAACTTTTGGATTATGCCTTAGAAAGTGTGAATAATAAAGTTGGGTTGTAGATCAGGTACTAAAGAAGAAATCTATTGCTAGTTTTAGGGGTTTTTTTAGTGCTCAAGAGAGAAATTTGTATTTATATTTAGTACATGGCTTGGTATTGGGGCCTACCCCATCATTTCAAACACTACAAGAAATAAGGTTGTTAGGTGCTTAGTCAAGAAATATTGAATTTCAGAGTTTATACTCAACCAAAGAGCTGAGTTGCTTCTTCTCTTGGTAATGACCTCCAAGTAGGATTTCCAAGAAAGTGTAAGGTTTACTGCTAGGTGATGAAATCCTAGTTGGGACTTGTCTCAAGTTTTTTTTTGATGTGTTGATTAATTATGTTGTATGGATATGTGTGTGATAATTAGAGTGAAAAGTAAGATTAATTACTTTACTTTAAAGTACCTAGATGAAATAAAACAAGCAAACAATCAATGTAATGCAATGGATTTATTTTATGCCAAAATAAATTTTAGATTTCATTCCATGAGCATAAAATAAAAGAAGAAAGAAAGGGCACCTAGATGATGCTAGGGTCCCACCAAGCATGCCAAAATGTTTCTCTTAATTTTTTCTCATTTCTTAATTTTAGAAGAAGATAAGAAACTAGTAATAAGGGTGTGGTAGAAATACTTGGTTAATGATGTGCACATAATCCAGATGATGATGGAGAACTCCTCTTTGGATATGAAGGAATAACCTACAAATAAGAACACACTAAAAAAGGTGATCACTAGCAATATGATTGTAATACCTAATGTGAGCTAGATCCAAGAAGCATACACTTGCTAGGAGGCTATCAGTCCACTGTGAAGAACAAGAAAGTTGGAAATGATAAAGAAAGATACTTGTATAAGATAAAAGAAATGCAATACAAGAATAAAGTAGAATGTTTGTTAAATAAAATAACTAAATCTATCCAATATGGGTGAATACTCATGCTAAGATGGGTGGGGTCTAGATTAAAAAATTAGAAAAGGGTCTATGAATAGGTAGAAACACAAAATGTTAGGTTTGGTTGGGGGTAAGGGGATAAAAATAACTTAATGTTATTTTCTACCATAATGACTATCAGTGGTTGGGTGAACTGTCATTCGTTAAGCTGACCATTAGTAGATGGGTAATCATCAATGATTGGGGGTGACCATCAGTGATTGTGTTAACCATCAACAATTACTTATGTGTTTATGAAGGTGATCAGAGAAGAATTATAGAGAAGGTAGATGGGTAGATAGAGGTTTTATTAAGGATCTGGTAGAGAGGAAATAAGGTGTAAATACATCTAATAAAGTTAGGGAGGTTAGAAATCCAAAATAACAATGCTAAAGTACTGATATACTTGTAGCTTGCTAGTTGGTGGGTGGTTGAAAGTTGAAGCAATTTTGCCAGAGTAATGGCACTTTGGCCTCAAAAGCAAATTAAATAGAGGTTTGGGTCTCTTTTGTTGATGTTAAGTTGTTGGAAGAATATTGGATGTTGGAGAGCTTGAATACATGTATGCTTGATAACTCTTGTGATTGATCCCTTTTCACCTCCCACTCCCCTCATTTTATAGGCAAAGATAGATGGAGGATGGAAGGTTCCCTAGAGGTCGAGGTTACTAAACATGATGCTTTGAAATTTTTTATCATCACATAAGGTGAATATAGTAAATGGTGTGTCATTATCTTGTACATATCTAGCTAATGTGTTAGTACATTGAGGTGGTGAGGAGACTTAACCATCGATGGTCAAGCTAATCATTGATGATCAAGATAACCATTAGAAGTTGAGTGTTGAAGGTAAATTGGTCAAGGTGGGGGTTAAAAGGTTTGGTTAAATGTTAAGGTAGTAAGGTGATGAGTTAGCTAACTAGGTCATCAACTAAAATTAGGGTTTGATAGCGGTCTAAGGCATTTCAATAACTAGAACTATCATGTATAGTATTCTAGTGTCTACACACAATATGAATTCAATAATGGTATTCAAACATGTCATTACTCTCCATACAATACTATCATATCTCTATGGGCCATGTATAGGCATGCATTTGTAGATTGTAAGGTAGTGGGCATAGACATGAATAAAACTCATGATGTGTGTTTCTTCCAATTAGTCCTATACCTTTCAAATTGCTCAAATAAATTATTACAACATGAATAAATTTGAAACAAGCTACAATACTCCCATTTCAATGTCTTAAACCTCCTATAGGTGTTGATTCAACTGTAGTATATAGGTAGCAAGGTTGAGATAACCATTTTGTATGGTGTATGGGCTTGAAATTATTCCAAAACCTTCTCCAAAGGTGTTGAAATGAAAATATTCAATCATACAGAGTATAAAAATAATGAAATGCTCTATCTCAGTATGATGGTTCCTTCTAAGGAATCTATAGATGCTCATCTAATGTGTATGACTGTGTGCATATGAGAACTTGTCCCCACATGCTATTTATTCCATTTGTGGACGTAGCTTGTTTTTTCATGTTATTATAATGTGTACAACCCCTTTTAAACTATTTCTAACATTTTTATTAATCTCTTCAAGATATCACATACCACTCAACAAATTGTGTATAGAAATGTAGGAAATGATTGTTTGGCCTGTCAAGGTCTAAATGAGATAATGAGGATTGATGAACAAGACCATTTTTTAAATATTATTTGGCATAAGGATTATTAGGTACATTATCCCTTCAACATAGGTTATACTCTAAAACTGATCAAATGGCCATTTCATAAAGATAACAAGGAAAATAGGTTTTATGCCATAAGTACCTTCCTAAAATTAGTAAGATTGTTAAAAAAATTTAATATGTCCTATTTGACCCTTAAACAATACCCATAAAACCATTATTTCTCATTGAATTTTTAAGTGAAGAAACAAGGGGAAAATGGACCTTGTTTGGATGAGTAGGCCATCTAGACACCCCTGAACTACTAGCGATTTTTCATAAAGATGAAGAGATGAATCGGACCACCAATTACAAAACATGGAATTTAATTAGGTTCCTTATCACTACCCAAAATATTCTATCCCAAATCTCTCTCCCTTGACCATACCGAGTGAAAATCTGAGGATCTCCTAAAGCTATCCCAAATTGCCCAAATGGGTTTTTATTAGCATGAAGAGACAAAAGTATTCATATGAAATATAACACTTGGGAAATGTTTTTTATTCTTTAAATGGAATTTCCTTCCTCTTATAAATGTTTTTAAATTCTTGGACCTCTATTAATGGTAGAAAACTTATTTCATACCTAGTTTGTAGCTAATAGGTTTTCCTTATCTATGCTAGTTCTCATGTTGGAATATAATTTTAAATGCCTATAATAAGATATTAGGGACACAATTAATTCATTAATATAATATTTTATCCCCTATATTAAGCAAAATCTCCAAATACATGTTCTACCAAAGCTCTAAAAGGCTCCAAAATGCATCCTTTTGCTCCCAAACTTCTTCCCTCCACTCTAAATGCCTTAAAATGTCCTTGAACATGCCTAAATAGGAAAAAAAGACCATAAAGAGGTGTAATGAAGTAAAAAAAAATCTAATTCCTCAAAAATTTACTTTTTCACTTGAAATTTCTAATTTGAGGACCCTTAAGTCATCTAATCCACTTTTAGGGGGTCTTTTGGGCATAATAGCTTCGCTAAGCCTCATTTTGGCTTACTAGAATATTTAAGACTTTGTGAAAACCTCCTTCATGATCATAAATGATCAAACACCCTTGAAACCTGTTGGATCCTTTACTTACACTTCTAGACCTGTTTCTAAGCCTTTTCCTCAAAATCACCAAATTTACCTTAAAGCTTACTTAAAGTGTTTCAAAAGATTTCAAGTGACATGAGGTAGGGTTATGAGGTTTATATACACATTACACCATCAAATCACCCACTCAAATAAAAAAATTCTTAGCTTCTCACACCACATCAAGACCTCCTAGAATATTGCACTGCATCATCAATTCAGGATGACAAAGGGACTAATCATGGGGTATAAGGCTGTTGAAGGTCTAAGAGAGTGGTCTGATACATCTAGGAAAAAAAAATTTATGTAGGAAAATTTTGGCCAACATTTCTAGCTACCTCTTGGGATTACATGCATGTTATGCAATATATTAGTTTCCTTGTCTAATCCATTAGGCATATGGGGTGACAAGTCTATTCTCCTAGCTGATATGAAATTGACACATAGATGCCCATTTTTGAAAACCTCCCTTGGAGAAACAAGGAAAACAAGAAAAAAACAAATATTGTACCCAAGGCACTTAGGGATGGTAATACACAACCAAAAAAATGTGCACAAGGCACTTATAGAAAAACATGAAAAACTATACAAAATGTACAATATATACAATGGTTTCAAACTCTTCTAATATCAAGCCTTTAGATAAATCCCATTGATTGGGATGGGTAATACCTCTCCATATATTTGGGCAAGCTGAAAATCATTATGTTTTTTGCATCCATGTATTAAATAAGGACAACTCCACAAGACGTCAAACTTGGTATGGTTACCTGGCTTGGCCTTATTTGAATCCCACTTGAGGAATATATTCCCTTCTTTGAAATTCCTTGTTATGTATTTATTGTCAAAGGCTTCCTTGAATTGATATTTATGTGACTCTAATGTCTTTTATATTCATTTCAAGGTCCCTTGTTCCTTCAAGATCCATGAATTTTTTCATCCTCACAATCATAGGTTTAGTTTCCATCAACTCAAGCTAGCAGGCTAACTCCAAGGTAGGTAACTCAAGAGAAATGGGAAACTTGGATTATCTCCCATATACTAGGATAAATGGTGAGGTAAAAATGTCAAATTTGGGAGTCACTCTATCAGTTCATAAAGTTGTTCTTAACTTTTTATGCCACACTCTGTGATTCTCTTCTATAGTCCTCTTGATGATCTTTATCAAGTTTTTGTTTATTGACTCTACCAATCCATTTAATTAGGGGTAATAATTGGAGGATGTACTAAGGTATATACCTATATTAATTACCCATTAACTTGTCCTCATGCCAAAAAATTCTAAGGCATTATATAAAATTATTTTTGTTGGTACACCAAACCTCATTACTATGCTATCATAAAATTTTAACATTGTTATTTCATTGTCTTATTTTAGGGTAATTGCTTTCACCCATATGATTAAGTAATTAATATAAATGATTTCCCATTTTTATCTTCCACTATAAGGTGGATTTATCATTCCTATGAATTCTAAACCCCATTGCATGAAGGGTTGATCTACCTAAATTGGGTGGAGGGGAAGGGCTGCCAATCTTTGCTTACCTAAAAAGAGAGAACACCTTTGACACTTTCTTAGCCATGCATATGCATCCTTAAAGAGGATGGGAAAATAATAATCAGTTCTCATATCCTTTTTTGTTGTATTCCTTAGATAAAAATGGCCTCCTACAAGCCCATCATGGAATTGTTCCAAGATCCTAGTCATTTGGTCATCATCTATGCACCTTAGGAGTACTCCATTGAGGTATTTTATAAATATAAACCCATTAAACAATAAGGTATGTAATAAATTATAAAATACCTTCTCTTTACCCTATCCATACCTTGAGGGCATTCACCTATTATCATTAAATGTGTAATATCCTTGATCTAACTAGTGTGAGGTGGAGGTGCATCTATTTGTGATTTGTCCTATGTCACTAGGATAACCTCTTTACCTTCATGAAGGTAATTAACCATATGATAATACAATCCTTTTCCCCTCACTATCTTAGTTACCTTGATCTCCACACCATATTCCATGACATTGGTAATCTCACTAGGCCTCTTCTCATTCAAATATTTGTTAAGAAGGAAGTCTCTCACTCCAAGATGAGACACCATAAGATAGATCTTGTTATTAGAGAGCATTTATATGTAATTTTCAAAGGCTTCTTACCATTGTAATGACTTATTTTTCCAAAAAATTATACCTTACCTCATATCCTTCAATTGCTTGACTGAAAAATGCAATTGGCTGCTCAAGTCCTTCACCATTATTTTACATTAACATATCTGATATATTATCAATATTACCAAAGTCATACAATATGAAATCCATTAATAAATTATAACTCATGAGCATAGGCTCTTGGTAAATGGCTTGCTTAATGGCCTCAAATCCTACTTTACCTTCATTTGACTAAGTGAACACTTGGTTCTTCTTTAGCATGGCAGTGATGGGTTTGAATAAACATGAAAAACTAGGTATAAACCTCCTCATGAAGTTTATCTTCCTAAGGAAACTCTAAAGTCCCTTCTTATGCTTGGGTAGGGCTAATGCCAAGACAACACTTATTATATCAAGATCAATAGATAATCCTTATTTTGGGACAATATGACCCTAGAGTTTTCCCTCATGGACAAAAAATACAAACTTCTTGGGATTCAATGAGATCCCATATGCTCTGCATCTTTCAAAGATCAATCTCAGGTAATCTAAGTGCTCACTAGTCTTCTTGCAGAAAATTGTTATGTCATACAAATAGATAAACACCATTTGATTTAGTAAGCCTTGTAAATCCATGTCCATGGATATTTTTAAAGTGGCCCTAAAATTTGATAGGACAAAAGGCATCTTCTGGTAATCATATGTGCTTGACTTTATGGTTAAGGAAATTTTTTATTGGTCTTCTTATCTTACTAGCACTTGGTTGTATCTTGAGTACCTATATACAATAAAAAATGCATCATGTCTTTAAAATAATCTTGTATCAAAGAAGATATAGCATACCTACACTTCTAATTTTGAATACATTTGTTAAGCAATATCATGACCAATATGGGGATCTACTAGACCCAATTAAGGGATCACATGTCACAATACACCTACTAAGAAGGTCTCGAAAGATTATAATCTAACATAATTATACAAAAAACCTAAAAGAGTCCTAGGTTTAATTTTCACTCTATTCTAATAATAATAAAGTAAATATAATCTAGTGCACACCAAATCTTGTGGAAAAGTATGAGGGGTTAATAACAAAATAAATTAAACTAAAAATGCATAGAAGACATATACTCATGTCAATGTATACAAAATCCTAATGCATAGGAGAGAAGCACAAATACATTATCTATCTACTCTTATGATATATAAATTGGAACTTATTTTTGTGCAAAAATCATTTACCTTGGATCCTTTAGTCAAATCACATAATTTCTTGAAACACTCAAGGAAATGAAACTAAATTTGACCTTTTAATACATTTATCTTAAACCCTGAAGTGCTCAATTTTTAGTTTATATATCCTATTTGAATAATTAGTTAATAAATAATGATTAATAAACAAAATTAATAAAAATGTGTAAAAATAATTCACAAATAAAATAAACTCACAATAAGCACTTGATAACGGAGTTCGGTAATGCCTACGTCTCCAATTCACTTATAATACGAATTGATCCATTAAATTCAAAAGTGAGTACATGGCCAACCCTAATGATTTTAAAATGAATATTCTAATATTTCATACAAATCAAAAAATAGAGCTTCAAAAAGTCTTGGTAAACCCATGAAAAGACCTTTCACCTTGCTTTCATGCGAATGCAATCTCATAATCTTGTGGATTTCTACCAAAGCTCTCAAAAATATAATTATAATTTGGCATTAAAAAATATTCATATGGATTTAAATATATATTTTAAATCATCTTGGAGTCTAATACAAATTCCTAGTTTACACTGAGAAGTGAAAATCTCTCCAAGTCCCTCAAAACTTGAGATTTTACAAACTAGTCTATTATGGCCCTTATACATAGTCTTCTAATGTTTCATTTTGAGTCATTAAAAATTACATAAAATGACCTCATATCTAAACACTCCACATATGGTTGGAACTGAATCAGAGTCTATAACATATCTCTAGTTTACTCCAAAGTTTAGAAATGCCTCTCAATGCATCAAAACTGAAGAAGAGTGAAGAATAGTCCTTGAGCCTCAATTGTCTCCAAAAAAATACCTTGCTTTAAATACAATTTTTGCACTTTATATAGTTCTTGGACTCCATGGGCATAGTGGTTAATCCTTATCTTTTTAACTCAAAATGGCATGGTTCAAATCCCCAATGGCTATGCATTAGTGCTTTATCCATATCAAGTCCCACATTCACAAGTTTGATAATGCAATAAAGGATTTAAAATACCTTTACATCCATGTTATGGTTTGTGGCTTTGGCCATGTATCACCTCTCATTTAACTCACTCAATCCATTATTGTCATTGTTATGTTGTGCATTTGGTGGTTGTGTCATGACTCATGCTTGGCATGGTGACTTGGAGTTAATGTGGGTTGTTTGGAATGTTCAGTTGGTTTGTTGACTTGTCTCGGTCATGGCATAGAACCTTTTTAGTGTTATGGCATGGAAAAATCCTAACCATGGTAAATAATTACATGAAAATAAAAATTGACTATGGAGGAATAAATGTGTTGGCAAGTCATGTGGTGGTTTGAGGACCCACCACATGGACCACTCGTAATTCGACACTTATCGATGTCTAAATGGATGCTCCATAGTTCTATCGGTGGTAGGGTCCCCCTTTGAGACAAAAGTAGAATCCACCAACTACGATCCCCTTAGCTAGCCTTTTTCCAAATACACATGCCAAAGATGAAGATGAAAAACCAAAACCAATATTTTATACAAACTCACTACCACATGTCATTGCATGACTCGTTCATGTTTTTTGCCACATCATTGCTTTGACCAAGTTTGAATGACCATAACTTAAACATATGGAGTCCATTTTTTGAATCACAAAAAGTGTGAAAAATCTTGAGATGATCTCTATGCATTGTAACTATTTTAAAACTATTCCATAATGGTCAATTTATTTAGTTTGACCATATTTGACCTCTTATTGATTGGCTTTGATTGGGAACTTTGACCAGCTACACAAGGAGCATATGAGATTCATTTTTTTCATTCTACATACCATTATAAATCTCTTAATAGGACCTATGCAATGGTGTAGGTTTTGATCTACTTTAGGATCTTTTCTGAATTGTCCTCTGGATCATCTTATAAAGGAGAAATAAAGTTAAGAATACTTACCTTGATGATGAATGCATTGAGCCTCAATCTCTCCCTTGGCCAAGGTACTTTACAGGAAGTGTTTTGGTATGTAAGTATAACAAATACAAATCAGATCTAGGATACACAACCTATCGATGCATTTAAAAGACTTCTCTACAAGATAAGATTCATATCTCTAAAGAAAGTAGGGAACCTCAAGCTTTATTCCTCAAGTACAATGGTCAATAAGAAAATGTCCATTAACACTTATTCTTATTTTCTTCTATATTCTCAAATGGTTGGAAATTAACTTGTATATATAGTCAGATCTTTCCCTAAATCCTTTTAAATATGTTGGTTGTATAGGATTGACCTAGTCGACCCTATATGTTTTTGGGAGGTAAATCAATAGGTCTCAAGCTAGGTTGGTCAAAGGGTTAATGAAAATAAAAGTGAAAAATATCCATAAATAGTATAGGGTTAACCTTTCCAACCTTGTATAGTAATCAAATGCTAAAAATTATATAGGGTCAACCTAGTAAACCTAGTATAGTCAACTAGTAAAAGGGGGTCAAGGTAAGAAATAGATGATAAAGATGTGATAAATGTTTGGAATGGGTACAAATGATAATAATAAGATTAGGGTAAATTGTTTTAGGAGACAAATGTGTATATAGAAAGTGGTAAAAAGGACAAAAATCTTATGAAACACCAATGGTCTACCCACCCCTTTCTGGTGTACCTCTTAAGGCATGTAATCAAAGAGATTGAGAATCAATGGGTTTTTTCAAGATATAAAGTGTTAGTAATTGATAAAAGTTTGAAAATATTATCTGTATATATATGGCCCACTCGAAACTCATCATGTGTCATGTAGGTGCAACATGAGATAGTACATTGGGAAAGAACATGATAACACATAATGTTGATGCTAAGTAAAGTGTAAAAAGAAAAAAATAAGATAAATTAAAGGATAGAATTGAAAAACACATACCTTTACTTACCTTATTACTATAGATAAATAAGTAGACTATAAGAAAAGAGTGAAGGTGTCTAATGTGAAGAACACTAGGTGAACCTGTAAAATTTAGTGCAAAAAATAGCCAAAAATCAAAAAAATTGGAATATAGGCATATAATAGTGGAAAATATTTTCTACGTCATCATGATTCCAATGTATTTTATGGTTCAAGAAATAGATGAATAAAAAAAAAGATATAACAAAATAAGGAATTTACTTGAAAATAATTAAAGAATTTAAATTGTTGAAAAGTGTTTTTAAATAGGGGAAAGACAAGTCATTTGGTTATTTTGACTTGTGAAGGAGAGAACTATTACTCTAGAGACCAAACGAGCTAGGATGGCAAGGAGATGACAAGCTAGATGAAGAGGATCTCTAGGAGTAGCAATGGGTGCACTATAAGTATGTAACCTATGAATTTTAAGCCATTTTTGGAGTATTTTAATGAATTAAGTGTATTTTTAGAAAAAAAATAATTAAGTACATTTATAGATGCCAGAATGAAGCCAAATTAGATTTTATAGGTAGGAAAAAATAAGACAAGAAATGTGTTTGAAGAAAATAGGAAGGAAACTTCTAGAAGACATTTTTTAAGAAAATGCAAGGGGTCAACAATGAAAAATAACTGGGTCAACCTAGTAGGCTAAAAAGGAGCAAAATTCACACTACCAACCTAGTAGGTATGTGTCTACCCTATATGTTTTGTAGACTACTTATCTAGAATAGCTTGCCAATTGATCTAAAAAGTCTAAAATGATAATGTTGTACTGGGAATGGGAAAATAAGAGAGTTGACTTAGATTTTTAAGTCAACCAAGTCAAAAATTGGGAGATTTTAGTGAAACTACATTGATCAAAGAACTAGAATGGTATGAAAATATATGTAAAAGGCTGAAAGAATGATAGAATGGCCCAAAATGACCAAGGAAGGGCAAAAATGACCAAGTAGGCTTAAATAGGTAAAAATGAATGAATTAAAGAAATTTAATCTTGTTTATCACTTTAGAGGATGTGCATGGCATCCTAAGGCTAGTGATATCATGAGTATTGGTCACTAAAAGTATACTAGATAGCATGGAGGAGAGGAGAGCCTTAGACATGTGGGCTATAGGCTTAGAGATGATGTTGGTAGTCAGGAGAGTTAGTGTGTTTGATGTATATACATCAAATATTATAGATATTTGGCAAGCTATAATAGGGATTATGACACAACGAGTGTTATCTCACAAGTCAGATGACAAGGTACCACTATTCATGATAACCTTGAGTAGGATTATACTAGAGGAGGGACTACTATATGATCTTAGTTATATCATCTAGGTCTAGCTCATACATGATTTATATGAGGTGTTATTTAGAGGGTATAAGTTAATAGGACTGGTCATATTACTAATGGCTTCAATAAATGAGAGGTTTCCCATATATCAACTAGTTGGGTTACCCCATGCAGTTGATGATAAGCCACCTTGAGTGTAAATATTGAGAGAGGACCCAGTAACATAGGTTGTACCCCATGGGTCAACACTATAGATGGTGAGATGTGTAGACATAGTGTGATAGCCATATGGGCACATAATGACTACATGGCTGATCTAGGACATAGTTACACCTATTACAATGAGGACAAAGGTAGCTAGACACTACACCTAGTGGAGAGAGCCACATACAATAGTATGGGTACTAGGATAAATGGGATTACCTCAACTAACACCATTGATATTGATGCTTGAGAAATGGACTTGACATGTGAGAGAGTCATAAGAGAGGAGGGGACTAGGGCCACCAATGATGAGGTCAATGCTCAAACCACATTGTGAGTGACCATAGATTCAGTGAGCATGACAAGTAGTAGAGCAGGAGGAGAGGGGTGTGGAGGTAATGACACCAGAGATACCACTACAATATCTATAGTGAGATGAGTGATGACCATCAAGGATATGATGTTGATAAAGGTAGGAAGAGAAGGATAGATTATAGCCTATTACCATCCCTATGACTTAGCAGGTGAGCCAGAGGAGAGCTAGATGATAGAGAGGCCACTCAAGTGTAGGTTAAGGTGAATGTAAGCCATGATAGATGAATTTTATTTAAGGAGGTGACATATAGAGGAGGTGTTAGGAGGCCATGTATATGGAGAAAGTTATGCATCTAGATATAGTGATGCAAATGACATAGGCACATACGACCCTAACCCATATGACATAGGTGTAGGAGTAGGAGAGAGTGATACACGTGGTGACCTTAGCCTAGTTGTCATAGGTAGAGGGATATGTGGATGGATTTAGCTCTCAGATGGCCTCTTTATATAATACTATTTAGAGGATTCAGACTGAGGCCTTGGTAGGTAGCATGGCTAGGCCACAAGATAGATAGGATGGAGCCTAGCCATAGAGCTAGAGAATTGTATATATGGTCATATTTTTTGTATAAAAAATAAATGAGATATAAATATATGATGTATCATTTTAGCATATTGATGTTGATTATGTATGTTATTATTATTATTATTATTATTATTATTATTATTATTATTATTATTATTATTATTATTATTATCATGTTGTGGTTTTGGATGATTTAGATATATTTCCTTCTAGCACATGTATTTAGCTATTGTTGTATATGCTATAAGAAATATATGAGATGTGGTTTATTTTCTAGAATTATGTATGACACATGCATGGTTAGAAAGAAATAAACAAAAAGGACTTGGTAAAATATAATCAATCAAAAATGTACTACACACTATTTCAATTTGGGATATGTGTAATAGAAAAAAATGACTAAGTATAAAGAACCAAGGGAATGGTAAAAGAAAAATTAATTTGTTTTTAAACAAAATTTAAATATTTTTACACCAAATTAAAACAAGTAAGATCATACTAAATGATGTTGGGAAGTATGAAAACAATGTAAGAAAAGGGAAGGTATGCAAAAGAGCACAAATGGTATTAAAAAAATTTAATTAAGTCAATCAATTATACTAAATCATGTTGGGAAGTATAAGAGGAAAACAAAATTGTCAAAATATTGGTCTTAAATTTATCACACTAATTTAAGCTGAGAAGTATGAAAAATTCAATAAATGGTTGTATCCTTACATGCACTCATAAAATAGGAAGATAAAATCAAAATAGAAATTAAGTAAGCATAAAACACACTAAACCAAATTAGGAAGCATGTAAATGATGTGTAACTTCATATTAAATCACATCTTATCTCATATTTGACATTCGTAATTTTGTTTGTGACTTGTGTAATTAGAAAATTTTGTGAGGAATGTTGGGTCCTATCCATGGTCTTACACTGTAACTCAAAAAGAGAACACCAATAGGGTCAAAAAATCAAGAAAATTAGGTAATAAAGGATGTGAGTAATAGGAAGGGAAAAGGTGGTAATTTGTAAGGAACATTGGGTCTTATCCACAGTCTTATAATGCAACTCACAAATGAGATCCCGAGTGGAGTGAACAGTAGACAAAACAATATTTCTTAAGAGGAAATATGAGGGATATATGGAATGAAAAAGGGAGTGTAAAAATCAAGACTTAGGAATCTTATGAGAATAATTTAGGAGATAAGAGGCATACTAAGGACATGAGAAGACACTAAGTGACTAGTGACCATGAATATACAAAGGGAACCTATTCGCTATAGACACAAATATTTTTAGATAAATAAGTGTGATACTAAGATCAACTCATGAAGATATATTGGTACAAGAAAAGATAAAATGGACCGACCTTCCCATAACATGTTCCCCTTTTCTTAGGACCCCTTACAGAGTCGTCAGTCTACTACAAAGATTGGGTTCTTACATGAGAAAATAGGTAACACTAAAAGATTTTTTTATTATCCTTTTCTAATCTACTAGCCTAACACACCCCAAAGGACTTCATCTCTATCATGAGGCCAATTTTGGAGTTTGATCTTTGATGATAAGGAGATGTGCTTTAAATCATATATTTTAGTGTGATTTGACTTTTAAGAATATTTTTGGCTTTTATATCATTTCCTTTTGTAAAATGATTTAGCTTTTAAATTTTTATGACTTTTGAAGATTCATCCTCCATAGGTATTTGGAATGACCAATCATGAGAGATGTATTGATACAGATGAATGAGATGTACGATAAGGCTAAAGGAAGCTAAGTAACCAAAGACAAAAACTGACCAGGGCACTTAGGATTAACAATGAACTAGCATGTGATCTCAAGTCTCAACCATGTATATGCTTAGTTTATGAAAAATAAAGAAAGTAAAAAGTAGATCCAAAGGTGGACTAGTGAAAGGAAAGTATAATGAGATGTATTGTTTGCTAACTAATCACATGGTAATAGAATACCACGACAAAAGAGAACAAAGTTTATATAACCATGTCACAATGATAATTATATGTGAAAAATAGAGATAAGAGAGAAAACAATCATGAAGACAAAAGAAGAGAGTTTTTAGAAAAACTCAAGAATAAAGAGAAGACAATCATATGCAAATATAAATGAAAATATAAACAAGATATAGTACAAAAGGTAAAATCATTACAAGAAAAATATGAATTTGACATAGTTTCAAATGATATAATAGATAAATAAAATATAAAATTAGAGCACACGTTTAATCAAAATATTAATGTAAGGGAACCATCATGTGCTCATAAATATTGATAAGTACACCCACACAGATTATCCAAGACATTAGATAAATCTCTATGAAGCTGGATATGAAATGCTTCTAATGTCTCATCAATCTTTAATAAAAACTAGGAAAATACTTCTCTTCTAATCTCCTCAACTAAAAAAGTAGGAATACTTGATGGATCATGCTGAGGAGGGAAATCAATCAAGTGATAAGTGAGAGAATACATGAGAGTCAGATCTATGGGAGATGCAAGAATCATCAATGGAGAAGTATCTATGGGTGAGGGATTCACCAGTGGAGAAGGATCTATAGGTGAAGAAAGGTCCATAGGTGAAGGAATCATGGGTGGAGGAATATAAGGTGACAAAAGGACCATAGCAGGGGATGGAATCAGTAGAGGTGGAGCCATGGGAGAAGAAGGAGAATCCTTCTTATGGGAATGACATGTGGAAGGAATATAATAAATTCTGGTAATAGCTATAAGGTGGTCCTTAAGGTGTTATTTAAGGATTTGGCAATGATCGGTGTGATGGGTGCCATATTGGTGACATAAATAATACATATCACCATACTTAGGTATATATTTAGGTATAACCTTTGAGGGAGGCATGGATTTATCTAAATAAAGAGAGGAAGGATATAAAGTATCAATATATTATCATAACTTACAATAATGGGTAGAAAAATGATTATCTATCCTATGAAAGCAACATATATGCTTGTGAGTGGTTGTATGTGAATCACTCATAGAAGGAAGTGTAACAAGAGTGAAAGAAGCCAGAAAAGACTCATCAACTCATTTAGTGGGCAAAAAAGCCATATGAGGTAAGGTAATAAAAATATCACCAAAGTAAGGTAGTGATGGAGGAAGAAAAAAACTAGGCTCAATGAAAGGATCAATGGGATGAGAAATAAGGGAAGGCTTATCAAGCACAAGAGCAAGAACAGGCTCAACTATAATTGGAGTAAAATTGGGATCAAATATAACAAGAATGGGAATGGAATATGATAATGGCTCTACTAAGGGAGGATTATGATCTATAGAAGGTCTAAGGAGGGTCTTACTAATCTCAAGAGTAAACCAACTATGTTGATCAGGGCACCTAGCAAAATGGTAAGGCCTGATCATAGCATGATCCATGATCATACTCTTATGAGGCTTATTATAAACTATAGGTGTTGGTGCCATCTCTACCCGATGATAAAGATAAAAAATAATAAAATTAGGAACTATAAATGAAGGAAAATGGTAAGATACATGAAAATACTCAAGTAAAGAAGAATGGTAACGAGCAATCTCAACATCATGGGCCTATAAAAGACTACTTAAGAATAGATCATTTAGGGAATAAAAATAATCATAATCCAAGGTGTGAAGACTAATGACACAAGTAGGGATGACCTTGTTATCTGAGGAAGTGTGGTGAATAGAATGTCAAGTCTTGGTCAAGACTATTGGAATATCATCTCAAGGAGGCTTATGAGAATGAGGCAAATGAGGCTACAAAGTAGCAGGAAACTATTAGTTGAGTTGAGTTGAGAGATTAAAATTTTTAATCATTAGGTTAATAGAATTGGGCTCATCATCATCAGAATCTAAGAGGTTAGGGGGAGTATTACCAATGAGTTTGAGATTCCCATTTTAACCTCAAGTTGAATTAATAGGAAAGTTAAAACATTGAGACTCATAAAATGGAATGCTAGGCAAAGGTTCAAGAGTAAGAATATTGAAGACACCATGGTCTTAGAATTATTAAAAATTCCAAGGGTTAGTATCACCTTGAATCTTATAAATTGATCTATTATGAGGTAATTTAATGCATTGGTAGGTGATAGAAGTAACATCTCTCATATAGTGAGTCCATGACCTAACAAGAAAGACATTATAATAAAGGGGAAAGTTAAAGATCATCACATTCACGTGAATGGTTATAGGTGGGATAGTAATGGGAACCCACACACAACCTAGAAGAGGAATTTAACTTCAATCATATCCTTGGTAGGTTTTTCATGTAGACTTAGGATTGTATTTTTAATATCTAAGGGTCTTAATGAAGTTGAGAGAGGTAATGTAGGTGCTTGAACCCTCATCAATCAATGCATACTTAATTTGGATGTCTCCTATTTGAACACTAATAAATAAGGGAGGATTATTTGTATGAAGTATAATCTTGTTAGGAATCATATAAGCTATAATAAATTTAAGAAAAGAGAAGTGTCCATAGTTTCATCAATGTTGATAGACATTTCTTCACATTATTGTAATATACCATCCTCAAATCTAGATAAGGCTACCTCCCATCCTGCTAGGGGAGGATGAGGGACATTAATTTCAAATAATCGATGCATAAGATGGTTTATATGATGTGGAAAAATCCTAATGATCTTAAAGAATGTAATTTGGTATGGGATATTGGTGACCTCCATGATGGGATCCTATTCATCATAACCCATAAGAAGTTTGTTAGATATAGGTGCATAATGATTAAGGAGGTCCTCAAGAGGAGGAGTTGAAGTTCATTAAAATTTATGTTGGTAAGAAGAAGAAGGTTTGGATCAAGGTTGTAAATTATGTTGCAATTATGAAGTAGTTGGTTCATGATGATTTTGGGAAATGGTAGTAGAACTGTTAGTATAAGTTTGATTATCATAAGTGTTAGATGATGATGGGAGAGTGATATAAATAGAATAGTAAGTGTTATCCAAGGGAGAATAAAAAATGAATCATAAAAAGTAATAAGGTCATCTTGCACAACCTCATTTAAATGATTTGGAGAAGAATCCTAGACAACACGATATGTTCTAGATTAAGGATTGTAGATAGGTTGGGAATTGATAAAAGTAACCACCCTTTGCATATTAGTCATGTTAACCACATTCTCTTAAGAAGTGGGTTCAACAAGACTTTATACATTATTGGTAGAAGGGGTGGCTTTGTCTTTATTGTCTTGGATAGGTTGATGATTAGGAGAGGCTATTTATAGATAACCAAATGAGCATTGACTTGGTTCAAGGCTTGATATTTATCATGTGATTTATAATCTTTGAAATAAATTTCATAAGCTTGTTGACATTTTTGAATGATAGAATCATGATCAAAATTAGGACCAAGAATAAATTCCATAGATAAATTATGAAGTTATCTACAGGGATTATGAGAATGACCCCAATTAACATGAAACCAACCAAACTTGTTAGGATCATACCAAGATTTCATAGGATGGGTAGGGTCAATTTCTCATGGAGGAGGCCTAAGTAGATGTTCACATAATTCATCTGAGGATAGAGGTTTATGAAAATTAATGTTTTTTGGTGAAGATAAGTTAGAAATGGTATATTATTGAGAAGGGGAGATGGTTCTACTAAAGGGGTATGAATGACAACTTGAACATTGTGAATGGTGTCATAAGAATATGTAACACCATAATTGGTAATATTTTGATTTTTATTCTTAATTAAGAGATGAGGACCCACAGAAGGTTGGGGTGGCTCAAATTGATGCATAATGAAATATTTTGATTTATCTTGGTCAATAGCCTCATCTAATATATGTGGAGAGAGAGTGTAGACTTGATATTGAAGTTTAGGAAAAAGGGAATTGGTAAAGAGATGGAAAAGATTATTATTAGCCATGTTATGTTCACATTTGTTTGACAAATTTTTCCACCTTTTAACAAAGGCTTGAGAAGTTTCATTTTTAATCTATTTGTAATATATGAAGTGGGACAAAGTGTTTTTGGGAAGAACACTACTTTGGAATTCTTGAACTAAAACATTCATTGAATCCTCCAAACTAATAATGGAATGAGTTATAGGTTAGTTTTACCAATCTAAGGCATAACCTATTAGAGTTTTGGCTAAGACTTTTGTAGTGGCAAAGGTGTTCAATTTGACCCAATCCTTATAAATATTTTTAAATGTTTTAAGATGAAGGGTGGGATAAATTGATCCATTATAATAAATTTTAGTTGTGATACCTCCTATATCAATGTTATCAATTTGAGTAATGAGAGGTTCATTTTGGAGATGATTAATGGTTTTGTTGACCAAAAGAGGTTGATGAATGTGATTGCCTTGAGAATATTAAAGAGGAGGAGGGGGAAAATTCTGGTTATGTGTGTCCTAAGTAATTTTTTGAGGATGATATTGAAGATGAAGAAGGTGGTTTTGTATTCTCATCATTTGATTTGTGTTATGAGCTTAAAAGGTATTCATTTGACTGAGTGTTTGTAACAATAGTTGATGTGTTTGATTAGAATTATTAGAAGCATTAGAGGTGGTCTTAATGTTTTGGATACCACTATTGGTGTTGATAGGAGGTTGAGAGGAATTATGAGAATGTGAGGCACTAGTGGAAAAATTTGCTTGTGTAGCAAAAGATGGACTAGTGAATGGTTGAGAAGAAGAAGAAATAGTAGCATGATAACCTTATGTAGAAAATGATTCATTAATGGAAGGATTAAGGATAGTAGATCTTATGAGAGGCTCACTATATGTTGAACCTACCATGTTAGTAGATATACTAAGCATGGGGGTGGAAGAAGTTAGATAAGAAGAAGTCATACTATGTGAAGGGGTCATAATCAAAGGAAGAGGATGAGAATCAAAGAAAGTGGTACCCCAAATTATAGCTAAGAATGTAGGAATAGGTGAATGAGGCTCTTCAAATTGACCATTAATCATAAGATTTTAAATAGTAGAAGGATCTTTTTCTCGATGTTAAGGAAATTTAGAGATAAAGAAGAGCATTTTAGGGGTATACTCTAATTTAGGTTGGTCTTATAATGAAAAGAGAGGTTTATGTTGTGAATAGGTATTAGGAGGGGTATAATAATTCTTTGTGCAAGGGGAAATATAAATATTACTAGCATCCAAGAGAGGATCCATCCTCTGTCTATGGGATACCCTATGAGGGTTGGTAAAATTCATCATGTTTGTCAACTTTAATTTAGTATTATAATCAAGCAAAAAGTCCATGATGAAGGGAAATAAAGATAGATAAGAAATTAAGGAAACAAGAAATGATAGGAATAGTATGGAGTCGAATATCTTGATCTATCACAGTAAACAAAGGCTAGAAAAAGAGAAAATAGGGTTTGTAAATAGTATAAGGTTGACTAGGTTGATCTAGTATAGTGAATAGAGGCTAGAAAAAGGAAAATGGTTAAATGGGTTGATCCAGTATAGTAGATAGGGAAAATTAATAAAATTTAATATATTATAAATTGAAATAAGATAACTTTTTCAAGTAACTTGAAAATAAATAACTGAAGGGAAATAAATAGTCAGTTGGATCAATGTTGACCAATCCAATTGAAGCACATAGCACAAAACCTTGCACCAACACTGGCTAATGTAAGTTTTTCAATATAGAATACAATTGAGCAAAGAGAAATCAATCAAATTGGAAAGTAAATATCTAACTAATAGGTCAAGATAAGTGTTTATTAGATTATTAGAATAAATTTTTAAATGTGATGGGAAATTGGATGTAAAAAAGGAAATAGAAGGAAATCTAAGGATGGTTTCAGGTAGTTTAGGCTAAAATGGATATATAGTGCTAATTATATAGGCTTGGTATTGGGGCATACCCACCTCACTTCACATAACGCAATGATAAGTGTGTTGAGTGATTAGCCAGAATATACCATTAACCATGTTTTATACTTGACTAGAACATAAAATTAGCTTCCCCCTTGGTGATTAAATCCAAGTAGGTTGATCTTGGGTAGAAAAATATTAAAATGCTTGTTTATATTTTGTGATTTGGTCATGTGTGCATAAAATAGAAATAGTGAAACTAAAAAATTAATTAAAAACCACCTAATTATGCTATGTGATTTATTCTAAGCATGTAAGCAATAAGAAAAGAAAGTGTGAATTAATTTCTAGCATATAAGGTTAATTACAACTTTGAAATAAGGTACAATGCTGATATAGTCAATAGTGTATGCATAAAATATAGAATAGGGTTGATAGGGTTGAACCTATACTATGGATGTAAGGTCCAAAAATAAATAGGGCTGATAGAGTCAACCCAATTATCTAGACAACACACATAACATAGAACTGGGTCAGCAGGGTTGATCCAGTTGACTGTACAAGGGAAGTTTTGAGGACTACAAATTGTAAAAGGAAATACTATAAAGAAAGAGATAGAGAGATAGAAAGGAACCTTTGTGGATCATAGATGCAGAGAATGAATATTGATGTTCAAGAACCTTGATAGATGCTTACAAATTTTTCTAACTATATCAACTGGGTAGATCAAGATTTAAAGAAACTTGTTGTTAAGTGCCTAAAAATGTATAGGGTCGGCTAGGTCAACCAAGTAGTCTAGACTAGAAGTCTAAAAAGCTAAATACCTATACAAGGTCAATAGGGTTGATCCAGTAGCCTATATCTAAAATCTCCACATAGAAATTAGATTTGGGTTGACAGAGTTGATCCAATATAACAAATATATGATAAAAATAATGATGAAAAAATGAAAGAATGAAATAAGGTAAACAAATATTGCAAGGGTTAGTTCACATCATGTTCACCAGAATGTATGAAATTAGAAATGCATCATGTGTATAGATCTATCTTGGCTCAAAAAAGATAGAGCATACCTATACTTTTGATTGGGAATACATTTGTTAAGTAGAAGCATGACCAATATGGGCATCCACTAGACCCAATTAGGGGATCACTTATCACAATACACCATGCTAGGAAGGGTTCCAAATCCTATAGTCGAACACAATCATGCAACAACCCTAAAAGAGTCCTAGGTTTAATGTTCACTCTATTTTAATAATAAGAAATTAAATCTAATCTAGTGCACACCAAAGCTTGTGGGACAATATGAGGGGTTAGTAATAAAACAAATTAAACTAAAGATGCATAGAAGACATATACTCATTTAAATATATATGAGATCCTAATTCATGGGAGAGAAACATAACTACATTATATATATACTCTTACAAAAGAGAACTAAAGTTAGGAATACTTACCTTGAAGACAAACACACTGAGCCTCAATCTCTCCCTTAGCCAAGGTGATTCATAAGAGATTGTTATGGTATGTAAGGATAACAAAGACAGATCATATCTAGGATACACAACCTATCGATGTATCTAAAAGAATTCTCAACAAGACAAGATTTGTATCTCTAAAGAAAGTATGGAACCCTAAGATTTATTCCTCAAGTAGAATGGTCAATAAGAAAATGTTTGTTCACACTTATTCTTCTTCACTTCTTTATTCTCAAATGGTTAGAAATGAACTTGTATATATTGGTATGTTTTTCCCTAAATCTTTCCAAATATGTCAATTGTACAAGGTTGAGCAAGTCAACCCTATATTTTTTTAGGAAGTAAAAAATTAAGTCTTGAGCTATGTTAGTCAAAGGGCTAATGAATCTCCAAGTGAAAAATATCCCTAAATAATATGGGGTTGACCTTGTTGATCTTGTATAGTAATTAGAGGCTGAAAATTATACAGTTTTAACTTAGTCAACTTAGTACAATCAATTAGTGAAATGGGATCAAGACAATAAAATTGATGATAAAGATGTGACCAATTTTTGGAATGGGTACAACTGATAATAATAATATTAGGGCAAATGGTTTTAATATACAAATTTGAAGATGGAAAATAGAAAAATGGATAACAATCTTAAGAAGCACCAATGGTCTACCCACCCATTTCTTGGTGTACCCCTTAAGACATGCACTCAGAGATATTGAGACTCAATGGGTTCCTGTAATATACAAAGTGTCAATAATCAACAACCATTTGAATGAGTTACTCTATATATGGAAAGGGTAATGATCTTTTAAAGAGACACTATTCAAGTCCCTGAAGTCAACACAAAATTATATATCACCATTCTTCTTTCTCATAGGTTCCAGATTGGCTACCCATGAGGAGTGCTTGATGGAAAAAAATGATATTAGAATCAATCAATTTAGTCAATTTTTTCCTCATTAGCTCTTCAATTTTTGGCTTGATAAGCCTTTGCTTCTACCTAACAAGCTTGGCATTAGCATCTAACTCTATAGTATGTTGGGATAGCTTGGGATAAAATAATATCATGTCACTATATTCCCAAGTAAATATGTCTAAATATTCATGCCTTTATACCTCATTTCTTACCTTTCTAAGCTTGAGGAGCTTATCCTTGAAGATAAGGACTCTTTCATAGTTCTCTTTGGTAGTTTACATTAATGCCTTATCTTTCCTCATGGAAAATACCTTCAAGGGTGGCCATCCCTTTAGGAATTTTGTTATACCTTAGCTAAAACATTTACTCTTCATATTGATGTTTAAATTTACCTTAGTTCATTGAGGAAAAATCTGCCTCTTGCTATATGAAACAAGCAATCTGCTTATCATTCTCAAAGACCTACCAATGAGCCTCATTGCATGAACTAATAGCCTTACTACCAATTTGACATATGGTTGTACTTTGTAATTTTTCAACTCATTTGGGATGTCAAACTAAGCTCCCATAGCTACCAACCTATCAACATGCTAGTTTTGATCCCTTAGCACTAATTAGATATTTAAGGCTTCAAAGTCTTTAAGTATATCCCACACTCTATGTTTATAGGACTTTAGCAAGGGATTATTTATGTTTTTGTAGAATTTTTATTGATGTACTATCATCTCACTATCCCCATACACTTGTAACTAATTTATTTCCCTCTTACTACCCCATTGAAGGCATAATTAAGGCCCTCATACTTATCTGCATTATAAGAGCAACTAAATTGGACTGTGTAAGATGAAAACTACTTGTGATTAGATGGAGATATTAACATCACACCTACACCTACCCCATGTTTTCACTTTTATCCATCAACTAAAAATTTCCACAAACCACTAATATCCTCTTAGTAAGGGATGGCATGAACTCATTCTCCTCATGTAAGCAATAGAATCCCATGTCTCTTTCTTCAATACCTTCCAAAGGGTCAAGTAGCTGATTTTCACTTTATAACTCATCCAAGAACATATCAATTATCCCCTCAAGATGAGTGTCTAGTTCTTGACTAACTAGGTGGTCATCTTTATCTAGAATGGTATAATTAATGTTTGGGATACTTGGTTCATAAGGTTCAATGTGAAATTGGGTAATAGGCTTAGCTTTGATACACACCTTAGTCACATACCTTATCCTAAAATCCATATAGGATCAATCTACTATTATATAACCCCCAATTTTGCCTTTGAAGTATCTAGATAAGCATAGAGATAAATAAGGAGGCACCTCTAGAGTCAACACATCCTAAGCCACTAAAACTCTAGGACAAAATTGTAGTGTCAAATTTAGAACTTTGATAATAACAACTAGTTTGTTAGAGGATACATCAAGCTACCAAACTCCCTTAGATTAGGGTTCATACTTCAAACCAAGGTGATGTATTATTGACTTTGTCATCACTAAAGTCTTTTATCTACTATCTACCATGCATTTGTGAACCAAGGAGTCACCAATGATTATAGAAATGTATAAGGGAGGAGGTTTGACCACCTTATTTGATTTTCCTTTGTTAATCCCTTTGGTTGTATTGGTGAGAACCATGTTTTCCTTGCTTGGTGGATTTTTAGAAACATTGATCTTTGAAAAACCTTCTTAAAGCATATCTACTTAACCATGCATATAAATCATGTCCCAAAATGGAACATTAACATTTGACTTTTTATTTATTTAACAATTTTGATGGGAAAATCACCAAACCTTTGGTTTTGCTTTGGGAGCCACAACCATGTTTTGATTTTGTGAGTTTTGGGGTAAAAAGGCATTCCCTTGGTTCTAATTCTTTGTATTTATTGGAATGTTTGGAGTAGTAGTAGGTTGACTTGGATTTGATAGTAATGGAGTAATTTTAGGAGGATATTTGACTACTTCTTGATTACCATCCATATTCCTTCTTTTTAACCTTGTATTAGTTGCCACTGGAATGTATACTTAACTAGAAATAACCTATTTGATTGAGTGCATATCACTCTTCATGCTCATAATTAAGAATTATAACACCCAAATGGTTTGGTGCTTAATTAGGCCCTTGGTCTTATTGAGGCTCTTCTAGTTATGTGATCATAGGTTCTTCTATGTTCTAAGCCATAAGATCTTGATTGATTCCATATCTATCACCTTGTTGCTATTGATCATTAAAAGCTTGATTAAACTCAGTGTTTGGGAGAATGGATTTATCAAAAGATTGATTTCAAGGCATAGTACCCTCACCTTATTAATAAATTTTGTTTTTAGTAGGGACCAAAGTGTTGTAAGTACTTGCAACATTCATGTTATAATTGTTTTTCCTATCATAGTCAGGTTACCCTTGTCTTTGGCCTTGTCCTTGGAAATTTCCTTTATAGGGTGGCCTATTTGCTTTATAATACTACAACTAAGGATGATATGGACCTTGATAAGGTCTATTAAACTGGGCTTTTTGCCTCTTCACATTCACTAATTCATTTACCAAGGATTGAAACATGATCTTAAGCTCTTGGAAGTTCTTGTGTTCTTGGGAATCACTAGACTGACAAGTTAAACCCCTTTCCTGCTTTAGTATGGTATGCTAGAAAGTGTTAGTATAGGAGAAATGACAATAAGGGGATGAATTTTGACATGTGGTGGTTGAATATTAGGAGAAAAAGGCATTGGTGTCCTAGGTGTAAGATTGCCATCTTAAACTAGACTATTTTTTGTTTTGATTACTACCTCATAAGCATTTGGTAGTGTGTTTCCTCTTATAGAATGAATCATTACTACAATATCATTGTTGAGATATTTTAGATAGTAAAGGAAATCATAATTAGGAGTGGGCCTAATAGAAATTGGAATCATATCCCATGTCTTATAAAACCTATTATTGATATCCTAGGTAACCTTATGAGGAGCCCTCTTTATTGTGGTTAGTTATTCTGTAAGTGACAAGTGATCATTCTTATCTTCGAACCTTTTACACAAATCATCTCCTAACTAATCCCATGATGTGTTTGAATTATAATTAAGGTTTATATACCAGTCTAGGGCCTTTTCCTTGAATGAAATAACCAATAACCTAATAGACACATTCTCTTCATTGATATCATGAATATTGCAAAAGTTGGCTATATCTTTGAGGTGCTCATAAGGGGTTGTAGACTAGTCTCCTATGAAGTAAGGAACACTTTTAAGAGCTACCACTAGAATAGGATCATATTGATTGAGGTAAAAAGGTATATGACAATTTAAATCCATAAAATGGAAAGATTTAGGGGTTATTATGTTATTGAAAGGACCAAACAAAGATATTCTTGTAGAGGTAAACTTAGAAACTAGTTTAGGAGGAAAGTTTCCTTTGTAGGGATGAGTGTTATAAAATATTAACCTATTTTCCAAGTTTAAAGGTAATTAAAAAATTAAAAAGTAATACCTCTAGAAGTTGATCTTGTAGTCACCTTTGGCATGAAAGATAGGTACTACTCTGCAACCAGAATGTTGATTGCTCTTTGGAATTGCCAGATACTAAAAGATGAAAGCTATAACTACTGCAAATTGATCAAACCAACATCAAAATTGACCAATATTATTTGAAAGTGGTCCCATTGGGCATGTTATAAATTATTGTAGTATAGAATTTCACCCTTATGGGAGAGTTATTTAGGCTCTCTCACTCCTACCTACAATATTGGAGCAACCTCAGGCTATGGGTATCCTATAATGAGGTTGAACCTCCATAGAAGGCCAACTTCCTCTTGGTAAATAACCTAAACTAATATTTATAATTGGACAAGAGATATAGAGAGGGTATAGGATGACTAAAAACACTAAAAGTGTGATACACCAAATTTATTGGTACTCACATAAGCTTCAAATAAACACTAACTCAACATATGATAATTTTTTTATACACAACCTCACAAACTAGCTAATTTGCATAAGTATCTCATAAACTAGACTCACCAAAAAATACATGAAGAAAAGATGAATTATAAAATTCACACCAAGCATAAATTAATGGTGGAAAGAGCTCAGTTTTAGACCTACAACTAACTTGAAAACACCTTAAAATAGGCAAGAAAGAAGGACAATAGTCATGGAAGAACACTTCTTCGCAAGGCCATCATACACAAGCTTGTTAAACACAATTTAGAGGCAAGAGATAGGTGAAAAATGATATTATTTCTTTAAAAGGTATTTATTACAAAATTTTATAGAGTTATCCTTGTCAAATGAGAATATCTTGCATAAATGGGGGAGAAATGGGGGATATAGGAGAAAAGGGGAAGAGAGAGAGAAGAGGAAAGAAAATAAAATTTAATAAATGAGAAAAAACCATTTCCATGGAGTCTCAACAACATTTGGGTTAATTATAAAATAATTTTTCCTCAGCAAATTAACCTTCATTAGCCAAAATAGTCTTCAAGCCCTCTCATTGGCTTAGAAACACATTAGAAGATAAAAAGTTTTGAGGATGATGATGTCATGATCCACTAAAAAGGAAAAGTCTCCAAAGACTTTGAAAACCCATTTAATGCTTCAATTTCTTCTTCCAACCTACAAAATTTCCTTCTTGGACTTCCATAGCCCATTCCACTTGCACTTCTGGAAGGTGCTTGGCAAAAGGTTAGCTAACTTGGAATTTTGTGCTTAACTGACCATGGAGGTTATCTTTCATGTTTGATTTTTGAGGATATTTTATATTTTAAACTTGAATTTTATCCTCCAACTTGAAATAAACTCCATGAAACCTACAACTCTCATAGACTCCATTGATGGAAGTCACAAGCTTGAGCCACCTTGGACCAACTACCTTGAAACTTGCTCCCAAGGCTATTTATCACCTTGAAGATAACTTTTGGACCTATATAAAACTTATAAACATCTATATCATGTATTAAAGGAATAAAATTAATATTTTTAAAACATTTAATACCTAAAACAATGGTGGAAATCACCATTAAACCTGCAACATTTCACAAAATGTAAACAAATTGGGTTTTTGACCCTTTAGCTCAGTAAGACACCATATAAACTCTTTTTAATAGCTCCAAGTGCCATATAATGATATTTTAGGTCCCATTAGACCTATTCCATGGTTTTAGATAATTCCTCTCTTTGAAGACCTACAAAATTAAGCATTTTTGAGCCATTTTGGGCCTTATAGGCACCCAGACGTGCCATATTATTCTAAAAAATATGTTTTTTTAGGAGATGGAGGAATCCTATACACATTATTTATGGTTTCCACGTAATTATAGGCCATTTTATGGACCTATGAGTCAAAAAACCTAGTCAAAAAGATCCTTTGGTAGCTCAAACAAGCTTCACCTTCAAGATGATTGTTCATATAATGTGAACCTATATTCCACCACTTTTTTCCATGGATATATATTAAATATACCCCTTTAACAACCATAAAAATAATGGGCTCCCATGATGATGATATTAAAATATACCCATAGAAAGATGATTGCTTGTAGGGTTTACATGAATTTTGGACATACTTATGATCTTAGTGATTATTCATAAAACTTAAGCAATTAAATAGAATCAATCCAAAATTAATTTAAATTATCTAAGGGTACTCAAAACATACTAGAATCACATATCCCAAATCTTCATGGTATGAAAGATACGAGCATCTAAAGAAGGGCTAAAACTAGGTGTCTTAAGCTTGAAAAGCTTGAATTTATCCAAAAGACCAATTTTACCTTTAAAATGATCTAATTTATTGAAAAAATATTAATGGAATATTAAACATCTCATAACACCTTTTAATGTGAATACAAACTAACTTTGCCTTTTGTGACTTTGAGACTACCTGTGGGGATTTGAGTTTGCCTATGGGGTTTGCATGGATTATTTAGTGTGGAAAATATTTAAAGGTTTTTAATAGGATTAAAAAAATATTTCCATGAGTTTCAAATACTTGCCTAAGATTTTAACCCCAAAACATATCTTAAAATTCCAAAAAGTATGCCTGCATGAATAGTGACCATTATGAGACATAAAGGGGACTATGATAAAACAATAGGAACTTAAAATTATCATATGACATTTAAAATATTATTTTTAGGTATATAATTTCATTATTACCAATATTACCAAGTTTCAAGTCTTTTGGATAAGTACTTTGTCCTATAGACCTTTTTTTCCACAATTTACCTTGAGCTGCTTACATGCTTCTTCCATGCCTAAGCTTGTCTTTCTTCAAAATTTTACTTTAAAAACCTTAATTTTATCACTTATATAGGACAAGTTATGTTTAAAATATCATATTATACATTTTTAAGACCTCTGAAAGGCCTAAACTACTTATTGGCATCTATAATTGGTAAAACTTCAACTGGACTCTAATGGTTGCCTTTTTGACTGCAAGTGGATTGTTTCATAACAATAGTAAATTTAAATATTTATATTAATTTTAAAATTTAATTATATTATTTTATATGTCATTTATACCATTATTTCCAATTTTTTTACTTTGACTAAACCTGTAGATACTCCAAAATGACCAATTCCTCCATTACATGCTCTAATGTTGATCGTGATTTGACATAGGGTTGATTTTAATAAAACAATGAGTAATTGAAATTATAAAAAAACTTAAACATGATTATTTATGGTTATATTAGTTTATAATTATTCTCTCCACCAAATTTAGTGATTAAATCTTGTATATTTTGGCATGTAGGCTCATTTTGGTAAAATCTAGTGACATGTGCCTGCATGGTCAAATTTCCAAAATGACTTTTCTTCCCTTTGACTTTGTTTGAGATATAATAAGGTTATTTTTATTCAAAATTATCATTTATATTCCCATTAAATTATTAAAATCTTCATTTTCTTGCCTTCAACCTTCCATGTCACCTTTTATTGACTTGTACCCTTATAAATGACCTCATATGGCTATGTATACACTGTTATAGGTGGACATTGCAATCAAAGGGAGTATTTTATGGGAATATTATCCTTATTTTTTATAATTATAAATTAATTTATATCTTATAACTACTCTTACATGTTTTTTATGGCATGTTTTCCTCTCTAGCAATGCTTTGACTGTGTTTGATTGCTTGAGGTACATGCTTATGTATGACTATAGGACCATGTCCCTAAAGATCATCTCAATATAATTGATTAATTTAAGACATAATTAATTCTTGAAGTTATTCCTATATATACTCTTGATCATGAAACCTACTTTATAGGCCAAACTCTTATCCTTTTCTTTCCAAGTTAAAGGCCATTTAGGCTTAAAATGACTTTAGTTACATATTTGAAGTTAAAAGAATGCATATTAGTTTTGAAAGACTCAAAGCCTTTATTATCATGTTTAAAAACTATTAAATACCATATCCTACCTGATAATGGTCTAGAATCCATACCTCTCTCCCACACATTGTTGACCCATCTATTTGGAAACAAATTTTCATACCATAGTCAACAAGTGGGAATATACACATTTGTAGTTGAATACAGACTAAATTT
The DNA here is from genome assembly GCA_037957365.1 of Torreya grandis. Lineage (NCBI taxonomy): Eukaryota > Viridiplantae > Streptophyta > Pinopsida > Cupressales > Taxaceae > Torreya > Torreya grandis. The sequence continues at coordinate 90,443 of JARHVA010002080.1, forward strand.
ATAACTAAAGGTCTAGAGCTTATTATTAGTATGTACTTCATTATGATACACTTCTCCCCTAAATATCCTCAAGCATAGATAGTAGTCCAAACTCCTATCTGATGTAACCTTGGATTGTGAAGGTGTTTTGAAGTTCAAAATTGTAGACATCACTGTAAAGTTTCAGTGAACAAATGTGCAACTTTGAGGTCCCCAAACATCATAATATCTTGGACACATAACCACCTTATCCTAAAAGGTTATACCCATATATATGGGCTTCATGATGGGACACTTAGGATTCCTCTGAATGTCTTTTTATACTATATATGACATCATCAAAAAGGGCTAGGACCTCTGTTTTGGTGTTTTAGAGAACTTGTCCCTAAACACAGTTCATTCAATATTGAGCATGGTTTATTGAATCTATCATATTATTATATGGTATATTATTATTAAACCTCAATATACATTCTAACCCCCTAGATGTGACCAAACACACTTCACCCCTCCATTCCACACACAATGCCCACAATGGTCTCTTAAGGATTGAGCCCTTTTTTTCATTTTTCCCTTGTATAGAAAAAGTAATAATGATAAAGAGAAATTAATGGTATATTAAGATACCATATATTGAGTTAAATCTTCCTGTCATATTTCATGGCAAGATTCCACCCCTAGATCACACTTCATTAGCCTCCCCTTAATTAGGCCTAATTAGCCCTTAAACACACCCTAGGTCTAGAAATCATACCGTATGACCTCGAATCAAAAAAAAACATATTTAATCACTTAGGTCACCTTTAAATACATCATATTACATAATTTTGGAAAATTTGAAGGGTTAAAACTCTTAGAATCAACAAAACCCAAGTTTAGGACTTATCCTTCTCCTACACAAGCCAAGAGCATACAAAATTCATTACCTTGAGTTTGGAAAATATTAAAGGGAAAAAATCACCACAAACATGTATATTTTACATTATTCAAATATTATAATAGGTTAGAGACCCCATTTCTACTCATTTCATGCTTTAGAACACCAAAATGCAGTCCATTATGTGTATCAATTTGACTGTACAAGGTAGAGGGATCTCCAAATTGTAATGTACTTGTTTTTATGGAACCTAAAAAACTTTTAAGACCTTATATAGGTATTTTAAAATACTATAACACTTTACCAAATCTAAGGACCCTTGTCTAACCTATTAGAGCTTCTCTCATGCTCTTTCTGAGACCTAGTTTTAGATTGGGTGGCTAAAATGAGTTCTAGGCCCCACCTATATCTAATTTTTGATCCATTAGATAGGTATAAATTGGGAAGAACTGGGAGAGTTTTAAAAAATCATAAAAACAATGCCAATCTCTCAAACAAAAAATGACAAAAAAATGCCATCTTATTGCCCTATTTTTGCTTTGATGATGGTTCTTGAGTTCTAAAGGTTAAATAGGGAAACTGAAAGAAGTTTATGTACATAACCCATTCCCAAAACTATCCTAAAAATTTCAGGTCCTAAATATAAATTAATGTACTTTTTTCACCCCATTTATCTTCCAGTACTCTAGGCCTCTCTTAGCTCTCTATGCCTACAAAACTAAAAAATGGATTTTTTGTCCTTTACATGTATGAAAACTCTTGGTAAATGTTTTATTCACCTTGGGGAAGATAAAATTATGTACCATGACATATTTTATACCTTGGAACCTTGTCCTAGATTTGCATATTTTCATTATTTTTTTGTCACCATGGATGTAGCTTGCCTCACTGCTAGTTGTAGACTTCTTTGACTGTTGTAGGCGAGTGTTTTACTTATTGAAACTTGTGTCTATCATCCTAGGGACCTTATGAGGTATTATAAAAAAACTAAATTGGTATTTTTTTGTGTTTTAAGTCCTATTTATACCAAATTTCTCTACATGAGCTTATGATTTACCTACAGTCAGGTTGTAGGTGACTTTTCTTGGGGTAGTTACACACCCGTATGTAGCAGTATAGGTCAAGACCTTTCTCCACAAAATTATTTTATGATCCTTGAATAATAAAAGTTAATTTTAAATTAATAGGACCATTTAAAAAATGGATATATTCTTTACATTACTATCTTTGGCTGTGAAGTTATTTTAAGGTTCAAAACTTATAGACAATACTGACAAACTTTAGTGAACAAAAGTCAACATTGGAGGTTCTCAAACACTTTATTCTCTTAGTTACACACCCTAATCCTTTTAGAAATGTTATACCCCCCATGTGAGGGATAAATATGAGTGAAATTGTGTTCACCAAAACTCTTTGCAACATTTTTCCATGGCATCAACAAAAGTGATTGGTGCTCTATTTTTGTGTTTTAGGAAAATTGTCCCTAAACATAGTCATTCAAATTTTGGGGTAATTTTTAAATATTTATAACCACTAATGTTTCAAACCTTCCTATTATGATATATATAACACCCTATTAATTTAATAAGGGTATTCAAACATGTCATTACTCTCCATACAATACTCTCATATCTCTATGGGCCACTTGTAAGTGTTTATTTGTAGATTGTAAGTAGTGGGCATAAAATGAATAACAATCATGATGTTTAGTTATTAAAATAAGTCATATAACTTTAAATTTTATCAAATTAATTCTTAAAACCTAAATAAATCTTCAATAATCTTCAATACTCCCATTTTAATGTCTTCAGCCTCGTGTAGGTGTTGATTCAGCTATAGTATACATGCAATGAGGTTGAGATAACTAGTTTGTATGGTTTATGGGCTTTAAATTAGTCAAAAACATTATCCAAAGGTATTTAAATGAAAATTTTAAATCATAAGGAGTCTAAAAATAATGAAAGACTCTATCTCAATGTGATGGCTTCATCTAGAGCATCTATAGATGCTCATCCAATGTGTATGATTGTGTGCATATGAGAGCTTGTCCACACATGATATCTATTACATTTGGGGTATTAGATTGATTTTTAGTGTTATGATAATGTGTTAAACCCATTTTTAAATCTTCATAACATTTTTATGAAACTCTTTAGGACCTCACATCACTCAACTGACTTTGTATGAAAATGTAGGAAATAACTATTTGGCCTATCAAGGTCTAAATGTGATATTAAGGATTTATGAGTGAGAAATTTTTTTTAAGATGATGTTCCATAAGGAGGAAGAGGTACATTATACCTAAAACATAGTTCTGCTTTAAAACTTATCAAATGGCCATTTCATAAGGATAACAAGGAAAATAGGTTTGATGCCAAAGTACCTTATTGGAATTATTTAGATGATGAAAAAAAAATTAATAGGTCCTATTTTACCCTATTAAAAACACCCATAAAACCATTATTTCTAATTTAATTTTGAAGTGAAGAAACAAGGAAAAACCTAGACCTTGTTTGGATGAGCACGACATCTAGACACCCTTTAACTATTAGAAATTAATCATAAATATGAGGAGATTAAATAGATAAAAAAATACATAAAGTGTAAGAAAATTATGGTCCCTATCACTTACCAAAATTTAATATCCCAACTCTCTCTCTCCTAACTACACCGAGTGAAAACCTAAAGCTCTCCTAGAGCTGTCCCAAACTGCCAAAATGGTTTTTCATTAGCATGAAGAGATAAAATTCTGCCTATGAAATATAATACATGGGAAATATTTTTTATTCTATAAATTTCCTTTCCTTCCTCTTGGAAACCTTCTTAAATTACTATACTTCTATTAATGGTAGAAATCTTGTTTCATGCCTACTTTATAGCCAATAGGTTTTCCTTACCTCTGTTGGTTATCATGATAGAATATAATTTTAATGGCATATAAGAGGATATTATGGACACAATTAATGAATAAATATGATATTTAAGCCCTTGCATTAAGTAAAATATCCAAAAACCTATTCTACCAAAGTTCTAAAAGGCTCCAAAATGCATCCTTTTTCTCCCAAACTTCTTCCCTCCACTCCAAATGATTTCAAATGACCTTGAAAATGATTGAATAGTAAATTCAATCCATAAGGAGTTAATATGAATTCAAAACCAATTTTAATTCCTTAAAAAGTTACTTTTTCACTTGAAATTTCTAATTTGAGGACCCTTAAGTCATTTAATGCACTTTTAGGGATCTTTAAGCCTTATTTTTGGCCCGTTAGAATATATGAGACTTTTTGAAGACCTCCCTCATTCCCATGAATGCATGAACACCCTAAAAACCTACTAGATCCTTCACTTATAGTTTTAGACCTATTTTTAGGCCTTTTCCTCAAAATCACCGAATTCACCTTAAAGCTAGCTTAAAGTGTTTCAAAAACTTGAAAGTGACATGATGTAGGGTCATGAGGTCTCTCTAATCCTTCCACCATCGTATCACCCACTAAACCATGAATCTTATTATCTTCTCACACCACACCAAGACCTCCTTGAATAATACACTACATCATCAATTTAGGTCCACAAAGGGACTAGTCATGGGGTTGAAGGTTGCTAAAGAGACAAAAAGAGTGGCCTGATCCATATAGGAAAAAGTTTCATATGTAGGCCAATTTTGGCCAACATATCCTAATACCAAGAATTTTTATATCAATATATATGTTTTATTTGATTAGAAACTTGAGTCTCATCTATCCTCCACATAGGCACTTATTACACCAATTAGCCTTATAAATAGTTATAATTTGATATTGGTAATGAAGATGAGGATAGTGATGATAGTGAACCATGTCATCTAGCTCCACCACCCACTAATATTGTTTAATGTTTTTCCAAGTGGTATACAAGTACAATTTTAGATGAAAATTTGGATGGATTCCTAAACACTTCCACTTTTGGAACAAGAACATGTAGCATCTATCTTGAAGAGATGAACTTGGCCTTTATGATCACAATTTTAGAATAATTTGAACACTCAATGGTTATTTAATATTAAGATTTAAAACTTTATAAATATTCTAGGGATGTATAGTATGATCTATTGATAAAGAATAATACATGTCAATTTATTTATCTTCCAATAAGAAATAAACCTATCGGTTAAATGTAAATATTTAAGGCCAAGTACAAGGAAAGTGGAAACATTGAAAATTATAAGGCAAGGTGTTGAGCTTATTTTTGACACCCATTATTTTTCATTTATAAAACCAAGAGTTTTGAAATGATTTTTCCATATTGATGACTTTGTCGTAACATTTAAAATTTCTAAATGGGGGTATTAGTTCATTGCAACATTTGAATATTTATGATTATCACAAATCTTTATTATGATATTTGCATTTAGTGAAAGTAATACTCTACATTTTAAGTGGTTTAAAAATAATTTAATGGATTTAATGAAAAATAAGCATATACAGGAAGTGGCATGGAAATAGTTCTTTGATCATATGAATGATATGAGTATATGTTACTAAACAAATTTTTGATCAAGGTTGTGATTAGTCATTTTTGGATGTGTAGTTTGATTGATAAATGGTTTTTTTATTGATAAAATCTATTTTAAAAATTGTTAAAGTTTCAATATAAGTTAACATTATTTATATTGAATTAAGTTGTAATGTTTTAAGGCTTTATTTATATTAAAACCTAATATTTCTAACCTAAGATCTAAGGTTAAGCTTTAAGGACCCATTAATGCATTTTGTAAGCTATGTTACATATTATGGGTCAAGTATCATTAGACCTAAAGGTGATAATGTGAAGGAATTAAATATTAGTCAACCTATATGAAGTGGTAATGAACCTAGGGTGGTAGAACATAACCTAGGTGACTAACTGTTTAGTATTGACTATGAGTTTGAAGCATTAGTTTGACAACTTTGTAGATAGAAAGTGGTACAAATTTAATGTTTAGGGATATGGTGAATAGATTGGTATTTTTTCAAAGCCTAAAAAATTTATGTCATTAATGCCAAGAGTATGTGCACCATCAAAGGGAATTTAGTACATAGTTTGGTAAAGGTTTTGGTTATGGTTAATTTTTTTAGAACACTAAAGCACTAATTTGGTTGGTAGTAAATACTAACAAAAATTTTCATCTAATGTGATTATGGCACATAACATTGGTAGTAACTACAATTCAAAATAATACAAAAGGATTTTCATTTAGTTGATTGTCATTCTTGACAAGCTTGGATGCTAAAGCATAATACTAGTAGTGGAATTATTGAAAAGACAAACAAAATTGGTAACTTGTAGTGATACTTGTAGAATCAAGTGAGTTTTTTCATTATTTATCATCTCCAATATATGTCTCAAATGGTGAAAACTATATGATATTTTTTTGAAGCATGTAGTAATGAGTTTTAAGTTTTTGAAAGGCATGTAGTTTGGTTTTTAAAGTTCATATTTTAGGCATGAAATTTGAGTTTGTTATTCATATTTGAAACATATATTTTGGTTTAAGTCTCAATTTGATAGGCGTATAGTTTGGTTTTGGGTGGAAAATGTCAGATACATATTTTGAATGCATTAGTGCCTATTAGGGTTTTCAATGAGTTATTTGATAATGGTGGGTTTATAAGAATGTGAATGGGGTATAAATGATACATCTTTGAATCAATTTAATGAGTTTTGATTTTTTTTTATAGAGATGTGTTTCCTATTTTATGCAAATTTGGAAAGATATAAACTTTGGTAGTGTGTTATTTATTTGTTTATTTTAAAGATAACACATATAAATGTAGTGGTCCTTGAGTTAGTGATTTTTAATTATAGTCATCTATGCTTGGCATAATTTTGTTTTAGTTGATTGATGGAAAATATGATAAGATATTTAGAAAATGTAGGTTGGTTCTTGTTGATAATGGATTGTATGCAAAGTCAATATAGTAGTTTTGATAGGTTTTTGATATAAATTTATTATTTGTATATATTATCTTCAAATGATGATAACCATGCTATTTGAAATCCATTTATTATTTTGGTTTAGACAATGTTGAAATTTGGTGTTTGATTGGTTATTTTTGATAAATACAAGCCATATGTTTGTTTGATTATCAGATTTGGGATTTTATTTAGTTTTGATTGGAAATATTTATAGTATTTTGATGTAAAAGTATATATTGACCTATTTTAATCACTATTGGGGTTTCCTCTATTGATTTTACACACTTCAATGCCTTAGATATTAAATAAATTTGTGACTTTTACAATTGTATGTTTCATATACCTGTAATATTTGCTTATCTTAGGTCAGATAAAATAACATTTTTGGGGAAGTTGAGTTTTCAAAGATATAAATTATTTTATTTTGATAAGTGGAAAATAGTGATGATGTCATGATAGTTCTATTATCAATTTGGAAAGTTTAATGATAGATGTATAATGATCTTTTTTGGTTCTACATGTTAGATGGTTTTGAAAAGATGACCAAATATTTAGTTCTCATATATTTGTTCTATTGTTTATTTGGAGATATATACAATAGATGAGTATGCTACTTTGAAGCTTCATGTTAATATTGGGTTTTTTAGTACTACTTATTGTTTGGTATGGTTGGAATTTTTGATGGAAAAATAAATGTGATAAGGCTTGTGAATAAGTTGGTTTTATATTAGTTTTGATATCATATAGTTTTGCATTTATAGATGAAACAATTGATAATTCATTCTAGTTATCAAATTGAAAAGGAAATTTGATTTTTAGTTAGTAACATCAAGGTTTTGGTCCGTTTGTTATTCATAGTCATTGGCAAAGTGAGATATAGATTTTTCATTAAAACAATTGGTTGAATTATTTGATATCACTTTCAAAAGAAAGATTAGTGGTTTAAGTAGATTTATATATCAATTATTGTTTAGCATTGTTAATTTATTTTGAATGAATAATTGACTGTTTATTAGAATAATGTTGTTTATTCTTAAAGTTTTTTGATATATTTTGTTTATTTTGATTTCATAAGGAAATTATTGATCATTTTTTTCAAACTACATTGATGAAATAGTTTTTCAAATTTCAATCTATCTATTGAAATTTATATGGCTTTATACATGTTTAAAGCAATTTTTGTAAGAAGGAAATCAGGGTTTGCTTTATTTCATTTATTTCAAAAATGTCAATGTAGATACCTCTTAACTCAAATAATTATCATTGTAATGTGTGGAAATCTAACCAAGATTGGAATAGAGAAGGTTCATCTTCTCATAGTTTTGCTTCTAGAGGCTAGTTTTATGATGGTAGAAGGCATGGTAGAAATCTTCCTAGACCCTCTAATAGAGGAACTAGGTGTATATTCACTTTGATACTTTAGATCCTAATTTTCTATTTATTTTAGATGACTTGCCATTTAACCTTTAAAATAGAGGAAATTGAGGTCTAAGGAGACCATATTGGAGAACCCATCCCTATGGATGTGAGAATCCAAGTGGCTCAACATAGTGAATGTAGAGAACCCTAAAATCATATCATAACTTAATTTTTTATCATTCACCTCAATGTAATGACCAAATTCTTGAAAATAATCTAAAACAAGTTGTTAAGTTCACCTAAACCAGTGAGTCCTATGGAAACTCGTTCAAGATTGAACCTTGTGGATTTTATTCATCACCTTCTCAAAGAAGAAAAAATAGTGTTGCTTAACCACAAAAGAAAATAAATTATTCCTTTAACATCACCAACCATCACCAATATGTTAAATAAGGTTAAACTATAATTAGATGATGAAGACAACGAGGATGATATTAAGCTAATTAAGTTTTTGGCTACCACCATGATCTACATAGAGTATTTGATAGAAAAGGGTTATCTACTAATCAAAATGCTTTCAGATTCAAATGAGGAATAGGAGGTTTAGAGATGTTTAATTATATTATTTGATACATTTTCAGATACTTTAGAATGTTTTAGTATTACTTAAACTTGATTTGATAGTGGTTCTACAATATTTTGATGGTACTTGGAAAAATTTTAGATAGTTTTGATGTGGAATGTTTATAAAATTATAAATAATGCATATGGATATGTTAGATGTAGTAAATTTAATTTAAATGACTTAGGTTATTTTTAAATATTGTTTCATAATAGGTTTATTTAGATGTTGTCTCGTCAATGGGCCCCCACCTGGTTAGAGTCTATCCCCTTAGTCTATAAAATATCTATTTTAATCTTTAAAATTATTCTTAAAAAAATTTACATCAAGGTAAGTCATAACTAAAATTTAATTAACTTAATTAAAGTCAATTGAAACTTAAATAATAACTAACTAAGGTTAGTTATAACTTACTCCTCAACTATATCTTGAGAAGAGGATTATATAAGAAGATCAAAATGACATTTAAAGAGGAGTAACATTACATAGGTATTTTTGAGGACTCTAATTTTTTTCAAAGTTCATCATAATACTTATTTATGTGTGAAGTGTCTAAGATAAATCAACCTTTGTAGATAGATCAAGGACACATTATCTAATGGTTAAGTATGATGATTAATTAGCATAGGTATATTGAGGTTTTATTGTTTAGTTTATAAACAAATTCTTTGAAAGCTATTAGCTTTAACATCTTATGATGATTATAGATTTGCAGTTATATGAGTGGAATCTGAACTACTTGGCCTAAATACTGATGAATACTTCACTTGATGAGACATGTTGTTGATTCATTTAAATTTTTTGGTTGTTATATCAAAGATTTTTGTTCTAAATTTTTTTTTCTCAATAAAAATTCTTTTGACTCTCTTATAGACTCACATTCTTTTATTTTATTTTAATTTCACTTATTTATGTTACTTGTTAATTTATTAATTTTTTTAAATTAGATTAATTAGTTTCTATTTTTAAGTTTAGTCTTTGTTTAATCTAAATTTTTGTGTTTCATAGACTTCTTAATCTTTCTTAAATATTTAAATTTATCTGATATTTATTTGTTTTTGCTTGGATCTTAGTTCTATTTTCTAAGTTATACATTTATTTCTTATTTTTGTTTAAGGTTAGATAAATTGTTAACATAGAATTAGTAGCTATTTTATATTTCATTTATATTAGATTTATTTAAGTATTAGATTGTTGAAGTTGTTTAGTTTAAGTTTATTTCTTGAGTTGTTAGTTTAAGTTTATTCATAGATTTATTTAATTTAAGTTTAAGTCTTTGGTTTGTTTAGTTTCTAAATTAGTTATTTATTATTTTTTAGTTTTATTTCCTTATGTGATTATGTTAGTTTTTATTTCAATTTATTTTTTTGGAATTAATTGTAATATTCTATTTGTATCTTTCAAGTCTTTATGTTTCTTTTATTTTGATCTTTTCTGAGGTGTTACATGAAGTTTTAATACTTTTGACCAAAGTAGAAATATTTATAAGGAACATGAATATTTCCTTCAAGAGATTATCTTAATCATATATCTTCTTTATTGGATAGGATTGATTACATATTCACATCTATTTTCTTCAGATTTAAAGAGCAAATTTATTTCTAAAATATAATGAAGTATGGTTCATTATTTAGTGTATTTATTATTTCTCAGAACATTTAAAACCCCTTGAGCATATTTTAGATCCTTTTGTGACCTATTAGACTGGTACAATTACAATTTAAACTTCACAATAGGTGAAAGTGATGATTCATTGATGTAACAATATCAATTCTCAACACAAGGCTTGTAGCAATTGGTTATACACAAAAGGAAAGCATTGATTAGGAGAAGATTTTTATTAAAAAAACAAGATAAATACTACCCAAAATAGTATTTGATATGGTTGACTAATTTGGATGGAAATTCCATCAAATAGGCATAAAAAGTGCCACTCCTAAATGGAAATCTATAAGAATATGTTTACATGACCCAAATAGAGAATTTTATCACACCTAGTCAAGAATAAAAGGTATGTAGAATCATCAAGTCACTATATGGTCTCAAGAAAGCTCCCCAAGCCTATTATATCAGCATTTATAATCATCTCATTTCCTGTAGGAGTCCATATGAACCTATACCTCAAGGAGCAAGGAGGGAGTTCTTTATTCTAATTATATATGCTAATGATCTAGTGATCACTAGTATCTCAATAAATATGATTTTTATAAAAAATAATGATTTTAAGCAATCATTTTCCATGATAGATATTGGCTTACTACACTAATGTATTTTTTTTAATGTATGTCAAAAGGGACATCACATTTTTATGTCTTAAAATATATATGGCATGACAATGCTCAATAAAATTTTATATGATGGATTGTAAGCTTATTTCAACACTCATACAAACAATAATTCAACTATCTCATTAAGATACATCACCACCAATAAATGTTCCTTTATATCATAATTTTATTTATAGTCTTATTTACTTAAATTATGCCAAGCCACATATCATATATATTGTCATTTATCTTTCAAGATTCATGTAGGAACAAAATGTGAATAAAAAAAATCAACCAAATGAACACACACACACGCACACACACACACACACACACACACACACACACACACACACACACACACACACACACACACACACACACACACACACACACACACACACACACACACACACACACACACACACACACACATTGGAAAATGTAAATAATAAATTAAGAATGATAAGTTCTTCTTAACATGATATACAGATGTACATCATGTAGGCTCTATCGATGACAATAAATATACATAAGGATTTGTTTTATTTCTAATATTTGGTCTTACCTCATGGATAATAAGTAGTGGAAATTTATTTATTTATCTTAAACTAAGGTATAACATCATGTAATATGAGGATTGATCTATGAATGATATGGCTACATCTTATACTTATAGGTTTAGGATTGGAATGGGAACAACTAGACATTTTGTCTGGTGATAATCAATGTGTCTTTAAACTTTGTTTTAATATAATGTTTAATGAGTAGGATTAATGAGATAAAACTCAAAAATAAGTATCTATATTGAGAAATAAAGTTCTACTTAATGCTCTCCCATGATATAAGACCATATCCTAGAAAATAGAAACATTGAGATGTGGATTTCCTATCATCAATAGAACCTCCATGATCTCCATCTATATATCCTATCAAGAATAAATTATCATTAAAATTTTATTTTAGGCCATGATCCAAATTACCTCAAATATATATTAATATTTTATTTTATACTTTTCAATGACTCACCTTTGGTTCCTACATGAACCTTAAAATATAACTAGAAATATAATTGATAATTATCCTAGTGTAAGTTAAGTAAATGAGACTCCAAGTCAACTATAAATAGAGTGGAATTTACATGTGGTGATATATTTGAATAATAAAAATAAATTCTTATATTTGTGGGTATTTCTATAATATTATAATCCATAATCATAATTTATCAAGCGTAGTATTGGCATACTTCATTTGAGGCACAAAGATGTGATGTCCATTTTCCTGTACCTCCAACACAAGATAGTAGTGTAGTATCCTAAGATATATTATATTAAATTATTTATTAAGAACATTATTTGTTTTATCAATCATATTCATTCATATTCTATTGGTTAATATATCATTGACATATACTATGATAATCACAATCTCCCTCTTATTTTGTAAGGTATAGGTTTAGATCATATAAAATCCATTGGAATCCATGTTAAATGAGATGCTCAGTAATCCTGATATACTAGGCTTAGGGAGAATAATTGAGACCATATAATGACTTCATCAGTCTACGTAAGTCTTTTTCTTGACTAGGTGTGATAAAACCTGCTAGTTGGGTCATAGAGACTTCTTGTTTCATATTTTGATTTAGGAAGGAAATTTTTACATCCATTTGATGGACTTTCCATATTATATATAAAACCATATAAAATACCATTTTGATAGTATTTATCTTAGATATGGGAGAAAAATTCAAATCATAGTCAATACCTCTTTTTTTAACATTTCTTTTTGTTATAGGTTTCACCTTGAACTTGTCAATGTTTCCATATGTTTTGTACTTAGTCTAAAAGAACAACTTTAAACTAGTAGGTTTCTTCCTTACTAGAATATAAATAGGTTTCCACATATCATTATTCATAAATAACTAATACTTTTCCTTCATGCCCTCTTTCTAAGGTTTTGGTTCATAATCTTCTTGAACCATTAGGGAATCAAAAATATTTTACAACTATTCTCATAAGAGCCAAATTAGCCTCTTCATGAGCCAAGTTACAAGTTTTTGGTCCTAAATTGAAAATGTTTGGGACTCCATCCAAATTTTCATTCCTAATTTCACTTGTATACCAATTTGGAATATGTTAAATAGTATTAGTGTGTGATGGAGTTTTAGGACATGGTTGACCAGGAACATTATCTCCATCCTAGTTTACACTATCAAAATTAGAAATATTTATAACACTACTACCTATATGAGGTGTTTTTGTGGATAATGGATTGGAATCACCTTTATCATAAAGTTCATATTTGTTGATATATAAATTATTTGTCTTATGATTCATTAGTTGTAGGCATTTGACTCTTCACTATACCCAATAAATATAAAAATTTATAAATATTCTTCATCCATATTTTTCATATTCTTATTTATAATGTGCATATGTTATTTAAAACTAAAAACATAAAGATGAGATATGTGAACTACCTATGCCCGATATGGACATGCTATGTGGGCATATTTCAATATTAAAACAATTTTTTTGGGGCCTATAAGGAGTATTTTTTTAATGGTGAATGGAATGTGCCTTAAGAAATATAAATAATTCATTTCTAGTATATCCTACCCCAAAATGATTTGAGTGGAGGATATGCATGTATTGATAAAATTATTTCCCAACTAGAGATTTGAACTCTTTGAATACTTAAAAGGATTGATCCTTATTTTTAAAGCAATATGACCACATTTTTCCTTTAAAAATCATCAACAAAGAATTTAAAATATTTAAATCCACTGATACTATGAGTAAAATGTCCCCAAAAATTGGTTTATATATATTAGGATTAAATATAATGACATATGTTTTAAATATAAGTCCTACAATGGAAGTAAAAATAATGACTCCTAAACAAGCATGGCCTAGAAGTAATCCAAGTAATGATCATTTGAGAGTGTTTGTATGTGTTTCTTATGTAGACATATCAAATTAAAAAAGGTCTAAATTATATGACAAAGGTCTAAAGTGCATTTTCATTGGATATGGTTTAGAAAATAAGTTATATAATCTAGTAAGTGATAAATTTGTAATAAATAGACATGTGGTACTCAAATTAAAGAAAGAATATACTCATGAATTATAAACAAAGGAAAAAAATTTGTGATTTAAGGAATTTTATAAGCACTCAAGTCCTCTAGTATGGGAGCAATCAAATATCAAAGTAAGATACAAAAGGAGCACCCACCAGCTCAAATGTTAGATACAAATTTTGAATGAAAAAAATAAGTTCGCAAGTAAATTTAACTATGCATTAATGTCAAAACTTATGAAAAAAATGAACCATATATTTTTACAGAAGCTCAATAAAAAGAAGAGTGGGTTCAAGCTATGAATATTGAAATAAAAATAATTAAAATAAATAACACATGGGAATTTGTGTAGTTACCTTCTAGTAAAAAATGTGTTGGTAAAAAATGGGTGTATAAGACTAATTACAAATCAAGTGGCAGTATCGATAATTATAAGGTTATACTAGTCACTAAAGGATACAATCACTAGAGATTAATGACTATATTTGGATGATTACACACGTACCAAGGATGGACATTATTATATTAGGATTAGCTATTATAGATCAACATGGTTGGACTATTTATCATATGGATGTAAAGAGTGCATTTTTAATGGATACATTGTTGAGGAAGTATATGTCTCACAACATAGAAGATTTGAAATATTTTTTATGGAAGACTATGCCTACAAGTTGAATAAGGTATTTTATGGTTTTAAGAAAGCTACTAGAGGATGGTGTTCTAGGATAGATTCATATCTATGTAAGAAAGGTTTTATCAAGCGTCAATTAGATCCCAATTTTTATATCAATACTACACATAATGATAGTTTTATCATGGTTTTATATGTGGATGATATTATCTATGTTGGTAAAAATAAATATTGGTTGTAGGTGTATGATGAATAAATATGGTTTTATTTATTATACCCTAAACATATAATAAAGCCTCATTGTATTTTTTTACATTCACTCTACATTCCCTTCATTGTGCATCATTCTGAGAATTCACCCCTAGAGGTTCTATATACCTATATTAAATAATTTCCCATAAATATTTATATTTTATTAGAGTATCAATCCTAATTCACTAATAATAGATATTTTCACCTTCAAAGATGGGAATTAGACTGCTAGGTATAATATTTACACCAATATTTTCCCTTATAAAAATGTCCAATAAAATAAATACATAAGGTAACACCAAATATGTCTCTTAATTGATATACTCCCACTTTGTATTTTTAAAATAAGATCACACACTAAAAAAACCTCATATTTTAGGCATTCTTATTAGATGAAAGATACCAAAAAAGGTAAAGTATATGCAGTGACACTCCTCTTATTCATATACAATCAACTAGTCATTGAATAAAATTATATTTGGAATATTTGATTCACTCACCATGCCTCTGTTCAAACACATTTTATTATTCAAATATATTTTTTAGTTTAAAAAAAAATCAAAACAAATTATTTGTTTTATATTTGAAAATAAATTGAGGCAAAAATAAAAACACTAGGGTGATCTACAGATCATACACGAACGAAACCTTAATATTATTAATGTAAAATAGCTTCAAGGTTTCACATATCTTTAAGAAATCTTCCTCAAAACTTTGTGGATCATTATTTTTCATAAATTATGACATTAATGTATGGTTCACTTTACTTGTGACCTTGTTTTTTTTTGTTCAAAATTTCTATCTAACATTTGATTTGTTGAGTGATCTTTTTATATCTTGATTTGATATTTTATTGCTCCCATAATAAAATATTAAGGTTTTTATACAATTCCATTAATAAAAAAAATTTCCCTTTGTTTATGACTCATGAGAATATTTTTACTCTTCATTAAATATCACATCTATGTTTATTAAAAATTTATTTCTTACTAGATCATATAACCTATATGCCTTATTTTATAAACCATATCCAATGAAAATTAACTTTAGGCCTTTATTTTCTAATTTTTACCTTTTTCTAGGATAAGATAAAATATGAAAATAAATTAAGACAAAAAAAACTCTACATTAGAAATGAATCAAGAGGATAACTTATTACATTTAGAGGCAAAAGAAAAGGAAACAATTTCAAAAGAACCAGTGGTAATTTAAGAGGAAGCAGTGGTAATTACAAAGGAAGCTATGGTAACTTCATAGTAAGGAGTGGTAGTTTTTGATGGGGGGATAAAATGTAATGTTAAATGATTTTATTGTTTTCCAATAGTATTGGAAATTAAAAATTATATTTTTGGGCTAAGAAATTAGACACGGATAAAAGAATGCTCACAACACTATTGAAGATAAAATAAATTTGTTTTTTTATTAATTCATTACAAATAAATCTAATAATAATTACTTGGTATATTGATTGTGGATTATACACATGTGACATTTAATTATTATTTATTCATTAATTTTGATGACAAACATAATAGAACAAGTTTTCTAGGAGATAATTAATCTCATGAAACCAAGTGCAAAGTCACTATTGTAGTGACAACAAATGATGGTGAGGTAAAATAGATAAATGAAAATCTATTGGTTCCTAAACTCCATAAAAAAATTTATTTATGGGACAGATGTTCAAAAAAAATATCATGTGACTTTTAATGGAAATGAATTCATTATCATGGATAAATTGAAAATTAATACAATTATGGTTAGAGCTTAGATGACTAATTATAAAATATATTTCTTTTTCACATGGAAATTAAGAATTGAATGCAATCAAGATGAATGATAGTAAAATTTTTCACTAAATATATGGACATCTTAGTTTTAATGAGTAAAATTTTATTAATAAATGGAGAATGGTTGAACGACTTCCCTACATTGAAAACATAAATGAAGTATGTGAAAAATGTGTTATGGGCAAACAACAAAGATCAAGACTTCCAATAGGAAAATAAAGAAGAGATAGATAAACTCTTGAGATATTTCATACACATTTATGTGGTCATATGCAAACTCTTTAATAAAATTAGAGTACTTTCTGACCTTCATTGATGATTACTCAATAAAAACCTGGGTATATTGCTTGACTGCAAAATCAAAGGTATTTGAACAATTTTAAGAGTATAAGTTGGTTGAAAAAAATTGAAAATCACATAAAAGTGATAAGTTTAGAAAATGGAGGTGAATATAAGTAAAATTTATTTAATATTTCTTCATAATCATGGAATCAAGAGAGAATTCACTATTTCACATACTCAAAAATAAAATGAAGTAGCTGGAAGGAAGAATATGACCATTATTTAAATATTAAGGAGTATGATGAAAGATAAAAATATGGATAAAGGTTTTTGGGGTGAAATAATAAATACATAATATATATTTAATGAATATATTTCCTACAAAGGTAGTAACATGACTGAATCCTACACAATCATGTTCTATAAATAAACCAAATATTGATCACTTGAGAGAATTTGGATGTGTTTATTATACACATATACAAAAATAAAAAAGGTATAAATTATATAATAAAGGTATACAGTTAATTTTCATTGGATATGGTTCATAAAGTAAGGCATAAAGGCTATATGATTAGGTAAACAAAAAATTGGTAATGAACAAAGATGTGATCTTCAAAGAAGAAGAAGAATATACTAAGGAATAAGAAATAAAGTAAAAATAAATTATGATTGATGGAATTTTATAATCACTTGAATATTATAGTATGGGAGAAATAAAATATCAAATCAAGATAAATAAGGATTATCCACCAACTCAAATGTCAGATATAATGTTTGAATAAAGAACAAGGTCACAAGTAAAACTAAATACTAGACAAGTCTCTCAATTGAGATACTCCACCTTTGCCCATAAAAATGGGACAAAACACCAAAAATTCTCATTTTTATTATTTTTCAATTACAAATGGTGAGAAAATATCATTATTAACTGATAAATATTTCTTGTAAACTCATCTTTTGTATGGTACTGAAATAAAAAGATTTTACAAACAATTTATTATTGTTTCTTGCACAACACACCCTAATTATTACAAAAATCAAGGAACCTCTTTTTCCATTCTTATTTACTCCTACTTATGCTCATGTTTCATTGGTCTCACCACCATAAGTTTCCTTGGTGGTTTGTCTTTGTTTGTGTGCCAAATCAGGACTTGAAACCATCAATTTTGGAATGATCACATTTGTATAAGAAAACTTAATATATAAAACTTAACATAAAAGTGAAGTTTTACCTCCCAATTTTAATTTAAATTATATTTCTCTTAGATCTCTTAGATTTATCTAAGATGTCATCTAAATATTTGTGTCCTTTGGGCTCCCAAAACCTATCCCATTATGACAACAATTCTGAGTGGTGAAGTTTCATATATAACACTTTCCTTAAAGCAGATTTTTATTGTACTTACACTCATGTGGTATTATTGCCTACCTACTCTTTCAAATACTTGTAACTAATTCAAGGGGTAAATTTTATTTATATCCCTATCATAACTTTGAGGCTTATCTAATCCTATCTTACTCACTCATGAAAATAATTTTCATGTTTTACTCTTTAAGATGAAACATATTTTTAAGACACTTATCTCACTTTTAGGGTATCCAAACCAAGTGTTCTCTAAATTTCTCAAGTCTCTCACTTTGCCACAGTGGGTCATTTTGGTTTCCATGCCATTTTGGCTTCTAAAATTACCCCATATTATCCACTAGACTTTTTAAGAAAGTTTCAAGTTTTGAATTCCTCTTGAAATGACTTGTTGATCCCCTCTTTGTAATTTTAAAGTCTTACTTCTCTCGGAGAAAACATGTAAAATTATCCATTTTGGACTATTAATTTCAAATTTACATGCCCAACCATAATTAGGATTTCTAGGGTGAATTTGGTCTATGTTTTTATAAAAAATTAACTCCCTAGACCTAATCAGGTGCCCAAACCTTGATTAGGTCTAAGAGGGGAGTAATTCTACTTTATAGTGTTGATTGAAGTATAAAATATTATTAGTTGTAATTTTTTAATCATAAAATAATTTCCTTTGTTAGTCAAGATTCATATCCCAACTAGTTCTCTGTTAGGTTATCAATGAGCTCCTTTTTCAATTAGGGAGTCAACTTGGACTAGGTCATGGATTGATCCCTGACTATCATGCTGATGTTAATTGGGGGCTGGGTGGTGAATAGGTCATCAGGGATCTCAAGACCCTCCATCCTTTGATATTGAGGGTATTACTCCCTTAGAACCTTAATTGCCTTTATATTTGCTATGTGATATTTCATCCAAATAATTCCCTGAGTAGTTGTAATCATGGTTTTTACCTATCAAAGCCCCTAATCACCAATGAAATACCCAAATAAAATGTGAAATGAAAAGAAAAATACATGGTATTTATAATTGGGGGTCTAAATCCTGATTAGGTCTTAGGCCCCCTTTAACTTGAAATTTCAATTTCCTACCTAAATTCACAATGATATTTGTGGAAAATGATCTTATTAGGTCTTGAAACATGTATGAAGTGTCTCCTAGTGTTATTTAGGCTTCAGAAGCGTGATTAGCATTAGGACTTAAAATTTTGAATAGTAACTTAGAAATATAAGCATGTTTCCTATAAAATCTGAGATAGGTCTACCAAAGTCTATTTTGGATAGTTTTTGGTTTTTTTAGCATAACATTTTATCTAAGTATCAAAAAATTGAACTTTACATGGTGTTGAAAATATGGTTCCAACATGCACACCATGATGCTCTTAATTTTTTCTAGTTTTGCCTAGTTTAACACTTATTCACATTTCTATGGCTAATTTAATGTTCATTTATTTTCATTACTTGTGTTAACTTATTTTTTTGTTTTGTGCATGATTGTAAATAGTGAAAGTGGTGAATTTGGAGGGAGAGGAAGGAGAAAAAGGTAGGTGATGCATTAATGATGTTTTTGAAGCATTTTTGAGGGAAAATATATCCCTTAAAAGACCAATAAGCAATATATTGCTTTCATTTTACACTCTAATGGTTAGAGTTTTCTCCTCACACAAGAGATTTGGAGCCAAACCCTTTCAAATTTTTGCATTTTCCATGCTTTATTAGTGTAATATCTCCTTAAACTCATCTCTTAGCATTATGATGGAAAACATGTGGGAGGTTTATTGTAATGGATTTTGATTGATTATCAAAATAATAGATTATTTATTAATAGAAATCTTGTAAGTGTTTACTCTTCAATTTGTGTATGTATACAATGCTTGTGGCTGATATTTGCTCATTTTCTTCCCTAAAAAGCTTACATTGGATTTGGATTTGATTGTTAATATGTTGATTGGATCAAAAACTAGTTTATGGATCTCATTTAATCATGAAACTTAATTTGTCAATGTTATTTTAGGATGTTATTTTATTTTCCTTTCCCTTCTATTTTTTTGTTTTTTAATTATTTGTTAATCTAGGGTTTGAATTCAATTTGCATGAATGTCTATATTTATTGATTAAATAAATTTTATATTATAATATTATATTTTTCAATGTTAAACAAATGGAATGAACACACCATAATCAGTTGAAACCACACAGAACAAAACCTTATGTTGATTTGTAGTTGGTCAAATTTTAAATGCAAGTTTGTCTTTTCTGATTCTTGTGATCAAATGGCTTAATGAATTAATGAATACATAACTCATCATTATCAACAAGACACATTATATAACCCATTTAAACAAAACAAAAAAAACATTATCTTTTACATTGTTTACATACGTAAAACCCATTGAAATGAAGTTTGAAGTTTGGAATAGGTGAACCACCAAATGCTATTTGAAATGGAATGGTCACAATGAGTCATTGGGTAAATATCAATGCACCTATACCATGTAGATATAAACTTTGGGTAAACTCTTTAGAGTCTCCTTTTAAGAGATATTAGTTGAGAGATGATCCTAAAATGTCGTAACATGCCAAAATGCACATTAACACTTAGCCAACTCGTAGAAATAATTATTACATAAGTATTACAATTTTTTAA
Source organism: Torreya grandis (assembly GCA_037957365.1). Classification (NCBI taxonomy): domain Eukaryota; kingdom Viridiplantae; phylum Streptophyta; class Pinopsida; order Cupressales; family Taxaceae; genus Torreya; species Torreya grandis. The sequence goes on from JARHVA010002080.1 coordinate 111,524, forward strand.
GACAAAATGCTTTTTCTGCTACATTAATCTACTAGAATAAGATAATATGGCCATTTTTTAATTGTTTATCCTTCATATTTACAAAAAAATGAACCAATTTTTTTTCTTGATCTTCTATACAAAAATGTTCAACTCCTTGCCACACAGTGCTTAGATCTACCTAATTTTTTTAAAAAACTCCTCTTCCAAGCCTCTTATCAAATGAAACATACAACAAAACTAAATAGAATATACATAATGATGCTCCTCGTATGCATATTAAATCAATGAATCATTAAATTAAAATAGATTTTTAATATTTGGAATTTTAAAAAATTAATTTAAATAATTATTGTGTTTTATAATAGTTTGTCTAAGTTTTCCAAAAGATTTTGAAAATTTGAAATTCATTAAGAAATTTAAAATATATTTTAGTTTTATTAACACTTTTTCAAACTCTAAAATAAAACATGAAACCACCTCTCTCTCTCTCTCTCTCTCTCTCTCTCTCTCTCTCTCTCTCTCTCTCTCTCTCTCTCTCTCTCTCTCTCTCTCTCTCTCTCTCATCTCTCTCTCTCTCTCTCTCTCTCTCTTCTCTCTCTCTCTCTCTCTCTCTCTCTCTCCTCTCTCTCTCTCTCTCTCTCTCTCTCTCTCTCTCTCTCTCTCTCTCACACACACACACACACACACACACACACACACAAACACATTTTTTTAATGCCGAGATTATTTATTCCTTAAATATAGCTCCCAATATCATCTTGTTCCCATATTCATCATATCTAGCTCCTAGATTCAGCTTTCTCCTAGATTCCTTAGATCTGGATCCCAGATTTAGCTTGCTCTAAAATGCCTCAGAGTAAATAATTCACTTTTTCACCAATGGGAATTTTTTTCTCCCGCATAATGAAAATTGGGAAGAACTTGAAGAGAATATCGAGGATTCTAGAATATTTTATGAGTGAAGGATTTAATGAAAATATATGCTAACTAATCCTTTGCATTTTAATACACAATCTCGATTTATCATTATAGAGCCAAATCTATATTTTAAATATGTTTAATCTCAATATGCTTAGTCTCACTAGGAAACAAAATTTTATTTCTCATCTAAATAGTACTCTTGTTATGACAAATACAACAAAGTAAGTCCAATTTATAAACGATGCATATATTATAAAAATCACCTCAACCATACTATCTAACAAGTTGATAATGTTTGAAAATTTGTACAATGACTCTATTGTATAAATATATAATGTTAAATATTTATTATCTTCCAAAAAAATTATAAAACCAAGACTAAAACTATAACTAGAAGTAGACATTTGATCATATGTAGAACTAACCCAGTCTTAATCTGCATATCCTATCATTTTTTTATCTTTTAATATTAAATTTGAGTCCATAATTATATGTACATTTTAAATATATAAAAATATTATTCACTTCATTTTTAAAAAAATATTAAGATTCAGACATGAACCTAGATCAAAAAAAATCATTGCATATGTGATATATGGTTTACTAGTAGTCAAATATATCAGGTTGTCAATCAACTATCTATATAGAGTGGGATCCACTCAATGTGATTCATCTTTATTAGACAAATTAAGACCAAATTTAACATGTGTTGTAGCTAATTTAAAATCCTTCATTTGATTTATAAAATGTATTTCTCTAACATATACATATTTCATCATCACTTTTCCATATTTATATACCAAAGATTAGTGCATTTGTCCCAAATCTATCATCTCAAATTATCAAACCATAGTTGATCTAAAATTTAAAAATAAAATTTTATTTTACATAGTGTGGATAAGATAATTGGCATATAGAAGCAAAATAAAAAAATATCATTACATGTAATATTGATATATAATTTAACATTTGATTGAATCAAGTGATAAAAATTTTATTACATAAATATTAATCTATCCAAGAATATTATGCTCTAGGTGATTACTTAAGACCATAAAAGATATTGTATGATGTTAGTTCACTAAGGGGACAAGATGTAATGTGGGTCTATCTTATCACAACATGGACCATTCCCACATTAGCATAGTATATCACACAGGGGAAAAAAATCCCCACGAGCTCACCTGAGGTGTGATGGAATAGAGTATTTGGGTTGGTGCCATGTTAGTTATATGTGATAGGAGTGAAATTTCTAGGAGGAGCATGATATAGACATATCCAAATTACTTTGGGGAACACACACACAAACACTATCACATAACCATGAAAAAAAAGTATTCAATATAAACTCTTTTATTATATTCACACTCTATTACATATAAAGGAATATTTTGTTACACACAACACACCTAGTTCCCTCACTCTAAAACATATATCTCACTCACATTGATTATATATCCATAATAAAAATTAATGACATTAATCTACCCTAATTAGCTCTAATTAGGATTGACTCTCACTCTTTATTGACCACCATTCTTCTTCCTTGATTCTCCAACTGGGCTCTCTCTTCTTAGCTAAAAGTTGCTCTCCTTTTTTATTTCAGCCTCTTATTCTTGGGATTTTCCCACCCAATCCATTATTTTAATTTAAAACTAAACCTAATTCCAACTACTAGGTCATCCACCATCTTACCACCATTAATCTATGTTAAGATCCATACTCAACCATTCCACATATCACATTCCCTTGTAATTTACTATGTAGTTCCTAGGTCCATGTGGCTAATTTTTCTTGGGTCTTACCACTTTTGTGTGTAGTGCACATTGACATGATTCTAAGAGATAACATATAATTTATTGTAAACTATATTTAAGGCATGTATGCAGGTTGTGTGGTTTGGATTATCTGTGCCTCTCACTTAGTGGTGTTAAACTCACTTAAAGTGTGCAAGCGCATGATTTTCTATTACTTATCTAAATTTAGGGGTCAATATCACCCCACACTAAAATTTTTGTTCATCCCTAGAAAAATATTTATTCTTGTACTTATCTTGTGTAAACCATATGACCTCAAAGATTATTCATAAGCAACTACTTTATCTAGGATAGCAGAGTTATACAAGACTTTTTTATGTGACTCCTCACTAGATGCTTCCTTTGTCTTTAATTTCATCTCTACATTACTTATTATTTATAATCCAATCCATCAGACTTATTTACATCTTATCCTCAGCTAAATCTATTTTTCACCAAGCAAAATGACTACTCAAGGTAATCTAACCTTGCCCTCTTCATGCCTAGGGTTTTAGTATTTATTTGGTGTTATTGTCTTACTTCCTTATAGAGGACCACTTTAGCTTCTTATTAAAGGTTACTCATACCTCACATGCCACCTAATATCTAAGTTTCAATTATTATTAACCTTTCTCTATGCATCATCCTATGAAGGTTTATGTTTCTCTATGCTTCTAAACACTTCAATCTTGCTCTTGACATTTTTGACAAGGGTGATGGTTTCCTAGGGTAGTGATCATTTAAGTAGATATATTTGGAGAGGAAAAATAATTTACATGATTCTAAATGGAAACACATCCTTTTCCATGTGTCACTGAGGTTTCCTTGAATATAGAGGAAAAACTTCTAGGGTGGAATCTTATTTCATCCCATTCAACCCTAGTTCATAGGGACTTCCTTTTAGCTCCTAGTGAGTCTAGAAGAATGCTACTTGGATTGATAGTGTAGTTCATTTGGTATTTTTTCCTTGCCTCACCATCTGATATTATCCTCAAATTCCCTAGTTTTTATATTTTCATAACACCGCTACACACATCCTTGGGTCATGATACGATTGATTCTCCTTATCGTGCATTCATTCTCACCAATTTTAATATGTCATCTTCACTACTTTAGATTATCTTCATGTAAGGGTTCCTCCTTATACATCCATATCTTAAATATTTTATGACCTTTACCCATCTATGTGTGATAGAGGCCTATAAATCCATTATGATTCATATTCTAGTAGGCTCTTACCTTCATCACATGGGTTCCTTTCTCCTCCCCTATTGCTTGAAAGTCTCTGGTTTTCCTATGGTATCTTGATAGAAAGGGGATCATAGATTCCAAAACATTATTTAAATCAACCAAGACATATTCATAGAGTAGTATGGTGTCATTTCCTCTTCATTTCTACTTCATCCTATCTAACCTACATAGCTTTGACCCTCTTGGAATTATTTAATCCTTCCTCCTATGGTTTTAGATTTTTGTATTATCTCTCCAACAAAAGACCTTTTGAGGCTACCTTTTTAAGTTCTCAATAGTCTATTCCACTTTTTCTCTTAATTTAGAAATTTATACCATGGAACATATTTCCAATCATATTTATATGTAAAAAAGGAGTGACCAATTTATACGTTGATATATGTCCATACTACCACCTATTTCCTCCTATGCATATGGTTGCCTATCTGACTCATGATTTTAAATTTGAAATTTTGGTAGGTGGCAAGTCTTTTCACACATTTCAATCCTTCTCATTCTTGTCTTTCCTTGGCTAAGTCACTTCCCTCACTATTCAAATATGATAATAATAACTCTAGATCAAGGCTAAGATCATATTAGTCTTTAGGTATGTTAGCTTAGTCATTATCATTCCTTTATCCATTGAGCTAGTTAACTAGTTCTACCTTGTTCCTTGTGTATTAATATGATATGTGTCCTTTTTTGTTTAGCTATTTCACTTGGTAAACATGAAAACTCATTTTTCATGTTATTATTATTTTTGCATACTTCCCAAAATCTACTCCTATGCATTTATCTTATATAAATATTCATCAGATGCCTTTATTCTCCTCTTCTTTGTACCATCTCTTACCCCACACTAAAATTTGTGTGTAGTCCTCCAATGTACATTGAGATGTGTATGTTTGGGTATTGATAGAAACTTTATTTTTGGTGGAATAAACATGAATTTTCTAATTTTATGGAGCTAATAACCTCACCAAAAATACTTAGACATATGGCATGGTGGCCTTCCAAATAAAGTCCTTGCTTGACTCACCCAATTGGATATTAAGAGATGAGCATGTCATAATACAAAAATAGACTTTATTGACAATAAAAATGGATAAAATAAACACTAAGAAATACTTATCACACGATGACACTGAATGTCTTATTACATGATGATTCTATAGTCTCCCAAGACCCAAGTCGATGAAAGTCAACAACTTATGAGGTGCCAATAGGTGAGGTGCTTGACTTATTATTATTGAGTAGTTGTTAGGGAAATAGAGTAATCTTGATTGATTCATTGGTTAGACAGTTTTGTATTTAATAAATAACTTAGGCCAACATTTCATTTGTGACTTAGAGCCCCTTTATCACCTTGGGTGTATGTGGTGACTCATGATTTTCCATTCTCACAATATTGATTGAAGGTACAAAAATAGGCATGAGGTCAACTAGTGGGTAAAACATTCACTAATTATAGAATGGAACTAAAATATGGGGCATCATACCATTATTCAAGAGTGTTGTCCCTATGATTCCATGACCACTACCATATTCTATTGATGGTTTGTTTAGGGTATGAAATAGATCTTATGATGTGTTAAGATTAAGGGGGAACCTAAAGCAGACCATTCTACATCCCCAATTAGCTTTCTAATAGGCTTCCCATACCTAAGGGGTACATTTGGTTTCAACTAGTGCTAATGTAGATCACATCTCACTTGTATCTTGAGCAAGTCTGATAAAAGGTGTCACATGCTTCATGATGCTTACCGAGAAATAATTTTCTAAAGGTGTAGTTCTTCATAGGGATCCCATTATTCATGTATGGGGAAATTATTATAATTATTTTAGGAGTACCTATTCATGGAACTCAACCTTAATCAAATTGATCCTTATGAATTCCTAATTGCATTGATCAAGGGGGAAATCCACTGGCACTCTAACCTTCTAGAGTTATACCTAAAAAAACTTTTATCTCCTCTAGGATAATTGGATATCAAATTACAAAGTATGGATGATCCATGTAGCCTCATATAATTTCATCAACTATAATTCTTGTTTCAAAGGGTTAGTTTATGAGTATGGATCCATTTGTGTTGAGTTCACACATTTCTTAAGTTGGGGTACAAAGTCAACCCTAAGACTCTTTAAGGATTTATGAATGCATTATACCTTATTATCCATCATCCCTAGATTAATTCATTTGATAATATTAACATAGAGGTCAAGACACCCATTAACCTTATGTCTTTTTTGGAAATAGGCACAAAAAGGAAGGGTAGGGAAATTGTATTGGAGATGATCCATCAATCCACTCTTGTAACATGAGTGTAGATGGAGCCATTTTTCTCTTCAAATCTATACCAAGGTAGATTTTATATGAGGATGCCTCTTTTTTGTCTATGGTGTTGGTTATTCTCCTTGATATTGTTTGTCATGACCTAGAATTCTCACACCATTGCCAATCTTCTACCTATGGACACATGAGCACCTGCACTCTCCATGTCTACTTAGGCTACCATAATTATCCCCATTTTTGATAGCTTTCACCATCAAAACCTATTTTAAATTTTGACTCGTCATTTTAGTATGTGTTTCCAATCCAAGTTAAGCTTCTTAATCCATCGAATGTAAAAACAAATCTCTAAGTGTATCTTCCAATGCTTGCTAAGTCTAAAAAAAATCAATCATGGATAAAGTGCATCAAATTAGGGGGAGAAGTAGTCTAAAATCCCATTAAACATGATCAAGTGAATGGAGGTAATATGTGATCTTTGAGACCAAGGTATTAAACCTTGTGTCATAGGCACATATAGCCTTTGAAGGCTCTTGATTGATCTACTTAGATACAACATAATCATGTTCCATGTAATCAACCAAAAGTAGTATTTGAGTTCTAAGAGTGCTACTTGAGACTACTTATCCCTAGATTATACATAGACCTATCATAGAGCCTATTATCACACTTATCTAACCTTGTGTGGGCCACAAGCCTCTATAATCAGTCTAAAAGTAGTCCTAGAACCTCATTTCCTAGTCTTGGCCCTTCATTCTTGGTGTTCTACCAGATAGACACTAGAACCATAATAAGGACACTAACACCACATGGAACTATTGTCCCTAAAATGGTGCTAATGTCCTTTTCCCTAAATTTACCAAATGAATATATTTTCAAAAATTAAAGCCTCTTAAAATCATCCTAGACATCTTTTATCATCTGCATAATCAAAAAAATAGTATAAATAAATGAATTTTATCCCTCTATACACTAGATGGAAATTAGATGCAAACTACACATTTAAACACAAAATAAATTAAGAACAATTAAGGTTATCAATCCCTATTCTTCCCTACTTCTACATGCTACCATTTACAATAACCCTAAACTTAGATTTTATATATTTCCAATCTCAAGCACCCTCAAGGCCACTATCATACTAGCATCAATTGTACTTACACCGATACTTAGGTGGGGATAACTACATCAGGCTTGATATCTCCTCAGAGTATTGGTATGTAGGAAAATATCTTTATAATGGGGTTTTGAGGATGTCCAACTTACCCTACTAATAAACACATGTTTAATATCATGCCTTAGGTATATGAAGGATTAGGGTTTTCACAATAAATCAATAATTATAGGCACAATATAGGGTTCCAAAATTCATGCACATAGGAATAGAAAACATAGATCCTGATGTATGTGCACCCAAAAGCTTAGGGTAATCTTGTGTAAAGGACACTACTATCACTTTACCAATAATAGTACTACTATTTAATTATGGTGTTATTGTCTATGAGGGGTTCTAACATAGGGATATAGTCTATGATACTTAGACTAGCTTCCATATCAGTTTCCAACACTCAGATCATCTGTATCAAGTATTTTACAACTAAGTATTTTTTTTCACTATTTATTACTATTTTTAGAAAAATCAAAGCTAGTCAATTCTATAATAAATCAATGGTTGTATTTATTATATATTATTTCCTTGATTTATTCTACTCAATCATTTGATCAAACATAATATTTAAATTAACTAAGTCCTAAAAGATTAAAACATTTGGTGAACCTAACTTACTTTGAACATTGTTTGAACCCTAACCCTAGATGATCATAGGGTTTGTATCATTTTTGTGTTTATGGTTAGATTTTAGTTCCTAAATTTTAGATTTATTTCAATATTTGTTTTTTACAATATTTCTTAGATTAAAATTATTTAAAGGTTAAAAAATATATAACCACTTATTTTCCTAATTCCCAAACTACAATGGTAGAATTCAATAATCAATTTGATGAGACTAATAAGAAATAATTACAATATTTTGTGTCCAAACATTCAGATATACAAAATTACCTCATCATTATTATTCAAGAGGAACTTTAAAAGTAAAACAATGGTCAATCTTCAACTCCCCCATATAATAACATTATCACACCTATAGTGGGGCCAACTTAGCTAACACAACCTACAAATGTAATTCAACAACCTTCATTGACAACTACATCTCTTGTGGCCAGTTCCTCGACTCCAAATGTGCAATCCCTTATACAATAGGTTCATACTATGATCCAAAACTCAAAAAATTTGGTTGAAAGATAATTCAAGAAATAAGAGCAAAACAATTCAAATAATGTTATCTCTGATAAGAGATGTTTTATTAATCAAATTTGTAGATCCAAACATATGCTTATCTCTGAGAAGAGATGTCTGATTTCTATTTTGGGTTACATCTTCATTTATACATGTTTTGGAGGTGTGGGGAGGATATGGAAGGTCACCAATGTTAAGGGAGATGAACTGGTTCAACTTCCATGATTTACAACAATACAGAATTCAAGGAATTACTATTTTTAGAAACTTACTATTTTTAGACTGCATTACTAAAATTTAAATTTAGGACACTTCCATTAGGTTTTAGGGGGTCAAAATTCATTGATCAGAGCTCATGCCATCTCACAATGTTCCCCTCATTATTATATTTCTAGTGGTTTAAATGATGAGTCAATTGGAGCTACGGTGCAAAAGTTATGGCTCCCAGAAGTTTTGCCATCAATTGGGGTGGACCCATCACCTGAATTGTCATTTGAATTGTTGTCTGGATCATACTATATATTATAAGTTATTACATCTTGATAAAGGAGAATATAGGCCATCACATGCCTTGTATTCCAATGTTATCTTACAAACACCTTTGGCACACCACATAGTAACAAATCCCTTGCCATCTAGATTTTTGGCACCTAAACTTAAATTATAAGATGGTAAGGGTGACCTAGAGAAGCATATCTAAGATTTTCATGTAGCATATTTGGATTACATATCCAGTGATTGGATTATCACAAAGATGTTTCTATTTAGTTTAAATTATTATGCCTTACAATGGTTTTAAAACTTACCAAATCAATCTATCATAGCATTTAATCCTTTGAAAGACATGTTTTTATCACACTTCTCCATAAATATGAGTGACAAAATATCATATGCTCAAGTTGCATAATTGAAACAAAAGTTAAATGAACCTATTATAGAATATGTATTATGATAAAATACAATATTATCTATATTAAATATCCCCATGGCAAAAAAATAACTTTAGGACATATTCAAACAAAGTCTTTTACCATTATTACATGAATCTATCTTGTTTAAGAATTTTCCAACATTCATAGATTTGTGCCACATAGTAAAAGAAAGAGAGGTCGAGCTTCTATCAATGGGTAAACTCAAATATACCAATGGATTAAGATCAATTGATAAGATTTAAACTAAGCCTACATATAATTTTAAGTCCATCAAGAATAATAATGATCAAAAGACCATAGTTAATGCAACTTTAGAGTCATCTCCTCACTTAGTTTTATCATATCCTCAACACAGAATATTTACCAACCTTCTAAAATCACTGTCATAGGTTTTACAATAGCTCTTGGAATTCAATGTCATATCTCTCCCTCCCATGAAATAGGTCGATACGACATGACCTCTTCTAAACATCTATGATACCAATGCATTCTATTAGTATCATAAGACACCAAACCATAGAATAAATACATGCATAAGCATAAAAAATGAGATAAAATATTTTATTTAGGATAACATTATTGATGTGGTCACACCCATAGAGGCACTAAAAGTACAAAAAATATAAGCTAAGGAATTAAAAATAATTTTAGATCTATTTTCAAAGCACACAATGAATGAGACAAGGAACACTTTAGGTATTTACTACACATATCAGGTACATCCACCACCAACTTCATATCATACTATTACAAAGGAGGCACACCCATTTGATAATAGAATTAGTATATACCATACTATATTTATATTTATACCATTCATAACATTCTCATTGTAGGAGATTATTGATAATGATAAAGATTTACATACACTCTTTATATATGCCTACATAGATCATCATCCTATCCAGTCTTATGGTTGAAAATGAATCAAGCATTATCATGTGTACTATGACACTATTACAACATTTGGGGTATTTATAGTAGGATATATTCCCCAAAAACATAGTTATCAATGGTTTTATTTCTCATGTTTAGAGCTCCATCAGGGAGATTGTGCTTCCATTACAGGTTGGACTAGTACATTTGGCCACTCATTTCCTAGTTTTACTTATTATAGGAATGATTTATATGTTATTATGTAGGCTGTGGATATAGTATCTAAAATCCATCCTATCCATAGGGCATATATACATTAAATAGATACATGCAAATCAGGTGGTCAAAGTTGATTGAGTCCAACTACCATGTCATCTGCCATCATACCACCATAACTTAATATCAAGATCCATAGGTAGCCAATCCACCCATTTATTTCCCATGTAATCTATTTTGTGGTTCTTAAGTCCACATGGTTAGTTTTCCTTAGATCTTAACAATTTATTGTGTATAAAATGTAAGCATAATTATGATAGCTAACATCTGTTTTGTTATTAATTTTGCTTAAGGTGTATGCACAAGTTGTATGGTTTGGATTGTGTGTGACTCTTAGCTAGTGGAATTGAACTCACCTAAAGTGAGAAATCCCATAATTATATGGTATATATTCAATCTCATGGGTCAACACAAGGCCTTCTTAAAACTATAATATAACATTACCTAGAAACTATTTTAAAGCCTCTAGGTTGTGACACATATAATTTCTCATCTATGTAACCATTCAAAAATGCACTCTTTAAATCCATTTGATAAATCTAACCTTGTTTATTTAAAACATCTACTCCCAATATAATGGTTTTCATCCTTGATATAAGTTAAAATGTCTTCGTATAGTCAATACCTTCCTTTTGAATGTACCCTTTAGCTACTACTCTACCCTTTTAGTTATCAATACTTCCATCTAATTTTTAAATAGTATCATATTCCTATTTTTTACCCACAACTTATTTACTAGGATATAACTGGACCAATTCACATGTATTATTTCCCTCAATTGTCCCTATTTTTTGGTTCATAGCTTTCAACCCACTCTTCATTTTCTTGAATTACTTAAAACTACGTGGTTCATCATTTTTAATAAATTTTAACATTAATGCATATTTAAATTTTACTTGTGAAATTGTTATTATTCATTCAAAAAAATAATCTTAAATTTGAGTTGGTGGGTGATCCTTGAATATATTACTTTGACATTTTATTACTCTTGTTCTATAATATTTAGGTGCTTCTATAATTCCATTAACCATAACTTATTTTTTATTTTGTTTATGGTTCCTATGTTTATTATTCCATGTCTTTGAATATTACATCTCTTATTATTACCAATTCCTTATATACCTTATCATATAACCTATATGCTTTATGTTTTGAACTATATACAATGAAAACTCGTTGTATGCCTTTGTCATCTAATTTAGATAATTTTTATTTTTGTATGTGTGCATAAGAAACACATCTAAACACTCTCATGTGATCAATAGTTTGATTATTTATGGACCATGTCTATTTAGGAGTAATTCCTTTTATTACCTTTATACGACTTTTATTCATAATGTATATTTTTTTATTTACTACTTCACCCCAAAATATCTTATCCATGTTTTTGAATTTCATTATACTCCTTTTCATTTCAAAAATGGTCATGTTCATCCTTTTAGCTACTCCATTTTGATGTGGAGTATATGAAGTCGTGAATTCTTATATCTTGTTTCCATGATTTATACATAAACAATAAATCCTAATTTACTTATATTCACCTCCATTGTCTAAGTTAATCACTTTTATGTACTTTTCACATTGTTTTTCAACCAAATTCTTGAAATTTACAATTTTTTCAAATACCTTTGATTTTATAGTCAAGCAATATACACAAAGTTTTCTTGAGTAATCATCAATGAAGGTTATAAATTACTTTGATTTTATCAAAGTAAGAGTTTTCATAGGACCTCACAAATATGTATGAATTATCTTAAGAGGTTTTATATCTCTTTTATATTTTCCTATTATTTGCTTTATGACATTTTCCCATAACACATTCTTCACATACTTCATTTATATTTTTTATGTAGTGAACTCCTTAAATAATTTTATATTTCTTAATAAAAAGTAACCCACTAAAAATAATATGTCCATATCATAGGTGCAAAATTTTACTATCATTCTTATCACTTGCCTTCAGTGCTTGATTACCTTGTGATAAATACATAGGAAACATTATATATATAGTCTTATTACCTTTTGGCATTATTTAATTCTTTTTTAATTTGTCCATAAAAATGCATTCATTTCCATTGAAGGTCACCTGATATTTTTTTCCAACATATATTACACATATAATAATTTTATCTTGAGTGAAGTAGACAATAAATTTTCATTAATGTGTTTTACCTGACCATCATCTGTTGTCACTGTAATAGTGTTGTTGCACTTAGATCCATGAGATTTATTATCTCTTATTACAACTTTGTTATTATGCTTTACCATCTAATTTGATGAAAAATTCTCATTAGATTTCATAGGATAAAAACATCTAAAATAAATATACCAAGTAGTATTATCACTTGCATTTGTATTGAATCAATAAACAAGCAAATTTAATTTATTTTCAATAGTATTTCAAGAATTTTCCATGTTTAATTTTTTTATCCCAATATAGTGATTCATTTAAAATCACAACTACTTGCTCTAAAATCACCACTCTTTTGAAATTATTGCCTCTACATTTGTCTTTTAAATTAATAGATTATCACCTTGATTCATTTAGATTAAAGTGTTTTGTAAATTGATTTCCTTTACATCTTATATATTTTTGGAGTCAAATGTTTGTTTAATACTCTCCTCTCTATCTTCATTATTTATTTTTTGTTTAATAAGATCCCACTTAACTCATCTATTTCCATGCATGTGATATGTTTATAAATTTCAATTACTGAAACTAAATTATAAAATTTTGGGGACATGATTCCCAAAAATTTCCCAATGAAATAATTTTCATCTATATCTTCTCCCAATACCTTCTTTTGACTAGTTGTGCCTTATATCTTATTAAATAATTCATTAATAGATTCACTATTTGACATTTTCATATTTTCAAGATTATTTCACAAATTTTGTAACTTTGTAGTTTGTGCACCTTGATAAACATTTACAAGTATATTCCATGCATATTTAGAGTGGTTATCTCCATTTATTACATGAAATATGGTTTTATTTATTTCACATTTAATATAAAATAAATCCTCATTGTCATTTTTTACATTTTCTATATATTACCTTATTTTTGAATCATTCAAAACATATATATATATATATATATATATATATATATATATATATATATATATATATATATATATATATATATATATATATATATACATATATATTTTGTTTACTCATTTGAATAATTTCCCAAAAATATTTAGATTTTAGTAAAGTCATCATCCTATTGCACAAATAAATGCTATTTTAACTTTTAAATATAGTAATTAGACTATATACCATTTACACTAATATTTTCCATTAAAAAGGGTGAAATTAAAAAAAAAAATGCAACACACAAGAGGAATCTAAATTAAGATATTCCTTTGTAATGTAAAAATGGGACTGCACACTAAAAATGTATTTTTTTAATAATTTATAATTACAATTATTGATAAAACATTTGTATTAATTAATCAATGTTACAATTATGCCTTGACAATTTTTATAATAATGAAATAAATATCCTTTCCAAATAACTTAGTTAACTCAATGATTTTTTTTTAATGAGTTTCACAAACTTTTAGTTATTTTTTTCTACAACATTTATTTACTAAAATCAAACAATGTGACCAATTTTTGGATCTTGATCGTTTAACATCTTTAAAAAAAATGAATAAATTGGTTTAAAATTATAAATATTATTTTTATAAACTCACCACTCTTTGCCACACCATTCCCAAATATGTTATCTTTACAAAAATTAAAAAACTATCCTTTTTTAGGCACTCTTATTAGATGAAAGATACAACAAAAATAAAGAAAAAATATATAATGAGACTCATCTTATGCATATTTTATTATCCAATCACTAAATCAAAACAAATTTTTAATCTTTTATTTACTTTCCATGCCTCTCTTCAAACACACATTTTCTTCTTCAAAAAGTTTTCATTTTAAATAATATATTTAGAAGATTTATTGGTTTTATACTCCTCTATTTAATATTTTTAAAACATTTTTAAATTATAAATTTTGTTAATAAACATAAAATATATTGTAATTTTACTAAAACTTATTCAAGCTATTGAAAAATGAAAAAAAAACAAACCACGCCTTCATCTTAATTTTTTTGTAGTGACAAGCTTCCTTCTTCCTCAAATTTGGCTCCTTGATTCATCTTACTCCTAGATTGCTTAGATTTAGTTCCTAGATTTGGATTCCTACTATATTCTTTGGATATGGCTCCTAGATTTAACTTAATCCTAGATTACTCAGATCTAGATCTAATACTAAATGAAATTAAATTGAGGACAAAATAAATAGAGGACAAAATAAATACGCTAAATGTATTTGCAGACCACACACAAATGAAAGATTAATATTATTAATCAAAAGAGTTTTAATAGTTTCCACATAACTTACATGAAGCTTACAATTAGTCTATGGATAAGGAGTATTTATAGATCCTTGTACAAACAAAACATACAAAAAGATAGATATTCTATAAAATAATTATAACAAACTAAATTTACTATAATTACAAGGCAACCAAATATGATTAAAAAATTATAAAACAAAACTATATGGCAATGAGAATTATTTATTTCATTCTCCCCCATAATGAAAATTTGGAATAAGTTAAAGAAAATCTATAAACTTCTAGAATATTTCACGAGCTAAAGGCTTTATGAAAATATATACTAAGTGATCCTTTGTATTGCAATACACCATTTCTACCTATCATATCTAAACCAATTCTCTAATGTAAAGATGTTGAATCTCAATATGCTTAGTATTGCTATGAAAAATTGGATTCTTTGTGATATGAATAGTACTCTTTTTATCACAATACAACAAGGTAGGTTCATTCTTCAAATGATGTAAATATTTTAACAATCACCTCAGCCATATTGTATGATAAGACATTAATGTTGCAACATTGTACATTTACTTTGTTGTAAAAAGAGATAACGTCAATTTTTTTTTGGTATTTAAAAAAAATACTTAGAATGAAGACTAAATGTATAACCAAAAGTAGAATTTCAATCATTTGTATAACCATCCTAATCTGAATGTATAAATCCTTTCAATTTATTTTCCTTTGAATATTAAAATTTGAGCCCATAATTCAATGTACCTTTAACATATATGAAAATCCATTCTCTACATTCTAATGTGTTTATTTAGGTTATAACATAAACCTAAATACTAGACTCATTACATATTTGATATCATTTGAGTAGTAATAAAATATATCAAGCTACCAATAAACTATCTTTATAGAGTGGGATCTACTTAATCTGATCCATCTATATCAAACAACGTAAACCCAAATTGAACAGGTGTTGTAACTAATTTTCAATCCTTCATTTGAAATTTATGCAAGATATTTGAAACATTTTTTTTTTGAGACATAAATATGCCATATTCACTTTTCCATACTTTTATACTAAGAAAGTAGTGAATCTATCCCAAATCTATCATCTATATTTCTGTAACTATAGCTACTATAAACTCTCCAAACAAAGTTGTATTGTTCCTAATGTAGATAAGATATTCCACATAGAGAACCAAGATAAAAATATCATTACTTGTAATATTGATATATAAATTAGGATCTAATTAATTTTTCATAAAACCTTTCTAACATAGATATGAATCTTTTATGGAATACCATGCCCTAAGTGCCTACTTAATAACACACAAGGCCTTCTTTAACATGTAAATATTTGATTTTTACTTGTGAGCTTTTGGTTATTCATTATAAAATTTTATCCAACATTTGATTTTGTAGGTTAACCTTTTATATAATTCTTTGATATTTTATTAATCCCATAATATAATATTTAGGTACTTATACAATTATGTCAATCACCACTTTTTCCATTATTTTTAATTCCTGAGTATATCCTTCCTCTTCTTTGAATAGCAATTTTTTTTTATTACCAATTTTCCTCATACTAGATTATATAAGTTATATCCTTTGTTTTCTAAACCATATCGAATGAAAATTCACTTTATACCTTTGTCATATAATTTATACTCTTTTCCTTTGGTGTGTTTCATAAAAAACACATCCAAATAGTCTTAAGTGATTAATAATTAGATTATTTCTAGACCATGCTTGTTAAGGAGTCATTCCTTTTATTGCCATTGTAATAATTTTGTTTATAATATATATTATTTTATTTATGACTTCAACCCAAACACTTTTATCCAAGTTTTTATTTTTTTCTTATTCCTTATAGTTTGAACAATATTTCTATTATTCATTTCAGCTACTATGTATTATCATGAATTATAATATGTAGTAGATCCCTTCTTTATTTAATGATTTATATAGAAATAATAAAATATATCTCACTTATATTCACTTCCATTGGATAACCTAATTACTTTGATGTACTTTCCACTTTGTTTTTAAACAAACTTTCCAAACTCTATAAACTTTTCAAAAACCTCAAATTTTGTATTCAAGAAATATACAAGTTTTTAATGGGTAATCATCAATAAAGGATAAAATTTACTATGATTCATTGAAATTAAGATTTTACATAGGACCACATAGATTTTTGTGAATTATTTTAATTGAATATCTCTTCTATATCTTCTTATTAAAATGTTTACATTATGTTATTTTCCCATAACACATCTTTTATATTTTCAATGTATGAAAGTCCTTCAACCATTTTCCATTTCTTAAAAAAAATTAACCAATTAAAATAAATATGTCCATATATTTAGTTCCAAATTTTAATATCAATAATCTCACTTTCCTTCAATGCTTGAATTCCTTGTCAAGAATAAATAGGAAATAATATATCACAAGTCATCTTATCCTTTTACACAACTACATTATTTTTTAATTTATCCCTGAAAATGCATTCATTTCCATCAAATATCATGTGATAATATTTTTCCAAAATTTATCCCATAGATAAATTTTTTTATTGAGTGCAGTAAATAATGAAGATTGATTGATGTGATTTACATCACCATCATTGATATGGAGGAATAGATGTACTATTATTTATAGGTAGGAATTTGTGAGAGGTTGTTGGCCTTTACTTCTCATATTTTAGTTATTTATCTGGTACTGATAGAAAGTATGGATCTCATATGTATTATATTTTGGATCATTCTCATATTCAACTAGGATTCATAATTCATATGCCTTAAACATTGTTGTAGTACCAGAGGGATTTGAAGAAGTAGAGGAAGATGCATTTGAATGATTTGGAAGAGATTCATACCTATCGATTTCCTTCTTAAAGTTCTCAAAAGTAATACATAATTTTATACAGTCCAACTCACCATATTGTTCTATATTTTGAACTTGACACCAATTATGTAGTGTTACTTCCAAGATATTTAATTTAGGCAACTTGTTAGGTGTTTTTTCATAGATTTTTTGAAATGCCTATTATACATCTGGAACATAAAGTTATGACTGCTATTTTATCCCATGGTGTTTCCTATTCACCTATGCATGCTTAGGAACTCTTTTATTAGATTATATACCATCCTCTAGATAACATCCAATTATGATTTTATAGAATCAAAAGTAGTACCTTGTGTGGTATAAAAATTAATTAGTATTAGGGATTGGTTCTAATTTTGTTGATTATGTGCAGACATAGGATTATTACAAAATTTGAGGTGATGGTTAGGTGGATAATGGGATATAGGTAATTTTTGTACATTTGATTATAATTTTGATCCATGATTATGATTAGTATTTGGAATAGGATTGAGGGGTGGAAAGTTAGGACTGATGTTAGATATGGCTAAAAACTGTAACTAGGGATTCAAATGTTTGTCAATATTGATAGCTTCAATATAAGATGGAGGTAGTCAAGGAATATGAGGTGTTTCTTAGAGGAAGACAACTATCATAGATTCTAAAGGAATTATTATACATCTCAAGGGCTAACACAACATTGGGCCTATAATCATTATCAACCTGACTATACATATTTTGGAATCTTACATTAAAGGATTTGATTAGATCATTAGATTCTCTTATCATGCTTACAAAATGTTAGTATATGACTATTGAGATAGTGACCTATCAAAACTATTCCAAAAATCTATCTTGACACTGGTTCCAAGAGGTAATTGAATCTTTTAGGATATTAAGGAACCAATCATAGTAAATATATTTCAATGTAAAAGGGAAAAGTCTACATGCCACATCTTCATCATATATGTTTATTATCCCTAAGGAAATATTTAAATCCTTTATATTTTCTTTAGTATTCCTACCTCCTAAGGGAGAAAAGGAAGGAAGATACTTTTCTAGGTTTCTAGGGAAATCATGTATGACTCCAAGCATATAGGGCCATCACACATGGAGGAACACAACCTCTTACGATAATGGAATAATATTAGCTCTAGGGTTATCTTAAGATGTCTCTATCTAACCTAAGTTTTCTATGGATTTTTAAGGGTGAGACTAGTAGAAAAGTATCTAAAGTGGACCATGTTAGTCTTCTGGTTTATCAAGTGCAACTTAAGTCATTTTCTTATAAACCAAAATTTGGGCACTCCTTATAGCATAGACAAATTCTTATTGATGTAAGTTTTATGCAGACCCCAAAATATTATGAGGCAGCCTCTAACATTTTGGGATCAGTGAAAATAATCACTCCAAAGCATGATTTGTAATATATTTAATTTTATAAATAACTTGGTAATGGTTTGGATGTATGGAATCTAATAAAAGCCCAATTCTACTCGAGATGGATATATGGATTATAAATTAAGATGTAATGGATCAAAAATATATAAAATGAGGTAAATGTAGGTCTAAAAGGAGGATTTATGAACCAAAGACAAATAAAACCCTTATAAACTAGATTTTTCACTATGAGTTGGACAAGTGATAGGGAACTAACACCTCCCGCAAGTTATTATCATAAAAAAAAAACATATAAACATAGTTAGGAATCCAATGCAATGATTACAATAAACTTTAATGCTTATAATAAAAATTCATTGCTGATTAATGATCATAATTGTTCATATTCAAATAGATATTATAATTACTAAACACAATAGGATTCAAATTAGTTACTGTGTAATATGAATAACTATTTCAAAAACCACTTATACACAACCCATAGACTAAAATACTAGAATGATGTAGCTTATTTAATGAATCACAAGGTTTGGAGAAGAATAAAGAATTCACATCAAGACAAACTTGAGAAATAATCCATATAATTTATTATTCACCTTGAAAGAAAAAATTATCCTCCCATTGAAATGGATGGGTTAAAAGTATATACAAGCTTGGGGAGTGGTCACCTCATCTTCTAAGCAATATGTATTTATGAATTTATAATTATTTACTCAAGACTTATAATTCATGTATAATATGCATGTATAGGATATTCATAAGGTATTTAACCAAAATTACATGATACACACACACACATATGGTGTCAACTTGAAACTACTAAAAGAGGAAGGTGGTTGTATGCTCAATGTAGTTACTAAAGTAGACTAAGGCCTTGCATGTGAAAATTTAGTTGAAGTGTGGCCCAGTAGGAATATGTACCAAAGTGTGAACTAATGCTTAAGTCTAAGTGTTAGTAGGAGTTAATGGTAATGTACTTTGCACTATAGTAGCAATATCCTGAGCAACTTTGAGTTGTTCATATAATACATAGGCAATGTTGAACTAATTATTAATAATACCAAAATTAAACATATATGTATTGAACATCTACATGATTTCATTTATTATCCTTTTGTTCTCATGTTTCAAAGCTTTTAATTCATATATGATTGCTTCTACCTTAGTAACCTTATCTTCTACAAAATTAATTAATTGTAAAATGTCTTCACTAGTATTATATATCATACCTTCTACTTTGACCCTGAATATTTATTTAGTGGCTCTGAGTAATACTTAAAAATGAGTGAGAGGATCATCCTATAACAAATTAATAAAAATGCATGAAATAAAAAAATTATAAAATTAGCAAAATAACTGAAAAGATTATATTGATCGCATGCCACTTCAAGAGGGAAACGTCTTTTGAGAAAGCTTAATACAATAAACTCATGGATGCCTTTATTGGCCTCAACACTTAATTATATACTAAGTCTAATATAAGAAAATACTACTTCCCATGAATGTGGGATAAATCAAAATACTCGTAGGATGACTTACAAAGAATATGCATCCATAGCAACTATTACAATAACAAAATAAAGAGAAGGGGTAGCACAAGTCCTAACATCCCCTCCTTCTTAGAAAAATATTTGTACTCAATGCTTTAGATGTAGGAATTGGTGATGAATCTAAAATAGTGGTTCCCATATTGTATCCTCTAGGTGCATTTTTTGCCACTGAATTAAAACCTCTATGATGGATTGAGAGTAATATTTTTATGTGTGTCTATCTATGATTTCCTCTAGTTGAGAAGGATGGATCATTCATTATCAAGTTTTGGTAAAATAGTCTACACTCTAATGTTTATGCTAATAACTTTATTTAGATAAGAGACATGAAATACTAGGTGAACTTGAGAAGAAAGTGGGAGCTCTAAATTATAATAATTGACCCAATCTTCTAAAGAACCTAATAGGGCATATAAAACATGAGAGCTAGCTTATGATTCCCTTTTAGTTTTAGGGAGGATTACTTATATAGATACAGGAGAAAAAAAACCATATCACCAAATTGAAAAGTATGCTTAGAATGGTATTCATCAGCCTGTTATTTCATTCAATTTTGTGTCATATGAAGATTGTCCTATAGGGTGCTGAGGATCTGATCTTGAGTTTTTAGAATCATGTCAACTGATTGATTTGATAACTAATATGGGCTTATAGAAGGATCACTGGTAGTGCTTGACCATAGACTAATTCATATAGATTCATTTTTTTTAAAGTGTGGTAGGAGGTATTATACCACCATTCAATAAGGGGGAGCCACTTTGCCAACTGATGTTGTTGTTCTGAGGTAAAGCACCATAATAAAGTCTCCAAGCATTTTTTGAAAATTTTAGTCTACCCATCCATTTGGGTATGATACCCAAAACTCATTTTTAGTTAGGTGTCAATGTGGTGATATAGCTTTGTCCAAAAATGGCTGGTCAAGGTTACATCATGATCTAAGATAATGGATGAGGGAATTTCATGAATATGGAAAATTTAGTCCAAGAAAATTCATGCGACTATGGAGGAAATATAGGGATGGTCGAGGGAAAAAAATGACTATATTTAGATAAGTGATTAATCACAACCAAGATCACTATTTTCCTTCTATATTTAGGGATCCCCTTAATGAAGTCCATATAAATATTAGTCCAAATCTTGGTAGGGATGGGCAAGGGTTTGAGTAACCTAGGGATGAGTGTTGTTTCACCCTTATTACATTGGTAGGTATCACATTTAGCCACCATATATTTAATTACCTTTTTCATTCCCTTTCAAAATAAGTTACATCATGACTGCTCATAAGTTTTGAGAAACCTTGAGTGCCCTATAGATAGAGAAGTATGGATTTCAAAGAACATAGCCTACTAAAGATTTGTGCTCTAAAGAAGCACCAGATGAACTTTGTATTGTAGAGAAGCACAATCCCAAGAATAATGTGATAACATAGAGGGGTTAGTGGCCAAATATTTAATGATTTAAGATAATGAGGATTCATTAACATACCCTTGCTATACAACATCTAACCAATTTGGAATAGGCATGGAAATAACTGAAAGGGAAGCTTGGTCTGCAAATGTGTGAGATAGAGAATTAACCATACTATTGTCTTTACCCTTATTATAAGTGCTCTCATAGTCATAACCCATGAGTTTACTAACCCATTTCTATTGAGATGGGGTGGATATCCCTTTTTTTAAGAAATAATTTAGTCTTTGGTGATCAGTTTTGATGTAAAAATGATTCCCCAATAGGTATAGCCACCACTTTTATAATGTATGCAAAATGCTCATCATTTCCTTCTCATAATTAGAGATTAATAAATTATTTCTAGAAATGTATTTTATGGTGAACACAATGGGGCATCCTTATTGGAGGAAAACAGCACCAAGTCTATTACTACAAGCTTTGCTCTCAATAGTGAAGGTCTTGGAAAAATCTTTCATAGCTATAACTTGTTTTAATTCTTCAAATGCATATTCAAAAAATTATATCCATGTAAAAGCATCATTTTTCAACATATCTATCAACAAAGTTGCAATCTTATCATAATCCTTGACAAACTTGCAATAGTATCCAGTCAACCCCAAAAAACCATGGAGGCTCTTAAGTGCCTAAGGATGAGTCCAATTTATCATGGTAGCTATTTTCTTAGGGTCTAATTGAACCCCTTAGGCTGAAACAATATGCCTAATATAATCCACTTCATCATGGCTAAAAGTACATTTTGACTATTTTACACAAATATGATGTTCAGAGAGAAGTTGAAGTGTGAGCTCTAGATGTTGGAGATGCTCAGACCATGTTTTATTATAGATGAGTATATCATCGAAGAAAAATAGAATGAATTTCCATAGGTAAGGATGGAATGTTTTATTCATCAATACTTAGAATGTTGAAAGAGAATTAGTGAGGCCAAAAGGCATGACCAAAATCTCATAATGGCCATCATGCATGAAAAAAGCTATCTTAGGGATTCATCCTCATGAAGTTAGATCTGGTGATATCCAAAGTAGAGGTCTAACTTGGATAAAAATAAGCACCATGAAGATCATCAAGAAGCTCGTCAATAATAGGTATCATAAACTTATCCTTGATTGTGTTGTGATTAAGTAAATGGAAGTTAATATAGAGGTGACATGGCCCATATTTTTTTTGGGTAAGGAGAACTAGGGAAGAATATGGGTTGGTATTGGGATGAATAATGCCTTGCTTTAGTAAGTCTCAAATGAGTAACTTGATTTCAATATTTTGATGAAATGGGTTGTGAAAAGGCTTGATGTTGGGAAGAATGCTTCTAGGAAGGAGTTGAATACAATGGTCTTATGGATATGAAGGTGTTAATCACACTTGTTTAGTGTAGACACATGTATACCTCTATATAATGGTTTGTAGATCAAAAGGAGTAGTGGAGATTGTTGATGGTTGTATTTGAATGTAATAGAGCTAGGTAATGAAGCCATATAAATTATTCTTAAGAATATTTTACATGTGATGTAAACTTATGATGCTGAGAGACCCTAGTTTTAAGCCTTTCAATGTGTGTTTTTTTCCCTTTGTCTAAAAACTACATCCAAAGTTTATAAAAATCCCATAAGATGGGTCCAAGTGTGTGTAACCATTAGGCACCTAAAACAACATCACATTTGCCTAAGGGTAAGGCAAACATGTCTGAGTGCAAGTTATAATCTCTAATAGAGATATGCATATTGTGACACCTCCTTTTTCAAGATAATGTGCCCCCATTAGCAATCATGACTTCAAATTTAGAGTAAGGATGGATAAAATAATCAGCCTATTTGATGATCTATGGGTCAATTAAGTTATGAGTGCTACCTGAATCAATGAGTATTATGAGAGGGAACTTCTTAAAGTAACCCTTAAACTACATAGTTTGTGGGGTGGTGACTCTTACTAAGTCATGAAGAGATATCTCTATTTGGTCTTCCTAAGAAGTAGGTTATACAATCGGTGAATCTTATTCTAGATCATTTACTATATCCTGAGCATCTTTGAAAACTTTAGTTTTAGGTAGAGAATCCACATCTAGTAGGTAGAGATTTTACTCTACATAGTGATGTCCTTGAGTGAATTTGTTATCATAATTATAATAGAGTTATTTTTCTATATGAGCTCGTATCTCCACTTTAGTTAAACATTTGATAGGAGTGATTTTGGGGGCTAGCATAGTTTGAGATCATTGTGGAGTTGTATTTCTAAATGGAGAAAAATTAAATTTTAGTCATTATTGAGTTTTGTTCTTGTCCTTTACCAGCTTAGCCAACCCTAGGGCTTTCATCATTATGTTGGGCCAAAACAATTTGACCTCTGATCAAATTACATTGTTCAATCCATTGATAAAGTAACTCCTAAAGAATTCATTGGATAATCCATCTGTGTGATTGGCTAGTTTTTCAAATTCTATTTGATATTCTCTCATGGTTCCTATTTGGCAAAGTTTAACGAGTTATCCAGTGAAGTCATCAAAAGCACTAGGGCCAAATTTTTGGAAAATGAGGGTGCAAAAATCAGTCCATATGGGCTCATCATGAGCTTTGGTATACCATCGATACCATTGAAGGGATTCATGTTCCAAGTGAAAGGATGCTAGTAGGACCTTATTGGCATCAAAAGTATTATGCAAACTAAAATATTATTCTACCTAATACATCCATCTAGTTAGATCTGCACCATTAAATCAAGGAAAATTAATCTTTATCCCACAAAAATTACTAGAAGAAGAAAACATGATGTCTAAAGAGGACTCTAGATGTTGTCTATTATGCATGGTAGTATGTTAAAGACTGAGGTCAATATTTTTTTCATTAATGTCTTTGATGTGGGTTTTGAGGGCGATAATTTCATCCTCCATATTTTTGTCTCCTGTTCAGATTATTGATGGGACCAGAATAAGATATTTTTTTTAAATTGATGGGAAAACTAGAGTTAAGACACTTTTAGTAAGGTAATTTTTTAATTTGGGAGAAATCAAAATGGTAAAATGTAGTTTTACTAATTTTTTTTGCATAATAGGAGTACGATTGACGAAGGTGAGGACAATTTTAGAATTGAAAATGGAAAAACTATAAAATTTATCAAAGAGGGTCAAATGAGTAGAAAAGGGAGATGAACACTATGAAAAAATTTCAAGGAAAATGGACAAAAATAGAAGTTATTGAAAAACCCAAAAAAGGGAAAATTGAGATTTAAAATAATTGGGAGTAATCAAGATATGGGACATCAAGGAAGAAAATGTGGGGAATGAAATTTCAAGTGTTTGGATAAAGTTTGAGGTTCAATGGGGTTATAGATGGAGAGATATGGTAAAAAAACAAAATAAATTTTATTATGTAATTTTTTTGTTGATTCCTATTTTCTGTCTATCTATAAGTCCTTTGAGAGTCTTTTGATAATATACAGATAGTTTTCTAAAACTGAAAGAATGGATATTTCTTAATTTTTGGTTTCTATCAATTGTTTAGATGTAAGTCCTCTGACAGTCTACTGATACTTGATGATTGATTTTTTTGATAGTCTACTATAAATATTTAAAAATTGATAGAAATGTGCCTCAAGTTTCAATGGTTGCTTAAGGGTTTAAATATATCACTATGGCCACCAATTATATCTAAGAGAGTAACACTCTCCATAATATTTTTTGTCATGGATTTACCTCTAAGTGATAGCTCTTGGTTTTCCTCATGGATGGGAACTACTCAATCAAGAAGGGGTTATTGCTTGTTTCACTAGTAGGTCCTCTTAATAGGCCAACTACTTTGGGGTTATTGTGGTACTAATCACAATTAGTTTTAAGGATTTCACACAAGAAGTTCCCATAGTTATGTGGTCAAATTTTTACCCTAATCTAAAATATATTGTTGTGATACATAAAATTATTTAAATTAATTATGCCATAGATTAGAGATAATATTTTCTAAAAAAGTACTGAAAGGAATTATGAAGCAGAACATAGTTAAGACTTTCTGAAGGAAAAAAATTTGGCTCTAGAAAGTGCTCTGATACCAAATGAGAGGATCCTCCTACAAAAAATTAATAAAAATTCATAAAATAATATATTTATAAAATTAACAGAAGCACTAAAAGGATTATATTGATTACAGGCCACTTTGATGGGGTAACCTCCTTTGAGCAAGCTCAATATAATAAAATCATGGATGCCTTCATTGGACTCAAAAATTACTTATATATTAAGTTTAATATAATCAACTACTACTTCCCATGAATGTGGGATAAAAAAAAATTCTCACGGGATGACTTACAAAATATATACGTCCATAGCAACTATTATACTAACAAAATGAAAAGAAGGGGTAGAACAAGTTCCTAACATTGAGCCTATTTATCAATTTTATTATTGTGGTAATCACACCTTTGACCCTCATATACTTAAGAATTTATATAACCTCTCTCTATTAGATCAAAAAATGGGATATATAGGCCTTTATATGTTAGTTTCAGCTAAAAGCATTGCCTCTTTTAGAAATCACATAATTCAAGGCTCACACAACTTATTGGGTTGTCATTAGATGCAAATGATTATAGGAAATATTTAGTTCATAGGATAATAAAAATTTAATCCTATTTATAATTTTTTAAATTATTATATAAGGTTAACACCATTCCCCAATGAGGCTAGGACTCAACCCTTAAAATCCTTATTGTGCTCTAAACATTTTATACTATTTATCTGAGATATAAATAATCAACATCTATATAATCCTTTATCTATCTTGGTCTTATATCTTATACATCTCATTAATGGCTTCCCTAGTTGAGTCCACGAAAGCATAAAAATCCTCTTCATACTCATTAGGGTATTTGGGGTTCCTTTTTGTTTCTTTTCCAAGGGAAACAAGTTCTCCATTTTCTCTAGTATTATTTCCTCCCCTTTCCTATCCACTACCTTTCTTTTCCTATCCCTCTACAAAATGATAGTTTCTTATCAAAGCATATACTTATTGTTTAAAACTATATTAGGACCAAGCCCATTCTATCCTTTTTTCACTTTTAGGACTCTTTGACCCAAGAAGGAAAAATGAGTTATCCTTATTCTTCAAGCTAACTAGCCTCTATAGAGGTGGAAGGTGGGATGAATCTTGGTGGAAACATTAAGGAACTTATTTGTATGGTTAGTTGAAGAGATGATTGACTAACCTTTCTCCATCATGAGATATGCCTTTGGGGTATCATATCTTCCACATATCTTGTATGTCCTAAAGTCTTTAAAATTGCATTAATGTAAGAATTGGCCTATGTGGATTGAGGAATGGAGAATTCTAATTGGGTATATGATCTCAATGGTAGAGGTGGTTCTTAGGTATCCAAAAAGGAAATTAACACCAAATATTTAAAATGAACCATTATTTTATGGGATTAGGGTCTTACTATTATTGAATCTATGGTTGAAAGATTTAAAGAAACAAATAAACAAGATTTTTCTCCCAATTTCCTCAATATTGGCATGTGTATACAATGTATTAGATTTTAAATAATATTGTTGTAATGACGCATATATATATATATATATATATATATATATATATATATATATATATATATTTAAGGGTGTAGTAGTTATATTAGTAGATGGAAAATTAACAATGCTAGTATTTACAATTCTAAGGGCAGAGGTGAAAGAAGACACTACCTTATTAAGGACCCCACTTATTTATTTAGGAAGAATGTTTTCACCTTCTATAGAGGTTGATATGTTTTCTTCCTCCAACAACCATGTGTCTATTGATATATATAATTATTTCCAAATTTATTTTGGTTATTATAGACATTGGAAATCTACATATCATGATTTCAAATGTCAAAATTCCCCTGCACCACCTTAGGACCCACTTTTGGACCAGTTTGACCTTTCAACCCCTAACCATATTCAATCTAACCAACTAACCTAACCTACCATTTTATCTACTCTTCACCCTTCACCCTCGATCATTGATGGTCATGATAACTACTGATGGTCACCTTGATCATCGATGGTCAGGGTTCACCATCCCAAAACCCAACATGCAAACATCCTCCTTGCTTTTCTAAAAATAGATTGTCTAAATCCATGTGAAAGTTATTACATGCATGAGTTAAAATTAGATGGCCCAGTTAACATCTTGTTTCACCTATCCTTCCTTCCCTATAATAAAAGAGGAGCAAGAAGGTGAAAATCATATGTAATTGTTATCAAGAGCTTGTGTATTTAGAGTTTTTTTTATAGGTCAGTCACCATCAGCAATCTAGTGAGCCAACCATCACATTAGAGATCCAACTTGCCATCACTACTCCACCAAAGCATCAAGTATAATTATTCTACCAAATTCATGCCAAAATCCACCTCAAACACCCACCAAATTAACCATATATAAGATAAGTATTTATTTTCTAATATTCAATTACTTTATTTTCCTTTTATACTCTAGCTATCACCAACCCATCTCTCATAATCCAAATTTGTGATTCTATCATTCTAACCATTTACAAATTCAAACCTACACACAGTAACTACTAATGGTTTCCTCAATCACTAATTATCTATCCAATCGCCAATGGTCACCTTGACCTTTGATGATCACCTTAACCACCAATGGTTAACCCAATTAATGATGGTAGAAAATAACAGGTTATTTTGACCTTCATTCCCCCAACCAAATCTAGTTTTTTATGTCCCTGCCTCATTTTTTAAACAAACCCAAGCCATTTAATATTAGTATTGACTTGATTATCACTATATTAGTCATTTCTAGTCTATATTTTAGCAAGTATTTTTTGTATTAAATTTCAGTAACTTTTGATTATTGATGAAAGTAATTTATCATTCTATTTATAAATTTAATTTTTTGAAATGTGTGGATTGATAGCCCCTAAGTAAGCTCTTGATTTTAGGATCTAGCTAGCACTAGGCAATCTACTTAGCTATTTATATAATTAACCATTTGCTTTAATATTGTCTTATTTATAGGTCATCCTCCCAAGCCAAAGAATATGTCTTCACAATCATTTGATTCAAGACATGCATAATTAAATAGGTTTTTCAACAATACCCATATTTAGTTTTTTCTTCTTCCCTTTTCAAAATATAAGCTAAAAGTCACTAAAACATTCAGGCATGCCTAGTGGGACCTTGAGTCTTTACTTAGGTTATCTCTTGTTTACTTATCTCTCTATTCTATGCTCATAAATGACATCAAAGTTTCTTTTGGGCTTAAAATTAAGTGCATACATCAATTGCTTGCAATTTTAGCTCACATAGTGTAACTTAAATCAAAGTAATCCTATCATAGCATCACTTTTTATTGCACACACTAAACCAAACCACCTTCATAAATTAAACATCAAACAAAATTAAGACAAGACCTAACTAGGATTTCATCACCTAGCGGTCACCTTACCCTTTCCTAGCAATCCTACTTGGAGGTCATTACGAAGTGGAGAACCAAATCAGCTCTCTAGTTGAGTATAAACTCTAAAATTTAGTATATATTGACTAAGCACCCAAAAACCTTATCATTGTGGTGTGTGAAGTGAGGGGGTAGGCCCCAATACCAAGCCACATATTGATTCCCAATATAGATTCTTTTTGAGAGCCTAAACAACTTGAAACTAACCATAGACTTCCTTTCTAATACCCATCTACAAGCCAATTTCAGTCACATATTTTCTTGAAAACTAAAGGCATAAACCAAAAGAGAGACTAAAAATAACCTCTAAGACTTAACACACTTTATAGAATGTGATTTGTTTTCCTTGATCATTCCTTATCTTCTCTCTATTTGAGTGGTGAGATTGTTTGTTTATTATCTCCAACTTACCTTGGATGGTTCTAACTGCCAGTAATGAAAGAACCTAGTAGAAAAAAACCCATCACCAAACCAATTGACCTATTATACCTCTTCATCTATGGACTACATCTCTGAGCTAGTAGAATACCCTCACCCTTCAAGAAGTTATTCGTTACCTCAAGAATTTCCCCAAAGAGATATAAACTTTTACACCATCTTAGATAATAATCCTATGGCCCTCTAGCACTACCTTAACACTATGTCTCATCATACCCCTTATTAATTTACCTCATGGACCCACATTATGGCATGCCTTCCCATCTCATGAGAAACACTTCTATTTTCATAGTCACCAACCAACCATTGGATACCCAAGCTTTCTCATCCATGAACAACCCCTTTGATACTACCATGGAAAACCAACTTATGAACACCCTTATACCTTTCACCCCTACCAACAACTCCTCCACCTTAAGAGTAAACCAACTTCTATCCACCTATGCTCCCCTCACCATGGGAGTACCTACCACTAACATTATTAACCTTCCCTTGGCTACCTCTAATTTGCTAATCACTACCCCACATCAAAATATTGTGGTGCCTATACCTTCTACCTTACACCCAATTAGCACAAAGGTCAGTACCCTTCCTTTGATCACCAACCTAACCACCACTCCTACCCAATAGGTGTCCATTACACCAAACCTAGGATACATCCCTAACCCACAAAGGCATGTAACCCTACCTACTACCGAACCACCCACATCCACCTACCCTTACATATCTTGTACCCAACCACTAGTCTCCACATACCAATATGTGGTGGCCTCCCAAACTCTTATCAATTATCAATATGTCACCCAACTACCACAATAGTATGCAGCTTAAAACCTTCTAGGTTTAAAACCCTAAGTAGACCTCATGAATATGCTCATAGATAAGATGACTACCTTAGATCCATCCATTTATAGAGCTCATAATGTCTTATCATATGATTAGATCTATAAATAACCCATTCACCCATCTGTCCCTATCCAACCCTATCCTCCCTAGTGGGAATTTTGCAAGTTCTCTAAGTTTTAGAATAAGGAAGATCCCCAGCAACACCTAAGGCATTTAATAACTCATGTTATTTGATTACCTATGATTATTCCCTCCTATACACTTTTCTTATGTATTTTTCAGGACCGATACTAGATTGGTATAGTGACTTAACTAAGCATTCACTCTTCTCCTTCACCCAGTTGGCCCAAACCTTCTTGGATCACTTTTTGATCATATCTCCAACAAGGTTTCCATCATTGACCTTTACTCTATCTATAGATTTGATGATGAATCTATTGTTGATGTTTTAGCTCATTAGAGGAGCCTAATCAGTTAAATTTCATTCTCCTTACTTCAACCCAAACTGATAGAACTTTTTGCTCAAGAATGTTTCAAGCATATATCTTCTACACTACATGTACAAAGCTTAAAAACTTTTGATGAATCTTTCACCATGGCACACAATCTAGAGAACATATCCATTAATGAAGGAAGACTAAAACTAAAAAGTAAGAACTCTACCTATAAAACTAATGAGGCTTCTTCCTCTAAACTGAACAACTAAACCAACACCAGGACCAAGAGCAAGGGAACAAAAACTGTGGTTGTTCTTAAATCTACTTCTCCATCATCTATCAACCAACCAAATTCCTTTGGTTCTTCAAAGCAAAACATGAGGAACCAAAATTGAAACAACCAAAAGTAATTCACCCCACTAGGAGAATCTTATGCTTCAATCCTAGAGAAGTTATTGAAGGCCAACATCATACAAATTCCTCATTTCAAACCACCTTATCAATTTGATTCTTCTCATCTTGCACCTATTTGGTACAATGAGAATGATCTTTGCACTTTCCTTTGGGTAATAGGGCATTATGTTAGTAGGTGTGATGGTAATTTTATTCTTTTCATGATGCCCATACTATCAATATGGTTCTTGACACACTCGTTACTGAATAACCTACCACCCAATCCACTCTTTATTTACCCTCTCCACATATTGAGGTAGTGGAGTTACCTTCTCCTCTTTTAAGGACCCAAATTGAGAAATAAACCCTTTCTCCTCATCCACTTATTGATTAAGTGGAGCCATTAACCCCTCCTTTCACTAATATACCAGAACAAGTACCCATTTTACCTTCTCCCTTAACCACCAAGTAATTTACTACCCCTTTGGAGATTATTCCCAAAGGGCAAGCCCCCATGTTTTCACCTCTCACCAAGGAGTAACCCATTCAAACATTACATGCTTTGATTAAGTAAAAGGATGAAGTTACCATCCCTCTATCTCAATCTATGGGCTTATCTTTCAAGTCCACTATCTAGGAAAAAAACAAGCCTATAAACCATTCTCTAGGTTAGTGTAGAAATTGGAATTTGTCTCCAACCCTGACATAGATTGAGACACCTTTTGGTAGTAATCATGGCTACCTTATATCAGCAAGAAATAACCTTTAACCACAGCTTTAGAAAACCAACCCACCACTCCTATTATCCAAACCCCTATCTTACCACCCAAACTAATAAAAACCTCTACCAACCCAAAAATTCCTCAATCATCCCATGCACCAAACCCCAAACAACCAAATCACCTTCTCTAACTAAAATGACCAAACCAACCAAAAATATTAGCACCTTCCCTACATAGATCCTTAATGACCCATCTATGAAAGTAGATCTTACCTCACCAAACCCAACAACCAACCACAAAACTAAATAAACCAAGGAAGTGAAACCACCAAAGGGATAGAGGGATAAAACCCTATTGCCCTCCACCTTGTCCTCTATCCTGGGGAATTATCCCTCCACTCTAATTAGGAATCAATTTATCCCAACCATAACCCAACCACTACTATTGGTTATGCTGACACACTTGCTTATAGACACACCTATCTTCCTTGAGACACCAAAAGCCAAGCCGCCTACCTTAAAACCTCTTACCTCCAACTTGTCAACCTTTACCTTACCTTACCAAAACCAAAAACACCAATAAAGTGTATCACCTTACCTAAACCTTATGTCACCAAACCTACTGCCAAAAGGGATTCCACCTTACCAACCAAGACCCAAACCCCTAAACCCTATCCACCTTTAGTTGAATCCTACTCTACCATTTTCCAAAGGTTATTTCAAGCTTCTTGCTTGACCTTGCCCCCTATCAAGCCATTCAACCCTCTTGATTCAAAACTCATCTAGTATAATGAATTCCAAGTATGATCCTATTAGAGGATACCAATCCATGCCACAAAGAATTGTAGTGATATCCAAAAAATTATCCATTAGCTCTATGAGGAGGATGATTTATTACTAGAAGAACCTCCCATTAATCCAATATAAAACCTATCTAGTCTCTAATCTTACCTCAAAGTGATGAGGAACCAAATAACTCTCCTAGCCCAATTCCTCACTCTATCCATACCATCCACATGGTCATGAGAGCACAATAAAAGGATAAGAGGAAGGATAAAGTGTCTATTCCACATACATATCCATCTTCCACCTCTCCATTAAACTCTACCCAAACATCTTCACCTTCATCTAAACCCAAGGTATTTATCTTAGGTACCTCCCAATCTAACCCCTTCAAGTCCATTAGGAGAGTAGTGCTCAAACAACTTCAATAGACCCCGATGAAGATGATCTTATATGAGTTTATTAATACTTTATCTCATCATTTCCAAGAAATGATAGAGACATTGTAGTTAGTAGAGTTCCAACCTAAAGACCCTCAACCTCTGGTAGCCTTTGTCAGCATTCTCAAAATTTCCAACCTTGGCACCTTCAAGGATTTGGAAATACCTTTTATCCATCTAGATGACCTAGATCCCCCTCTCTTTATTATTGATTACATCAACCAAACACACATAAAATGGGTTATGATTAAGGGGGCAGATAGTATTAATATCATCTCATCCCATGCCTATAACCAACTCAACCTTTAAAATAATGTCATGTCTAAAACCTTAGCCATCCTTTGATCCTTCAATGACACTATGACCACTATCCTGGGAAATGTTGTCCTTCATATTATTGTAAGATTCACATTCTCCCCAAACTCTTCTATGTAGTGGAAGGAAAATTATAATACAATTTTTTGTTAGGGAAACCTTAGATTCACTCCATGGGTTTCATCCCCTTTACCTTTATCATTCTATTAAATTAGAGCATGAAGGTTAGGTCATCACCATCTAAGCTGACCCAAGTCCCTTCTTGGCATGCAACATGACCTACCAACCTAATGATGTCCTCTTGCCTCCATCTATCACACCCTCTATAACCAAATACTAGACCTTAACCATGAAAAAGGAATTCATACCTCCTTCTACCAATGAGGCATCGACTGGGTCATCCATTCCCTCTGATAAAATCCCCACCTTAGACCACTTGAAATCCACATTCTAATGTCTTTCTTGGGGGAATATCACCTCCTCACCCTTGGCACTTTCCCTACTACCCAAGAGTATGGAAAACTTGAGCACCAACTCGAATATGACCCCAATGTTGGAGCCATTATTCCCTTTGGACCTTCACACTATCAAATTCATTGCTTTTATGGTGGATTTGGAAAACCACTTGGTGCTTCTACCACCTCCTCTTCACCTTGACCATTCACCTCTAGCTTTTCCTACCTAGACAAATTGAGTTTTACCCAAACATACTTCTATAGGTGTGCTTGGAAGGGATTTGGTCTTAGAAAATATGAGCATGGCCCACATGGGTTGATTTACATTGAGACTAGAATGCCTTATGAGAAACATAACTTTGGTTTCATTTTACCTACCAAGAAGCAAACCAAACACCTACCACCACCAATATCAAGGAAAACACTGCTCCCTCACAAACCTCTCATCCACCTATGTGTGAAGATGATGACAACATCCCACTTAACTTTCTTTTGTCAACATGATCAGCCTTAGACCCCTAACTTATCAAAAGAAGGGGGTAATTTTAACCATCCCTTTAACCCATCTTGAGATGATAGAAGATGACTCTCCTAGCATTAGAAGTGTTTAATGTCAGGATGATGATTCCATTATCACCTACCTTCATGCCCTAGATTCTTCCATCCACCAATCCATTCCTCTTGAGACTTGAACCATGTTGAATGAATCCACCATGGATATCAACTTGGGCACTCCGAATAACCCCCACATTGTTAAAATTAGCCAATCACTAAATTTTGAATAACTTTAGGACTTCCCCTCCTTCCAAGACTGCACCATAGAATTTGCTTGGTCTTATAATGATATACCTATAATTGACCCTACCATTACCACCCACAACATAGTCACCAACCATGATGCAAAGATTGTCAAGTAATAAAATTGATGCATGCACCCTCGTATAGCCCTTCTCATCAAAAAAGAGCTTCATAATCTTCTATCTATCAGTTTCATTCAACCCATTGACTATCCCCAATGGGTATAAAATGTTTTACCTATCACCAAAGACATAGGCAAACTACACATTTGTGTGTACTTTCATAACCTCAACCTCACTTTCCCCAAAGATGACTTTCCTATGCCAAGTATTGACCAGCTAGTTGATATTACAACTAACCATGAGATGTTATCTCTTATAGATGCATTTTTGGTTTACAATCAGGTCCTAATTTCCCCCAAAGATCAACACAAGACTACATTTACCACCCCATGGGGAATCTTCTATTGTCAAGTCATACCTTTTAGATTAAAGAAAACTGGTGTAACCTACCAACATGCCATACTTACATCTTCCATGACCTTATCCACAAGATTGTAGAGGAATATGTGGATGACCTTATTGGGAAATCTAAGATCCAAAAGGACCATTTATTCATTCTCAATATTATCTTTGAGTGACTCATCCATTACCATGTCCACCTCAACCCAAAGAAGTGTATTTTTAGGTCTTATTAGGAAAACTCCTTGTCTTTATCATTTCCCTTTGGGGAATCAAATTTGATCTAGCTAAAATTAAAGCCATCCTTGACATGATTCCTCTAGTCAAACTTAAGTAACTTTGTAATTTATAGGGGAAGATTCAATCCATTCATCATTTTATCTCCTAGCTTTCAAACTGATGCCAACCCTTCCATCACCTTCTAAATAAGGATATATCTTTCAAGTGGAACAATGATTGTCAAAAGGCCTTTGATTCAATCAAAAATTACCCTTTGTCTCCACTTATCTTCACCCTTCCTAAGGATGACCAACCTTTCTACTTGTACATATCCACCACTGACCAATCCTTAGGGACAATGCTTGCTCATTAGGATGAAAAACATAGAGATAAAACCATGTACTACATTATCCACACACTTATAGAGTAAGAAAATTGGTATACCCACACTGAGAAACTCTACTTAGATTTAGTCTTTATGGCCACCAAAATTTGCCACTACCCTCTTAACCACAAAACCTATGTCATAACCAATATTGACCCACTTAAGTACATTCACTCTAAGCCATATCAAAACCAATGTATGTCCAAATGGCTCATGCTTTTAGTAGATTTTGGTCTTGAATTCCTTTAGAAAAATTTAATTAAAGGGAAAGTCATTGCCAACCAATTAGCCAAAGCACCATTAGTAGACAACCAACCTCCTCTTTTTGAGTTCTTCGATGAGTCTATCATGACCCTCTCTCAGGTAGACTTCACCTTTCAAGTCACCATGTTCTTTAATGAATCAAAATGTCAATGTGGTGGAGAAGAAGGTATCATCATTATCCCCTTTGATAGTGAGCCTCTTCCTTTGTCCTTCAAATTTGATTTTGAATGTACCAATAATATGGCTGAGTATAAAGCCTTAATCATAGGCATTTAAACTATGTTAGCCCTAGGATTCAAAATTATCAACATCTTTGGCAACTCCCAACTTGTGGTTAATCAAATAAATAGCTCTTAATAGTGTAAGAATGATGTTGTTCAATAATATAAACAAATAGTTGATGAAATCTTAGCATCATTTGAATACTACCACATCCAATCAACCCTATAATATACTAATAAGGTTTTTGATATCATGGTTCCCTCACCTCTCAGATCATTTCTACACCTTCTAAATTAAACCTATCTATCATTATCAACAGACTTACCCAACCTTATTATGTCAAACTAGATTCTCCTACCATTTTCAATGTGGAAGAAACCCAACCCAACCTTTGGTATCAATAGACCTTTGACTATCTTAATCTTTCCATCATTCCTTTTGGGATTTTCAAGAATGCTCAGAGAGTGTTTATCTAGAGTACCTCATGATATTCCATTATGTGGAGATTATTTGAAAGTGTGGATTTAATGGCCTCCTCTTATGTTGCCTATGCAGTCATGAAGCCTCTCACACTATCAAGGTAATGCAAGATGGTATTTATGGGGGATATTTATTATCCTCACTATATTTAAATGTATCCTTCACCTTAGATATTATTTGCCTACCCTTAACCAAGACTATTGTGATTATGTGAAAAAATATGTTAAGTGTTAAAAACACACTAATTTGCATCATGCATCTAGCCATAGTCTTCACATTTCCACTAATCTTTTGAATTTGTCACAATGGGTTTTAGACCTTATTGGTGAAATTAATCCCCATTATTCATAGTGACACCATTCTATCATCACTGTGATATAATATTTTACCAAATGGGTAGAATCTATTCTTTTAGTCTTAACCAAAGTAGATAAGATTGTTGAATTTATCAAGCATCACATCATCTACCACTTCAGTGTTCCTCACAAGATTATCATCAATAATGGTAAATATTTTAAGAACAAGCATGTCTAAGGTCTTTGGGATGCATTCAACATTAAATAAAGCTTCTCCTTGCCCTATCACCCTTAAGTGAATGGATAGGTTGAGCCTTTTAATAAAACTATTAACAACATATTAACTAAAATGGTTAATGAATCTTGTCAGAATTGGCATTTTCACATCCCCTTTACCTT
Organism: Torreya grandis; assembly: GCA_037957365.1. NCBI lineage: Eukaryota > Viridiplantae > Streptophyta > Pinopsida > Cupressales > Taxaceae > Torreya > Torreya grandis. The sequence goes on from JARHVA010002080.1 coordinate 149,557, forward strand.
ATGGGCATAACAAAATAGCATTCAAACAGGTACTACACCTTTTTCTCTTATTTTTGGAGTGAACGTTGTCTTGCCTCTAGAAGTCTAAATACCTTCTCTTCACATATCTTTTCAAGATCTCATTACTGAGGATGATTATCATTATCGCTTATCCTAACTTGAGCTACTTGATGAGCATCATTTAGTATCCCTTACACATATTCATGTCTATCAAAATTGCATCAAGCATGCCTATTAAAAACACCTTAGAGTGTAATAATTCAACATTAGTGACCTCATCCTAAAGTAAAATCAACATGTCACTAAAATGGATAAAAATAAGTAGGGTAAGTTTTCTTTCAATTAGCTTGGACCCTATATCATATCCCATAAGTATGGATTAGGAGCTTATCAATTTTCCTCTCTTGAAGGTAATTCAACGCCTGAGCCCCTCAATATTTCACATCTACATCCATTCTTTTGTTAAGAAGGATCAAGTTCACCTTTTAGTTTAACTTAAGTTCATCCCTTTATTTCAAACACATCCACCCCCCTATTTTAGGGGAAACTAATTAAAATTGAATCATGTGATTTTACGTCATAGTCATAGCCTAATCTTGAACAATGGGTGCCATGGCTCTACCCATGGAATTATTCTCATGCTACTTTTTGTCCTTTTTTTAAATATGGATTCCCATGATAATTGTCACCTAAAGCTTTTTACACCCACTCCATAATCTTGTGCTTTTAGTTTTACCATCATAGGTGTGAACCCTTTAGCCTATATAAGCATGTTTATGTCAAGCAAGATCAAACATAATAAAACAACAAAATCCAAACCAATAGAAATCATGGGTCATTCTTAAGCATTCTTAGACTTCTCCCTTAAGGGGCAGGTGCTTGAGCATACTAAAATTTCACAAATACAAGGTAGACTGCTCCCTTGAAGGATAGCTATCACAAATCCTTGAATAAAGCAAACAAACTTATACCACTCCCTTGAAGGATGGCTAAGTAAAGCATTTGTCAAAAGCATAACAATTTCTTGGAAGCTTCCCACATCGATCAGCTTCTCATATAAAACAATAAATTGAAAGACCCATTTTCAAAATCACAACAAAAGCAACCTAATCTTAAAAGTTGCAATCGACTCTCACACAACAAAATAAGGTGGAAGCCACAATTGGATTTCATAATTAGAATTATTACATTGATCAATCTACACCTTGTACGTCATAGAATTGTTTATAAAGGCTCTTCAAAAACCTATATAAGAGGCATGTTAGTCTCATAATAAGGTTCCATTTTCATCCATCTCCCCTTTATACAGTATAAGTAAGGGATTTTGAGCTCACTTGACATTATGCGAGCATGACACCTTTTTAACCAACTAATGAACACTATTATGAAGCATTTGAAGGGCTTATGTTCATTAAACCAATACAAATTTAGTTTTTGTTTTGGTACTTGTCAAAGAAGAAGCATCCTACTCTTTTCTTATCCTCTCATGACTAGTTAGTATTTTCTTTATGGCATTTATCTCTTGATTATATTCTTTGCTCTCTCATCTAGTGTTGTTAATTAACTTACCTCATGTGTTTTATCATAAAATAAATTAACAATAATCATATACACATGTATCATAAGCAAATGCATAACCATAATCATAAACATAACAAGCATAATAGCATCATAACACCCATGATCAATAAATCAATCAACCATTTTTTACTGCATGTCTAAATCTATTACTGAAGCACATACTCACTAAAATTTAACATGTCATAATCATACCCATAAATAAAATCCATCTCATGCCTAGCTAGGTAAGTCTACATCAGTGTCTAGCATCCATAAGCATAATCCATAAGCAATATAAAAATCACATCATAAGCATTAACATCCAAGCAAACCATAAACCATGTGCACAAACAATAAACAAAGATCATATCTATAACTTGTGAGTCAAATAAACCTCATAATGTGTATAAATAAATATACATCTCTCTCTCTCTCTCAAAATGTACATCTCGTCGCATCAGCTCATAGGCCAGAATTAAAATGATATAAATATATATATATAGTATGTCATAGACCATGTCCTATCTATGCCCCAAGAGAACCACTATCTCCTAGAGAACTACTATATCTTGGTGCCTACCCCTGTAATACCTACCTATCCCCCAAATGTACCCATTTATCTACCTATATATGTTGCCAACTAACTTGGAGTAGCCACACTAGCACTACCTACCAATCTAGCTCTATACTCACCCCATCAGGGCTCTAATAAGTAGTGAGTGAAGAATATAGCCTCATATTATTATAACTCCTAGATGGTGGCTATGCACCTCTATATATCAATAGTCCCTATTGACTTGCTAGTGCTACTACTTCTCCTTTAGCCTATCTCAAATCATCTTGCTTTTGTGTGACTTGGGTTAGTGTAGCTCTAGCATGATCCCTCTCCCCTATCATAGTTATTATCTAACCTTATAATATATCAACCTACCCTTATAATTATATGACCTATACCAGTGTAGTGGTTAGCATCAATAATGCCTATCCATCAGGGCCATCCCCTTATACCTATACCCTTTGCCCCCCTCTCTCAACTAGGTCCACATCTATCAGCCTCCTACCATCATCACCATCCCCAAAATCTACAATCGCATATAAATCTTGGTACCATGCCATGTAACCATCTAAAAAGTTAGCATTGTCTATCTATGGCCTATATGATAGCTCCTCATGATCAATCAAAGATGGTACTAGATGTGGCTCAAGAAGTAGAATCTTCAAGTCCTCACACCTATATCTAGGAATGCACTTGGAATACCCTAAACCAGGTCAAGATATCTGCATACCCCATCAAAGGGAATAAGCTCTACCTAATCATCCTACCTACCAAATATCCATCTATAACTTTTTAGAGATAGGTTTGCCTGTTGTAGCCAAGCCATACTGTAAACTAGACATAAGGTCTCTAGAAAATGTCATCAATCTCTCATGCACCTAGTGTACCCCTCAACCAATCTACATCATGTGCACCTTCCCCTACACCTAAAGTGATGAACTCACCTCTCCATCACATGAATCCAACTAGGAATTCAATCATGCTATATCCCATCCATGGTAATCCCATCAGCCTTAGCACCTAGATGTGCTTTTAGGCATAGTAGTGTATAACCAAATAGAGACTGATGCCATACCTCTTATGGGATATAAACCCCCACAAATACCTATATATTTATACCAAATTAATAGGTACCTATTTGAATATAGTTCACCATAGTATCAACTCAACTAACACCCCTAATAACAAGTATGGAAATATCTTGATGCTCAAGTTGGGAAGGGCAAAGCATGAAACTACCATCATCATCATCATCATCATCATCAATATCCTCTCATCCCTCACCCTTAAATATATCATAGGGTAACTAAATCCCCTATCATACCATCTGACATGATCTTGGTCATCTCCATATAAAATCTCTAGTAAACCATCTCATTCCTCCTACTCTATGAGGTATATCCGCTTACCTTACAGGGGAAACCATGAAATTTAGTACACATCCTTTGGTAGGATTATGAACTAAAAAGTGGGTAGTAGGAATGTGTTCATGGCCAGATCCCATCTCTTAATAAGGTCCATGATCATGGATTCATCATGAGGCATATGTTGATAGTGTCGCATCACTCACAAGCCCACCTCTTCCATGTGTGCCTAATCTACTAGGGTCATTCCCTAGTGAAACTCAACAAAGATATTTGACACTCAATCATTATATTTAATATGATTTTGGGCCTACATAGTTTATTATCATACATAATCAACCCATATTACCCATTTAACTAGTGCTTGCACTACCCTCTTACCTTATCTATAAACCCTATCACCTATAAGGTCACCCTACTCCAAGAAATTATCATCTTATATGCCTTAGGCACTTTTAACAAAATCAACTACCAATTTATATAATAGGTAGTTGTTGATAGTCATAGTGACCACTGATGGTTAGATGTCCATATCTTTTAATATGTCAACCATCAATGATCAGCCCTGACCATCGATGGTCACTATGGGTGTTCTATGAATGAAACACCCCCGTACCTATGTTGCCTAGCTACCAACCAAGAAACCCTAATTAATTATAACACCTAGATTATTATCTATGTCTACCCTAGTTAACCTACCCAACCTTATCAATTTCATAATTTACCTACAAACTTAGCCCTTTAACCCTAAAACTCTACCTAGGACACAACCAGGTCACACCCTACCCACCCATCCCCTATGCTTTTAAATTGAACATAAATTTATAATTAACAACTAAATTTGCTAATTTAAAACCACCACCTACCTCATTTATTTACCATTATTAAGGAGTAAGATGTGTACCCACCCATCCTCACCTTTTCTCACCCTAGTTCTTAACTTGGTCCTCTTGATCAATCTAACTTTGCAAATAAACTAAAGTAATCACTATCAATAATATTTTTTCCCCAAATCACCAATTGATAGATATTCATAGTCAAAACTAAAAATGAGATAAATGACACTCAAATTCATTTTTTACCACCAAACATTTTAGGTTTTGTACCCTGACTATTGATGGTCAGGGTGACCATTGACATTCACCCTTGAGTACCCTGATTGTCGATAGTCAAAAGGCTAACCTTTTTTCTCTCACCTAAGTTAGACCCATTATTTTATCATAACCAAATCACATAACCCACTTATGGAAAGTACCTTCTCCACCCACTCCAACCACCTCATCATCTCACCATTGGTCCATTTCAACCCAATTAATGTGTGTTTTGTGATAACTTCTTTATGGTCCTTTAACCATAGTGATAATATTTCCATGTTGACCACTTTTTTAAATTTCACCACCTCACACATACTCAACCCAATTATGTCTTCTCAGGGTCACTTCTTACCTTAGATACCCATGAAACTTGACTAGTTTGTGTTTTCCCTTGAAGCACTTCTTTAGATACCCATAAAAACATAGACACTACCTAGGATACTTGAGTTTATGAGTGTTCATATCTAGCACACCTAAATTCATAACATGGTTCACTTGTCACTTGTCCTTATAAAAATAACCTTAATTTTTACCAACTATAGCGACCTTGTTAATGCACAATCTTGGTTATCAAACTTTTTGACCTTTCAACCCCTAACTAAGCCTAACCATAGTTAGTCTAACCAACTAACTTAACCTACCATTTTACATAATCTTCACCCTTAAACTTAAATTATCAATGATCAATATGACCACTGATGGTCACCTTGACCATCAATAGTTAGGGTCCACCATCCCAAATTTTAACATGTAAACATTTGCCTTACTTTTCTAAAAATAGCTTGTTTAAATCCACATGCAAGCCATTACATGTATGAGTTAAAATTAGAAGGCCCAGTTAATGTCTTGTTGCACCTCTCCTTCATTGCCTTTAATAATAGAGTAGTAGGGAGGTGAAAATCATCTATATTTATTATCAAGAGTTTATGCATCCAGAGTTTCCTTTTTTAGGTCAATTGTCATCAATAATCCAGTGATCTATCCATCACATCAAAGAGCCAAATTACCACCTCTAATCCACCAAATCATAAACTACCATTACTCTATTATAATAACACTATAATCCACCTCAATCACCTAATTGATCAGTGGTCTACAAGATAAGTATTTTTTTCCAATATTCAATTATTTTATTTACCTTTTACACTCAGCCCAACACCAACCCATCTCTTAGAATCCAACTTTGTGATCCTATCAATCTTACCATTTAACAACCCAAACCTATACATATTAACTACCAATTGTTACCTCAACCATCAATGGTCTACCCAATCATTGATAGTCACCTTAACTATTGATGGTCACCTTAACCACCAATGATCAACCCACCCGTCGATGGTCACTGTGGCTGAAAATAACAAGTTATTTTCACCCTCTTGGCCCCAAAAAAATCTATTTTTTTTTGTCCTTTATTGTTCACAGACCCCTTCCTAATTTTTTGAAATATACCCAAGCCATTTAACACTAGTATCAATTTGATTATCACTATATTAGTAATTTCTAGTCTCTTTCTTTAGCAAGTATTTATTGTATTCAATTTCAATAGATTTTGATTATTGATGCAAGTAATTTATCATTTTGTTTATAAAATAAATTAGTTGAAATGTGTGGATTGATATCCCCTAAGGAAGATCTTGCTTCTTTGGATCTAGTTAGGACTAGGCAATCCACTTAGCTATCTATCTAACCAACCATTTTCTTTAGTGATGTCTTATTTGTAGGTCATCCTCCTAAGCCAAAGAGGAGCTCTTCAAAATCATCTGATTCAATGTATGTACAATTAAATAGGTTTTTAAACCATACCCATATTTATTTTCTTCTTCTTCCTTTTTTGAAATATAAGCTAAAATTCATTGAAATAGTTATATATCCTCTATTATATCAATTGTCTCAATGTTAACCTTTTTCCCTCTTCCTCCATAGTTTCTAGTTCTTGCTCTTGCTATTCCTCATCACTAGTGTAATATACCAATGAGCTTATATATTATTATGATTCTTCTAATTCATCATAAAGGGGACCTACACAAATAAATAAGCCCTCTATAGGTATTTATTTATTTTAAAAATATTATGAGAGAATGGAAGAGTTTTGGGATTCCTCTAGTAATTATCAATGGGTGGCTAAGTGGAAATGGGGGCTTTCCATGAATTATATGGAATGGAAGATGAAAGGGAATAAGTAGTGGGTGGAAATAAACTATATGCAAATGGAAATGAAACTGATCTATAAATAAATCCTAGCTCAGATAAGATGAATCCTACTTACACTTCTGATTATTGATACATTATGTATTCAAGATCATGACCAAGATGGATCTACTAGACCTATCCAATGGATTTTACTATAATAATATCATTAGGCAGGGTTCCAAATCCTCCAGTCAATTAAAACTATGCAATAATCCTAACTAGGTCATATGTTTTCATATACACTAAACTAATAACAAGTAAATTAAAGTCTAATCTAGTGCTCACCAAATTTTGTGGCATAAAGTGGGGGTAATAAACATTAAAATTAAACATGCATAGAAGACATATACTAATGTCATTGTATACATAATCCTATGGCATGGGATAAAATTACAAATGTATATTTATCTACTCTTACAAAGGAGGAACAAAGTTAGGAATACTTACCTTTGAATATGAACCCACTGGGCCTCAATATCTCCCTTAGCTAAGATGCTTCATAAGAGGTGGTTATGGTATGTAAGGATGACAAGGATAAATCACCTCTAGGCTATACAACCTATCAATGCATCTAAAAGAATTCTCCATAAGGCAAGATCTATATCTTTAAATAAAGTATGAAACCCTAAGCTATGATTATCAATTAGAATGGTAGAAAAGCATATACAAAATATATATATATCTTCTTATTCTCTTCTCTTAATAAATAACAAAATGAATGTGTATATATAGATAGATCTAACCTTGGTCCTTTCCAAAAAGTTTATTTGATAGGTAAGCCCAATCAAATCTATATCATTATTAATAAAATCAAAGTAGGTCATAATTTTATGTCAGCCAAGGGCTAACCAAGACCCTAAATGATTTTTATCATTTAGATTATAGGGTTGATGGGGTTGATAGTGTATTACAAACTACTAAAAATTATTTTAAGCTAGGAAAAAGATAATGAAGATAGAAAATTACTAGAGGAGGGTGCAAAAGATGAGTCAAATCTTATGGGAATGATTTTAGGAGATGGTTGTGTAGGAATAAAGTGGTAGTATATGGACAACAATCTTATGAATCACTATTGGTCTCCCTACCCCTTTCCTGATGTACCTCTTAAGGTGTGCACTTAGAGATATTTAGACTCGACAAGTTATTGTAAGAGAGAAAGCATTAATAATTGATAAAGTTT
>JARHVA010002080.1:165000-250000 GCA_037957365.1 Torreya grandis
GAAAATAATGTAATAAAATGGAAGGCATAAGAAACACCAAATGGTATAAAAAACAAAATAATTAAGTCCATCAATCATAATAAATTACATTGGGAAGTATAAAAGAGAAATAAAATTAGAAAAATGAAATTAAACTGATCACAATAATTCAAGATGGGAAGTATGAAAAACTTAAGAAAAATGGTTGTATTCTTACATGCAATCGGAAAATAAGAAGATAAAAGTGAAATATCAATGAAGGAAGAATAAAACATACTATATCAAGATGGGAAGCATTTCAATGATGTGTGACTCATAATCAATCATTCTTATCTCAAATTTGACACATGTAACTTCATTATTACTTGGGTATTAGAAAATATTGTAAGGAAGGCCTAGTCCTATCCATGATCTTATATTTCAAATCACAAAAGGAACAATAATGAGGTGGGAAATTTTGGGAAAATATGTTAAAAGGAATGTTGGGAATGTTAATTTTTTAATTTGAGAAGAAGATCTGGTCCAATCCATGGTCTTACACTGCAACTCAAAAATGGAATCCCTAAGGGGGAGTGATCAATGAACAAAACAATATATCTCAATGGGAAAGATTAGGATGATTTTAATTGAAAGAGGGAATCTAAAAATCACAATGTAGGCATATATGATAAGACCCTAGGAAACATGAGGCAAACTAATGACACACAAAAGACACTAAGTGACTAGTGACCATCAATATATAAAATATACCTTGTTCATAGTAAACACAAAATTGTATATGTAAATAAGTGAGATACTAAGATATTTTCATGTTGGTTTTTTGAAAAATGAAACTAAAATAGACCTAATTTCCTACAATGTGTTCCTCATTCCTTAAGACCTCTTACAAAGCCATTGATCTACTACAAAGATTGGGTACTTGTGTGAGAAAGTAAGTAGCACTAAAATATTTTTTTATTCTCCTTTCCCAATCTATTAGCCTACCACACCCCAATGGACGTCGAATCTATCATGACGATAAATTTGGAGTTTGACATTCAATTAGAAAAAGGCAATGTGTTTTAAATCACATATTTTAATGTAATTTGACTTTTAAAATATTGAATGTTGCCTTTTTGTATAATTACCTTTTGTTTAAATGTGTTGGGTTTTGATTTCTTATGGATTTTAACATTTAACCTCCATATGAAATTGAAATAACCAATCATGAGAGACAAAGTGATACACATGAATGAGCTTTATAATTTGGTTAAAAGAAGCTAAGTATCCAAAGACATGACTGACTAAAACACTTAGGCTTATTTGTGAACCCATATTTTATCTTAATTTTAAACCATGTGTACGCTTAGTTTATAAAAGGAAATATGGGGAATAAAGGGATATAAAAGGTGGATGGGTAAAATAATATTATAATGAGATGACTTGTTTGCTAACTGATCACATGGTAAATAAGGATTACTAAGGGGAGCAAGGTTTGTATAACCAAGTCACAATAACGATTAATCTTGTTATAAAGATAAGGTAGAAAGAAATCATGAGAAAAGAACAAGACATTCATGGAAATAAATAAAATCATAGAGAAAAGCATGTAATCATTAAAATAATCCATAAGAGATCATTAGTAAATAAATGACAACATGGAAAACATATATTGTCAAATATAAATAGCCATATAAGATAGATAAGTAAATAAAATTTTTGCATAGATTCAAATGATATAAAGTATATAAATATAAACTTGGAGAAAATATCCAATCCAAAATGAAGAAGAAAGTGAAGGAACACCATATTGTGTTTATAAATAATGGTAAAGTTGTCCACAAAAATTGTCCATAACATATAATAGATCTCTATGTAGCTATAATTTAACTACAGTAAGGGTCTCCTCAATATTTAGTGAAAACTAGGACAATATCTCTCATCAAATCTCCTTTACAAAAACTATAGGCATGACTAAAGGATCATGCACATGAGAACCATTATGGATAGGATACTTAGGATAAGGAATAGGAGTGGAATCTATAGGACATGAACGAGCCACCAATGGATAAGGGACCATAAGTGAACGAGGATCCATAGGTTGAAGAACCATAGGTGAAGAAGGGGGCAGATTTTTTCATGGGTGACAAGTAAGAGGAGGGATAATATGTGAAATAATGGTTATAAGGTGATTTTGGAGATGTTACTAGAGGATGTGATAATGATTAGTGTGATGGGTATCCTATTGGTGCCATATACAGTATACCTCTCCATATTTAGGAATATATTCAAGTAATAACTTGGGAGGATGTATAGCCTTACATATAGGCTGAGGAAGAATAGGATACAAGGTGTAGATATATTTTCAAAGCTTTCAAAAATGGGTGGAAGAATTATTATCTATGTCATGGAAGAAATATATACACTTTTTAGTATACTTTATAGGTGTACTAACAGAGGGGGTGGAATCAAAAGCTAGGTAAGGCTAGTATAGTTTACAATCTCTAGTATAATGATCGGTAACTCTATGAATGTCATGGGATGGTTGATTGACCCATTGGTTGGGTAGAGGAGAAAGTGGTGTAAAGAAATCAGGCCATTATCAAGGGGAGGGGGGTTGGTGGAGAGACTAGATGAGGCTTGACTAAAGGAGAAACAAAATTAGAAGTAGGAAGAGATTCAGATAAAGGTAAAGTGAGCATAATATCTAGACTAGGCTCAACTAAAGGAATATTAGGATACATAGAGGGCATAAAGATAGTAGAAAGCATCTCAAGGGGAATCTTGATATAGGGATCTTAGTATCTATCAAATTGATAGGGACTAGCCATAGCATGATCCATAAGCATGATCATAAGAGATTCTTATAAAACTAAAGGTGTGCCATATAAATGCATCATCTATACCCTATGAGTAATAGGAATAATACTAAAATTAGGATCTGTATAATATGGAAGGTGATAAGATAAATGGAAAGACTAAAACAAAGAAGAATGATAACAAAGGATCTTAACATCTCTAGCTTTAAAAAGACCTATAAATAGATCATCTAAAGTATAAACATCATCATAGTCAGGGGTATGAAGATCAATTATGCAATTAGGTATGACATTATCATCAAAGATGGCATGATGAATAGAGTGTCGATTCTTAATTAATATTATGGGTATATCATCTCTAGGTAGTTGATGGGAACACAGATTCAAAGAAGGCATATTTTGGGAAATGAGATGAAGAGAATGATTGAAAGTTTTTATCTTGAGTTTGATCTCATCTATCTCATAATCATCAAAATATAAGAGGTTAGGTGGTATAGTCTTGATAATTTTGGGGTGACCATGATAATCTCATGCATAGTTGACAAGGAAATTAAAACATTTATATTATTGAAATGGAACACTTATCTAGGGTTTAAGGGTTGGAATTTTGAATATGACATAGTCTTGGATTTATTAAAAATTCTAAGGGTTAGTGGCATCTTTAATATTATATATAACACCATTGTAAGGAAACTTGACACATTGGTAGGAAGAAGATATGACAACCCTCATGTGATGAGTTTATGGCCTATCAAGAAAGATATTATAGGAGAAGGGAAAATTGAATATCATAATCTTTATTTGAATAATGATAGTTGGGATGGTAATATGAAGCCACACACAACCTAAGGGAGGCAATTTCCTTTGGTCATAACCTTGACACATGTTATGTTTAGACATACGATTACACTCAGAGTATCAAAGGGGTTTTAATGAAGTCAACAGAGGTAACACAAGTACGTGAACCCTCATCAATCAAGGAATGATTGCATTGGATGTCACCAATTTGGATGCTTATAAAGAGGGGAGGATCATCTACATGAAGTAGAATCTCATTTGGAATCATAAAAGCAATAGTAAATTTGAGAGAGAGAGAGAGAGAGAGAGAGAGAGAGAGAGAGAGAGAGAGAGAGAGAGAGAGAGAGAGAGAGAGAGAGAGAGAGAGAGAGAGAGAGAGAGGGAAGTGTCCATTATTTCATCAATGTATATAAACATCTCTTCACATTATACTAAGATGTTATCTTTTATCCCATATAAGGTAGTTTCACATCTTGGTAAGGGAAGATGGGGGATTTTCATTTTGAATAAGAGTTACATAAGGTAGTTTCCATGATGCAAATAATTTCACATGAGTTCAAGAAAGGGAATTTGAGATGGTAGATTGGTAAGATCCATAATAGGGTTGAATTCATCATAACCATGAGTGGATTACTGGATATATGTGTGTAATGTTGGAGGAAATCATCAAAATTAGGATTATAAGTTCATGTAAATTTATGTTGATGGGATATGGGAGGTTTAATTGGGGGCCAAATTGGTTGATTATCATGAGCGGATGGGGTAGTTGATTTAGGTTTATCTTATGATAGGTTTTAGGAAGTGTCATTATAAGGTTTAATATTATTAGCAATGGGTAAATAGGTTGGAGAAATTATATATATATATTAGATGTGTTATCCAATGGAGGTGTTGGAATTTATTCATCAAAAGAGATAAGGTCTTCTTGTCCTAACTCTATAGGTGAGTTGGGGAAGAATCTTGGATAACACAGAAAGTGTGAGATTATTGGTGTGTGTGGGTAAGATGAGAATCAATGAAGGAAAATACCCTTCACATATTAGTCATGTTGACCACATTATCTTTAGGATTGGGTATAGAATACTTTCAACATTATTGGTGGAAGGAGTAGTTTTATCATTATTTTCTTGATGGTTTGGAAGAGGATCTTTGTAAATGGCCAGATGAGCATTATCCTAAATTAGAGCTTGATTTTTACTTTGTGTTTCATGACATTTGAAGGCAATGTCATAGGATTTTTGATGTTTATGAATGAGGGAATCATGATAAAAATTTGGACCAAAGATGAAATCCATATCTAAGTTATGCAATTGCCTAAAACTCTCATGATAGTGGCCCCAACTATCTTGAAACCGACATAATTTATTTGGATCATACCATGATTGAATAGGGTGAGTGGGATCAAGCTCTCATAAAAGTGGCCTTGGTAGATGATTTTAGAGTTTTAATAAGGATAATGGATTATTAACATTGATTTTTTTTATTAGATAAAATTGAGTATTAGGGGTATGGTTTAAAGGGTAAGTTTGTTCCAAAGCAGGTGTAATAGCAATAACATGAATATTATGAATGGTATCATAGGAATCAGTGACACCATCATTAGTAGTATGACAATTTTTAATTTTTATGATCATTCAAGTTCCCATATGAGGTTGGGATGTCTCAAATTGATGCATGAGAAAATATTGGCACTTGGCCTTTATGAGCGCCTATTCCAATGTTCATGGAGACAAATTCATAACATGATATTATAAATTAGGATAAAGGGAATTAGTGAAAATATGAAAGAGTTTATCATCCACCATGTTATGTTCACACTATAAGACAAGGTCTTCCACTATTTGATGAAATATTGTGTGGTTTTCATCGCAAGTTACTTGAAATTAATAAAATGAGCCAAGGTATTCTCAAGAAGGTCACTAGTTTAAAACGCTTGTACAAAAGAATTAACTAGATCTTCCAAACTAGTGGTGGAATGAGACTTGAGTTGGTTATGCCAATCTAAATCATCTATAAAGAGGGTTTTTACTAAGATCTTGGTAGTGGTAAAAAATTTTAAATTGACCCAATCTCTGTATATAATTTCAAATGTTTTTAAGTGTAAGGTAAGATCAGTTGTCTTGTTGTAGCCAATGTCATGGGTGATACTTCTTATATCTATGTTGGCAATTTGAGACATAAGAGGTTCATTTTGAATATGTTTAATCATTTTTTTAACAAGAGGTGGTTGGGTAATAAGGTTTTCATGGTAATCCCTAAGGAGGGTGTGGGGATTTTTGATTGTGTGCTCCCCATGAAACCTATTGAGGTTGATTTTGGAGATTAACAACATGATTATTCATTTGTAACATTTGGTTGACATTATTAGCATGGAAAGAATACCTTTGGTTAATATTCTCAAAAAAAAATTGATGGGCTTGAGTTATTTTTTGATTAGTGTGTGTAGCATGCAAAGCATTAACATTAGTAGCATTGGCTTGGGTACAACTATGATTAGTGGCATACACAATACTAGTGGCTCGAGAGTCATTGTTAAAAAAGGAGGCACTAATGTCATGATTAACATGTGTTACAAAATATTCACTAGTAGAAGGATTAGAATAATAAGAATCACTAGTGGAATGATTATGATTGGTATCGAATGATACACTAGTGGAGGGATTGAGAAGAGTGGTTCTTGGGAAAGGCCCACTATATCTTGAACCTTCCATGTTAGTAGAGATACTTGGCATGGAGGTAGAATAAATCAAGGAAGAATAGGTCATAGTATGAGAAGGGGTCAAAAGAGAAGGAAGAGTTTGAGAAGTAAAGAAGCTATTACCCCCCAAATCTATGTGAGAATGTGGGGGAAGGTGAATGGAGTTCTTCTTCTTGACCACTTATCATAAGGTTAGAAATATTGGATGGATATTTTCCTCCATGTTGAGGAAATTTGTTAATGAAGAAAAGCATTTCCAGAGTACGCTCTAATTCAAGATGATATTCTATGGAGAATGAAGGGTTAAAAACTTAGGATGCATGAGGAGGAGTCCCATAATTAGTAGTGTGAGTGGCTACATGCACATTAATTTCATCTAAAGTGGGATCCAAAAGCTATATATGGGGAAACCTAATGGGATTGGTAAAGTTCATCATATCTATTGAGTTCAACTCTGTGTTATCATCAAATAGGAAGTTCATGATGAGAGAATAATGCTAATAATGATGATGATGAAGAAAATATAAAGTCAAAAAATAGGATACAGAGTTGATTCAATTAACTATGTTCTATAAACCAATAGATAGATAATAATACACAATCATTCAAGTTGACTATGTATTATAGAAAAGAAAGCTAAACAAGTTGATAAGGACACACAGTCATGTAGACAAATTATGTATTGTTGAATAGAGAATTAAATAAGAGGGTAAGAAGACATAATCATGTAGATCAATTGTGTACTTTTGGAAGGAAAGTAAAACACAATTTGTAAGAGATTGTATCAACCAAGACAATAGTGTTCTAAAATAGGAAAATTTTTGCAAAATAGTTTGAAATAAAAATGAAAGAAAACACACAAACAATTTGATCAATGTGATTGATATAATTGGAGCACACAACACAAACCTTACACCAATATTGACCAATGTTGATGAATGCAAGTTTTAAAATACAACACAAAATGATAAAAGAGTAAGTAATCAATAGGAAATTAAATGCTAACTAATTGGTCAATCTAAGTGTTATTAGATTGCTAGAAAGTTTTGATTTTAATGTGATAGGAAAGTTGGTTGAAATAATGAACTAAAAAGTACTCTAAAGTTGGTTTCAAGATGTTTGGGATGAAAGGGATCTGTATTGATAATGGTATTGGCTTGGTATTGGGACCTACCCCTTCACTTTACAATCACACAATGATAAGGGTGTCAGGTGATTCTCCAATATATACCATTAACCATGTATTTATACTGGCTAGAAAACCAAGTTGGATTCTCCCTTAGTGATGAAATCCAAGTAGGTAGGCCTTGGGAATACAAATGTTTAAATGCATTTTGAATTTTAAGTGATTTGATAGTGTGTGATAAAGAGTATAATAGTGTAACTACAATGGTAATTTAAAAAACCACCTATTTAGACTATGTGAAATACTCTAATCATGAAAATAATTGAAATGAAAATGTGTATTAATTACTAGTAAATATTTATTAATTCCTTGATTAATAATAGTATAGAGTCAGTTCAAATGACACTGTATGAAAATAACACAAAATAGAGTCAACTAGGTCACTTTTATTCTAGAGAAGAAATTTATTTAAGAATAAAGTTAAGCAAGTTGACTATATCTCTTAGACAAAATATAGACTACAAAACTAAGTCAAGCAGGTCAACCTATTTAGTTGTAAGGTTATAGTTTTGAAGAATGCCAACTTGTTAAAAATAGAACTAAAGGAAGAACTAAACTAATGTAGGAAGATGATAAATTAACCTTGGTGGGCTTGAAGATGATTTATATTTCAAATTTTTATGCTATAATGCTTAGTTGCTTCTTTCAAATTATACAAATTAGGTCGATTGGTTCAACCAAGTTATACAAAACCTTATTTAATGAAGAAGAATAACGAACAGATTTGACCTTTTCAAAAATATTTTTAACCTATATGTTGACAAAAGAAAATAACATAGTTAAACTATATGACAATGTATGAAAATCTAGAATTGAAGAATAATATTATGTCAAATTAATCGATACAGTAACCTATAGTTGATTAAGACCTACACATATATAATAGATTCATTTTAAATCAATTGTGTGTTAAAACTGCACATAGAAAGTTATAACTATATAGAATGGCTCAATACAGTACTGTAACTATGGAAAAATATAATAAAATGATAAAAATGATGGGATGAAAGGAAACTTTCAAGGGTTAGATTCATGTCAGGTTCACCAAAATGTATACAAAGGGAAATGCAACTAATTTATAAATTAATCCTATCTTAGAGAAGGCAAATCATACTTACACTTATGATTGTTAATACATTATATATTTAGGTTCATGACCAAGATGGATATACTAGACCTAGCCAAAGGATCTCTTACCATAATAGTGTCACTAAGAAGGGTTCCAAAGACTCTAGTCCAGCCAAACAATGTAATAACCCTAATTAGGTCCTATGTTTTCATATTCACTAAACTAATAACAAGTAAAGTAAATTCTAATCTAGTGGTCACCAAATCTTGTGGGACAAAGTGGGGGTAGTAAAAATTAAAATTAAACATGCATAGAGTACATATACTCCCATCAATGTATACTAAATCCTAGTGTATGAGAGATAAGTACAAGTTCATATCTATCTGCTCTTTAAAAAGGAGGAACAAAGTTAAGAATACTTACCTTTGAAGATAAACCCACTAAGACTCAATCTCTTCCTTGGCCAAGATTATTTTAAAGAGGTTGTTGTGGTATGTAAGCATGACAAGGATAAACCAGCTCTAGGCTACATAACTTATCAATGTATCTAAAAGACTTCTCCATAAATAAGATCTGTATCTCTAAAGAAAGTATGAAATCATAAGTTATGCTTCTCAAGTAGAATGGTGGATAAGGATATGTGCATTATATATCTTATTCTTCTCTTATATTAATAAATGATGAAATAAATGTGTATATATAGATAGATCTAACCCTAGTCCTTTCCAAAATTTTAGTTGACAATGTTAGCCCAATCAACTTTGTATCATTATTAACAAAATCAAATTAGGTCCTGGTCTATGTTGGCTAAGGACCAACCTAAAACCTAAAAAAGTTTTTTTCAATTAGAGTATAAGATCAATGGGGACAACAATATATCCTAAACCAATCAAAAGTATTTTAGTTTATGGAAGAGATAATAAAGGTGTAAAATGACTATAGGAGGGTGTAAAATAGGAGGAAAAGTTTAGGGGAATGTTCTTAGGAGATGGCTATGTAGGTAGCATGTGGTGGTATAGGGAAAATAATCTTGCAAAGTACTAATGGTTTTCCCACCCCTTCCTAGTGTACCTCTTAAGGCATGCACTCAGAGAGATTGAGAATCAATTGGTTTATGCAAGAGAGAAAGAATCAGTAATTGATAAAGTTTGAAAATATTATGTGTATAAATAAGCCATCTATCATAGGTGAAGGTGAAGTGGAAATGTAATAAGTGATCAAAGGTAAAATGGATTAGAGAGCCATAGTAGATGGAGGTGGAGGCACTAAAAATACATGTGCCACTAGTGGATGTATTTGAGGTGATGGGGGTGGAATTATGGTGGAATTGATAAAAAGTAACTCTATGAAAATTTAGGAAGACTTACCTATTTAAATATAGTTAGAAGAGGAAAAGGTGACAAAGAAATTGCTCTTACTTTCCCACCTGTAAGTGGTGATTCCCTTGAAATTATCATAGGGATTTGCATTGTAGTGACTTATTGAGGCTTTAGAAATCCCTTAAGAATATTTTTCTTGATTATTCTTCCTGATTTTTAGATCCATCTCCCTTTGAGTGGCATATAATTACACTAGTATACCTTCTTCTTGTTGAGGATATGGAGGATGGTGATGTTCTAGGGATGATTGAGCTTATGGCTTGGGCCATTGATAATTTACAACTCTATTCATCTCTTTTACAATTTTTCTTGCTTACTCTCTAGTAATTGAAGGATTATTTTGAATCTTGTATGTAACCACCATTGACATGATGTGTTTTTTCATCTGAATGTAAACTTAAGAGTCATCTAGATCATTTATGAATATTTCATCATGCTCAAAGTTTTTTTGGTTATAAGGAATATGAACCCCCTTCTTCCTGAGGTCATTGAGATATTACCTAAATCTACCCTTAGGATCCCAATCTCTATATTGTTCTTCTTCTAAATCATAATGGGACTTAAATTTGACAAATGTATTAAGGTGCTTCCTCACTAAATATTAAATTTTACTGATTCTCAAAGATGTTTTATGGTTTCACCCTTTGTGTTTAGCACCAAGATAATAAGCCACATTATTGTATATCTAATGCATTATGCACTGCTTTGCCACCTTATCAAGGACATAATGAGGAAAATATAGAGGATGTGCCCTAGTTACCTATATATTTATTATGTTACTATTGAGATAATACTAGTGATCCCCTCTTTTCTCTATACATCTCACGTTCTAAGAAATACTAGGCATTTGATGCCCATATATGGATTGGTATAATTTTGGATAAATGTCTTCTAATTTTCTTTTGATTTCATTTTTAAACCTATAAACATACAATATGGAATAATTGTCATAGACCATATTATTTATGTATTCATTATATGGTTACTAAGGATACCTATGATTCTTTTATATTATTCCCATGACTAGGTCCATTACATAGGACATCATATATAAATTTACATCAGAAGGGTTTTGGTTAAATCAGAACATTTGTGCCCTTAGACTCATACTAATAACCTACATGAATGCAATAATTTTGTCAGTAGTAAAAATAATGTATAAAAGGTCACCTATTACTCATACACATAGGTGGTGCGAGGAAAACCATAAAATATGTTCAATGCCATAATTATTCACATTCCGGGCCTAAACTTAACTATGTGAACTAAGGAGACAACACCTTGAATATTTAATTTTTCTCTTTTTTTGAGCCATTTTTTGAGTTTTTGCTCAATTGTGTTATGATTTAACCAATCATTGGCTAAAACTTAATTATGTGTCACCTAAGGCATTGGAATCTATAAATCCTTGTCAAATGCTTCCCTAAAAATGTATACTACTACATTTATGTGAATTCTAAAGTGTAGGCAATCCCTAGTAATAACGCCATTAATAAAAAAATCATAGATTAGATTGATACAATGCATTACCTCATATTTTATTATCAGCTTGTGCAATCTCATGGTCTTGATTGGTAGAAAGTCATTAATATATCTTCATTCATCTTTAGATAGTTGATCTTGTGTTGAATATGGCTATATATTGTGTACCTCATCCTAAATGGTTGAGTAACGAGGGAATAAAAATTCAATTTCTCCCTTATCAAATACTATGTCTAGATATTCAAGCCCACTTGTGATGTGTATGGGGAGGAGTAGATTCTCCTGATGATTAGGCTATTTCTATACTATAAAGATTTGTCAAAGTTATCCTAAGATGACTGAGCACTCAAAATATTTAATTAAAATCTATGGATTTTGATAACATGATAACTCACATTCATAGTTTTCTTGTATTTGATTGATGGAAATAGTGGCTTGATGTAATTTATAAATTTGAATAAATTTACAAAATCTCAAGATGTGAATGTTCAGTTCATGCAGAGTTAATGAAACAACTTTTATTTCTTATTTCAATTTAAATTTACTAGTCAACTTTGGTGGGTACATTTTTCCATGTGGCAATTTTTTGTTCACTATGAGTGCTTAGTCATTAACTTAAGATAGTTGTGAATTTCCCATGCATCATCTTTTGGTATATTTATCATATTTTTCATTTATATTCCTATTATGAATATCCATGATTGTGACACTTGTCACAATATCACTTACTTGGGGTCTTTAGTTTCATAATCTTGCTCCATACCCCTTATAAGCCATGATTTTATGAGATTATGCCTTTTGGTGTGATCTTAGGAATCTAGGGTTCATTTGACCATTAACTATGTACATATTCCCATTAGGCACTGAGTGAATTTGATCCTTTCATGTGTTACAATCATAGGGCTCCATCACTATTTGAAAACTAATTATGTATTTTTCTCAATAAGATTTAGACTACCAAAATGATGACACGTGGATGCCTCTTGGTGATCTAAAGAACACATAATCATGGTTATGTATATTTAAATGATAGACTCCAAGTTAATGGTATCACACCATATGTATAATTCTCATTAATCCAAGGTCTATGAAATTTTATGTTTTACCTAGATGTGTAAGGAAAAAAGTGTCTAAGAGGGTGTTATGTGGATGATTATCATTAATATAAATAACTTATAACTCTGAAAATGTATCTTTTTTTCTAAGGTCTAGTAAAACAGGATTTTGACATGTGGATGATCTGTGTTGATCTAAATAACTTTGAAGTTAAGACTATATACTATGGTTTGTTTTGTTTTGATTGAAAGGGATTATGACAAATATAATTATCTCATGGATCTAAGGATATTTAAAAAATGATATTATACTTTCTTTGACTTATTTTTGAGTTTTCAAGTTGACACGATGATGCCACTTTTCTTAATCCTAGGAAATTGAAGAGTAGGTGAATAAAATACCCCTGACTATTGAACTACATGTTAGGCGTAGCTATGATGTTGACATGTGGATAACTCTTAGGGTTATATATGTATATGTTGATTAGTTTTTTTAGCACACCAAATTAATTAGCATGTAAATCCACTTAACATCTCCCAAAAGGAGATGAAATCTCCCCAAGGCCTACTACCAGGTATTAACTTGTAGGGTAACTCAATAGTTGATGTAAAATTGTTCCATTTCAAGGGGCCTATTTTTAATAATTGAGATAAATGATACATATTTTCTTGTGGATTAATTTCTCAAAAAATAGACAAAAATGAATTTTTCATAAAGATAAAACTGATTTATTAATTTTTCATTACATACAAAGATTCAACATTACATTAACAATAATGACAAGGTTTGAAATCAAGATAAATATTTAAAACATGGATTGCAACTTCAGATCTATTCTACCTACTCTAACATATTTATAAAAATAGTAAATTATGAAGGTAAAAATAAAAATGTAAATCCATTTTATAGATAGAATTTTTTTTTTTGACTTAGATGAATTCCATGAAACTAATTTATTTATTGGAAAATATGCACACAACGATGAAAAAATATGATGCAAGAGTCTAAGGTATTTAACAATGAATAAATATGGTCACAGTCACCATATACATGCACATATATTGAATAAAAATATTCACAATTTTTTAATAAATGATTTTTTGAAAAATAGTGTTTGTATCCACCATAGTTAGGGGAAGTACATAGAATTTTTTACAATATCATTTCCCATAATAAAAACTAACTAGTAAAGCAAGAAATTGAAGGAAATAAGTGTTTGGTCTTCTACTATACTTCTCTAACACTAATTAACCAACCCCTAAATTAGTCCCATCACTAGCCTTATACATAAATTCAATCATAAATCACCCACCCACCAAGTGGTTACAAACATTAAATAATAGGTATCAAGGCATATATTCCATGTGTGTTTATCTTCAAGGTTTCTCTTTTGAATGCACCCTTTTTATTAAATATTGGTAACATAATAATATTATAATACAAACTTATTCCAATTCACATATGTCTAAGTGAATCTTGGTCCTTTTTACCATTTATCATGGAATTAAATGGTGTGACAAATTCTATCTTACAATTGTGAATACTCTTCTTAATAGTTGATCAAATTCTTTAATGTCGTGTTCATGCCTTGTTACAACATTCTCTATCTTTTTATGATCTTAACTTACATAATCCTAATGTGGATGAACTCATTTGACTTAGCTCACTATCTCGCCTTCTTAGGAATATATACCATAATCCACTTGTACTAGATGATAAAATAATTCTTGACAACACAAATTTAATTGGACTCATAGTCCAATTTCTAGATTTTGGTTGCCTAAAAGGGAAATACAACCACCAAGTTTATGATTTTATTCTATTATCCACATATCTTATTTGATAAGGTATCTCCACATGTCCACTTCTCTCCAAGTCAAATCATCCCTAGGTAATTTTCCATACCATTTGGTCTATGATCAAGATCCATTTTTACCTATGCATTTTAAAATACCTACCTTACAATTCATGATAATTGATGACAAGGTTGAAATTAGGATTCTAAACCTAATTTAATTAGAATAAACATGAGATGTATCCTTATTACACTTTAGTAAACATAAAAGAGTTGTCAAGCGACGGTTTGACAAGAAAACCAAACTAAAATCTTTTAATATTGTTGATCTTATCCTATTAGGGGATAGGGCTCATGAGAAGAAGGCATACCATAGTAAATTTGATGCTCTTTGGTTCAGTCCATTCCAATTTTTTGATATTTTATGTGATAATATTTTTAAGTTAAATATTTTTATGAGTGAGGATGTCCCATTACATGTTAATGGAAAATTCCTCATGTACTATTTACAAGAATGAGCCAACCTTTTGTATCCATGTACATAGTATTTTTTACTTTTGTGTGCACACATTTATGGATTTATTTTCTATATTTGTTTTTTTTTGTGTTTTTTTTACATAATTTTTTATTGGTCCATCCTCAACCTTTGTCTTAATTTTGTTCTTTTTGGTTATAATTAGACTTAACATGTTGATCATCGAGAAGAGAAAAGATGCATTGGTAAGAAACTTAAATAAAGTTTTATTACTTAAATACTTTTCATATTTTGTTATGCAAAATTATTGTTATGAATTTGTTTTCAAAGGATTAGACTATTGCATATGGTGAATCTAATCATGTTTTAATGAGTTTGGCTTAATTGATGGACTTTTGAAAGTTAATCTATTGAAATTTTACATAAAACACATTTAAATTTATCTCTAGGTTTTCTTGAATGAAATTATTGAAGCTAAGATATAGAGTGAAAAAAATATAATTTTACACTTTTTTGCCATGGTGATCCCAAACCTAGAATGTATATGCTCCAAAAAAAAGGAAAAGAAAAATAAAATAAAATATATTATCCAAAATACTCAACTTCTTAGTGATTTAAGTAACATCTACCATAGATATGGATGTCCAAATAGTATTGGATTAAGCATTTGAGGGGAATCAGATACAAGTCCATCAAGTCTATATACGTATGGATGACAATGGGACAATGTTTAGGTATTCATCCTAAGGTAAAATTCACTTTCTTGATGGTCTCAGATATAGTAAGTAGTCCTTGAAAATTCCAGAAAAGGGAATGAAAGCATTTTCACACACTAGTCAATGCGAATATTTAATTTTGTTCTATAACCATTCCATACTTATCCTTTCATGATTTTTTTTCATGTTCCATCCATAATCAGAAGCCAAAGATTATAGGTTATAAAAACATTTCTTTGTTTCAAAATACTCATGAGTATTTTCCAAGAGAATCACTATTTGTTTTTACTTTCACAACACCCTAATTTCACGTTGAGAAATCATGGTCCCTCACTTTATTCTAAGAAGCATGTTCTTTTTCTTTAAAAAAAATTGTGATTTGGATTTGTAGAAATTTTTGATCTAATTTAAAAAGGGTCCTTGAGTAGTTGTAACCTAAATATTTTTCTAAATATATTCTTTCAACTGTGTTTGAACTTAAATAATCATCTTATGTGCTTGGTGTAAAAATATTTCATTTGGGGATTCAGTCATATAATAATTTTATCAGAGTTTGAGTTAATATAATAATCCTTGGTCTATTTTTATCAAATGTTCTAAAATGCATTTAGAATTTCTATTCTATGGTCAATTTTGCCTTATATTCAGTCATATTATCAAATTATTTCAAGGTTTCCATGGTCTTTTTCTCTAATAATTTGGTTCATATCTTCCCTTTGTCTAATTAAAATTCACTACATTTTTATGGTTTAATATTAAGTTTTAGTCACTTTGAAATTAGTGGGCTGGATTTGGATTTAGGTTAGACAAAATACTATTTATTTACAGAATTGTTCCATTTTTGTCTTTCCTTTTATTTTACCTTAGTCATGTTTCTCAATGTTTAAATTTGAATTATAACGGTTCTTTAGTTTCCCTACCATCTAATGATTTCTTACCTTCCTAGGAGTCCTTGAGTAAGTGTGGAGCTTTCAAGTGTCAGTCACTCACTCCATTAAGTTATTTTAGGACTTAATTTTTTTTTTAAATCCTTATGGTCCCATTGAGTAAGTAGGATGATCACACATGGTACAATCCCAAGTACCTAATTATTGAGCCCTTTGGAGATTCTAAGAATTATCTTAAACCTCTTGAATAACTATGATGCTTACAAGTGTAATGATCTTAGGTACTCACTTCATTGTGTTTTTTGGATCTATGATCATAGGACTTAGACATTATAGATGCATGAGATCACACCATATGGCATGATTCCATACATCATGACCCTAGGACTCCCTGTATATTTCTAATTGACAACTAACCTCTTGGATGCATGGGAACATGCCACATGGAACTAACAAGTTTTCTCACTCCCCAATATGGTCCATGCTTTAGAACCATTTACTGAGGTCCTAAATTAGAGAGATATTCACAATTTTCAAGATCTTGTTGCATCAAGAGCATACATGTCATTATCCCAAGTAGACACTAAATTAGGCCTTGAATGATTGAATGGATGTCATGTGGCATGAATTTCCAAATGGGTGACATAATAACATTCATATTATAATTTCATGAGCATAAATTTTATGGGCATTTGGCCTGTGAAGACCATCATGGAACTAGGATGTTTTTCCATTTGGATTGAATAATTTTAATTTGTGTAATTTTTAGTATTTTGGGTCTATTATAGACATCTTAAGGATAGTAAAAATTAACTAAATTTTTTGAAGAGGAAATATAAAATATAACAAGTTTTCTAATTAAGATCCATATTATAATAGCTAGCATCGATAAAGGATTAGAAATTTTAGTAATATTAGTAGGGTATCTTTGGGTCAAGAAGTTGTGTTATCACAACATGAATTCATTGTATTTATTGGTTCATAGACTATTTGGTTTCAATGATGTTATTAAAATATTCATTTCATTTATCTTTGAAATTCTTGAAATTTAATGTGTTTTGATCTAAGGATTTAATAATTTATCTATTAAATAGATTAATGATGTCTTTGAAGAAACCCTCTTTTTTAATTTTTAATTTTATAGTATTTTTAATTTTTATTTTAGATTTATAGACTTATCCATGTTTATATAAAATTGATAAATTCAAATTCTAACAACTATTCTTTTTTCAAATTATATTGGCTAATTTTTTGTCTTACAGGTTTAGATTCACTAAAAAGTTACCACCTATTAAAATATTGGATATTTGCTTCTCCATTACACTTCAGACAAAGAGCTCACCCTTTGACCCTCTAGGTTCTTAGGATGATTCCACGTGGAATAATACAAAAAATTTGGGCCCTTGGGATCATCAAGAGTGAGCAAGATATATACTATCTAAATGAATAGGATGGCATCATCTCACTTATCCATGCTCCAAGTCAAGAAGGATAATAAGAAAGAGCATAGATCAAGTGAGTCTCTAAAATCATGCCACATGCCATAATCTTAGGAACCTAGGGTAGTCTAGACATTGAATAATAAATGAGGACATATAGAGCTCTAGGTGAGAGATATTTCCACTTGTGAAGATCTCATTTCATCATAATTTAAATAAAATTCAAGACCCTGTGACCCTCAACACATTTCAAGTTAAAATAAAGTTGACACATAGTAAGACCTTAGCATATCATGGACTCACTTTCTTCCCTGAAGTGGCAAGAATTGGAAATTTGTAATGACATTTCCAATTAAAATTTGTGGACCTCCATAAAATAATCAGAGATTAAACCTGATGGTTGTCTTTCCTTTCTATGCCATCAACATCTATAAGTTGGACTGTGAGTCATATTTATTTAGTTAGGAATTATTTTATTGTCTAGTACAAGGAGGATCATGGAACAAATTCCTAAGTAAGATAGATAGTTAACTGAGTTAGATGAGGACATGAACATCAAGAATAGGAAATATAAGATCATAAAAAGACAAAAAATACTTTAACAAATCATGATCACCACATCAAATTGTTGATCAACTGTCAAGAGAAGTATTCATATTTGGAAGGTAAAATTTTCCTTAAAATATCATAATAACATATCAAAAGGACCTATGTGAATTGCAATAAGGTTTTATTCCAATAATGTTGTGTTACCAATATTCAATTAAAATGGTGCATTCAAAAGAGACATTCCTACTTTAAAGATAAGCACACCTTGAATTTGTGCCTTAGTTAGTGCCTATTATTTAATGTTTGTAACCACCTAGTGGTTGGGTGATGCATTATTAAAAATATATATGATGAAAGCCATGAGACTGAGTTAGGGGCTAGTTGATTAAGGTTAGATAAGTATAGTAGAAGATGAAAAACTTATTTCCTATAATTTATTACTTTCTTATTTATTTTTTTCTTGTGAGAAATGTTATTGTGAAGCATTTTCTATACTTCCCTTGATTATGGTGTATCAAAACATTGTTTTTCTATAAAATATCTATCAATTAAAAATTTGTGAATACCATTATTGACCATTATTCAATATATATGTATGTATATGGTGATTTTATCCATATTTATTCATATTTGAATACCTTATATTATTGCATCATATTTTTTCATGGTTGTGTGCATACTAACCAGACAATAGACTGGTTTCATGGAGTTCATCTAGTTTAAATGAATCAAAATTGTTATAGGTATAAAACATGCTTACATTTTTCTCTTTACCTTCATATTTTTCTATTTTTATTAATATATTAGAGTAGGTAGAATATATTTGAAGTTAAAATCCATATTTACAATATTTATCTTGATTGCAAGCCTTATCATTGTTAATGAATTGTTAAATCCATGTATGATCTGGAAAATTATTAAATTAGTTGCGTCTTTGTGACAAAATCAATTTTTTTGATTATTTGAGAAACTAATCCACAAGACCATACTTATCATTTATTTGAATTTATTCCAAACAATCCCCTTGAAATGTAATTTTACATTAAATAACGAGTTACTCTACTATCTATGACCTAACAATAATAGACCTTGGGGAGATTTTATCTCCTTTCAGGACAAGTTAGGTGGATTTACACCCTACCTAATTTGGTGTGTTAAACAACCCATCAACAGTCTCCAATAGGCTATAGTTGAGGAAACAATCAAAATTAACCATGCACATATATGAAATTTGATATGCACTAGAACAACATTAAATTAGATCTGTTAGTAAAATAAACTTGAAAATTCAATTCAGAGTAAACATTTGAGAAAAAATCAAAGACAATAAATAAAATAATCCTGTACAATTCCCAAGCTTTAATTTTTTTTTTCAAATGTAAAATTAAACTGAAAATAACCTTAATCTACATAGATTAATTCAATATTGGAATTTTAAGGTCCATCTAGGCCATAAAATGAAAAGTTTCTAATAATAATGAATCCCTATTTACATTTTTTAATTGAGGTATGTTGGGGCACAAAAAATGGAAACTCAATGGAGAAATGATCTTGAGTATTTAGGAATATATATACTTATTTAATATATCATGATAAAATTAAAAAATATATAATAAAAGAATAAATAGACCTAATAATTGAAAGAGAACCCAACTCCGTCTTTTAACATACCAACCCTTATCATTTATAAGATCTATGTGTGATTATGTGAAATTCATTTATCCCTTATTATGAGAGTTTTGATAGAGATATGGATAGAAAATGTAGGCTTCATTTTGATTCCTTGATTTTTTAACAATAGTGAGGGGAGCTTGGGCATTGCTCTACTACTAGCTAGACATTTATAGCCTCGATAAAGATACCTTTGATTCTAGTCTAAGCATTATTATATTTATAGTTAAGCATCCATAGCCATGATAGAGTTAACTTGAATCACCCTCTTTCCATCAATTTATATGATTTAAGTAATTAATCTTTTTTTATTTTTTGAAATTATATGGAAGAAGGGTTAGGAACCACCATTGACTAGATGTAGGTATAATAAAATTTATTTTATCAATACATCCCTATCATAATACATCCATCTCAATGTATATTATCTATTATCAAAGTTTTAGTCTGTAATAATGTAGTTGATCTTTAAAAATGAAAAGTATTTATAAAAATTACATGATTGTATTAGAGTAAATTTAAAATATTTTGTGAACTTACTCAATTATGATAAAAAATTTATTTCAGTCATAACACATACCTTAATTTAGGAGTT
The DNA here is from genome assembly GCA_037957365.1 of Torreya grandis. NCBI lineage: Eukaryota > Viridiplantae > Streptophyta > Pinopsida > Cupressales > Taxaceae > Torreya > Torreya grandis. The sequence continues at coordinate 185,573 of JARHVA010002080.1, forward strand.
CCTAACAACCATAATAATAAATCTTGGTGAATGATATTTTTGTACCTCTTCAGTTATCCCATTCTCTTTTGGGAGCTATTTTCATGATTCCAATATAATAAATTGATTGGATTGTTCTAAAACTTAAGCAACAAGTCTAGAAACAAACACAAATAACTATGAAAACAAATGTTAAAAATAGGAATTTTTTCTAGGAAAGCTAGAAATTTATCTAATGAAATAAATGATATAAATTAATAAACTATTTTATAAATAAATCAATATAATATACTCCTAATTACATGGTATGAATTTTAGTTATTCATAACATCTCCAACTAGAACAATCTTGAAATAATGTTTTAATAACTATCTATTTACTAGAAAAGTGAGGTCATTACCTTGGAGGTCTCTTAAGTGAAAAGCATTATTTATTGGAATATTAGATATTTTATATATCCCAATCCATAAAGGAGTGAAATTTTCATGTTGTCCTTTATTTTCATGTGTCTTATCCCATAAAAGTGCTAAGTCAAAATTTCTTAAAGCCTTGATTTTAGATTTTTTATTGAACCACCTATTGAAAATGTATGGGTTCTTTCTAAAGATATATAATGCTTATATTCATACATCCTCCATTATAATATGTCAAGAAACCTTGACTTCATCCTTTCATCTGCTCCCATATAATATTCTATGAGTTGATACATTGGTAGTTTGAGAGTAATAGGAAAACTAGTTGTTGCCCATACACTAGTAAGAAAGGTGAAACCTTAAGGGATTGCCTATGTCTTGTTATGTTTTCCCATTTTGAATAATTAATTAGAATATGTAATTATCTTATATTTTATTTCATTGATTTATTTATGGCATTAATCAATTTCTTGTCAGAAGACTCAATGACTACATTCCCTTATGGATATTAATTCAAGGAAAACTTGATATTAATCTAATTGTTGTAGGCCTAATTAGTAAATTATGTAGATTGGAATGTTGTAAAATTATTACATACCATGGAAACTAAAGTATTAAATATATTTAGTATGTTTTCTTCTATAAATTTAATCATGTATTGGGATCTAAAATTCTTTGTAGCCACAACCTCTATTCACTTGGTGTAATAATCATTACTTGTTAAAATAAACTTGTATCCTACTTAAGAACTTATATTGATTACTCCAAACAATTCAAGTCCCCATCGATTGAAATGGTGTCATTTGATAATAAGATGTAGTGGCATGGCTGCATATACTACCCTCTTTTTAATTACTTGACATTCATGGCATATTTTGGCATGACTATGGGCATATTTGAAAATGGTAGGCCAATAGTATCCCATCCTCAAGATATTGTGAGTTATGAAATTTTTAAAAGAATGCCACTACTTATCTTCTACTGTAAATTATCCATGATGTGTGTAGATTCTATTCTTGAGACGCACATCAAGTAGATACCTATTGACCAAATTTGACCACAAGTCAAATTTGGGCCGACCCCTCCTATTTTAAACTTTTTAGAAGATTCCCATAGGTCTTCTAAGGTGTTATGTTAGTACATTGTCTTACTAATCCCCTCTCTAGTCTTTGTTGAAGTCCACCCCTTATGCACTAGGCTAGTCAACTTGAGTTAAAGGTTGTTCAACCCTGGTCAAAGGTAGTCAAAGAGTCAAGTTATGTTGAAAATGTTCTAATATGGATTTTAACATGTTTTAAGGGGTTTATAAGTCATTAAATTATCTTTCACCTTGTTTCATATGCAAGAAGAGGCCTTTTGTCATATTTTGACCTATTTAATGACTTGTACATATTTCCATGTAAGAAAATTGGACACCCAAATGAGTTTCAATGTGGATCATGTTAGGTTCATGTCAGGGAATATTATTTTCTAGGCAAGCAGTAGTTATCTTCAGTAGATGGTAGTTTTCCCTAAAAAATATGAGCTTTTGGGCACTTGTATGGACTCCCCAAATCCACCATCAATAAAAACCATGGGAAGATAAACTATTCACCTTTTCACACTCATTTTCATATTTTTAATTCAAGGAGAATGCAAAAAATCTCTTTCATAACTCATTTTCTCATTTTTTCCTCTTGGCATACAAAGAAGGCTCAACTTCAAGTGCTCACTCGTATAATTAGAGTTGGAGGAAATGCTTCTAGGGGTGGATAGGTATCTATGTATACTCCAAATAAATAAAAATAAGTTTAAATTTGGTGCATCCTCCTTTATGAATAATCATTAACACATCAATCAACGTTTTGAGAGTTTAGATTGAAGAGGGATCTCTTTTGAACCTATTTCAATTTATATTGCTTTAGATTGATGTATTTGGTTTTTATAGGAGTTTATACATAATTTATAAGACATTCCCATGGTCCTCTTATCTTTCAAGATTTTAGATGTCCAAGAAAGCCTCTTTTAGGTTTGTGAATGCTCCTAAACTAGTCTCAGTCTTCATACAAGGGATTTTCCATATTGGATGCATGAATGAGTTATGGTTTCAAGAGTTTTTATCAATGGATATGTGTTTAAGGGTGCTTGAACAAGTTTTCAACCCATACAATGAACAAATAATTCTCTCAAAACCATGCCTTCCATGACTACCAACTCTCACAAAGTAGCCAGATGATGTCATCATACCTAGACAATAGCTTTTGATAATGGTTTCAAGACTTGGATATGTATATAATGAATTTTTTTAAGTTTGTATTGATCCACACTTAATGGGGAGGATTCAAAAGAGCATTGAAATTTTCAAGAGGATGATGATTGAGTTTTGTTCTTCAGTCCCCAAATGTAGAAAACAAAGATCCTAAGGGTTTTTTTAGATATCATATGTCATGAAAGAAGATTAATTCACTAGTTATATTTCTTTGGTTTTGTATCCCTATCATCCAAGAACAAATATTATAAACTTAAAGACAAAATATGGAGTGGAGCATTGGTTTTAAGACCTCCTAAAATGGCCCAAAATCACTTAATTACATCAGTGATGTCTACAAGAAATGAATTGGGAGTGTCAAATTTCATTATACATGGGAATCATAAGCCTTTTAAAAATATGGGAAACATTTAAAAAAATTATGATAAGCATTCTTGAGAATTTAGATAGTGAATAAGGGTGATGATGGTATGAGATGACCTTTTAGACCATCCCCTATCCGTACACAAGGCAAAGAGGCAGTGGAGACAATGTTCTTTTAGTGGCACAAGGAAGTGGTGTTGAAAGTTAATAGTAAGGAAATAATTATTATGGTGAGTTTCATAATATTTATAGGAAGCGTAAACAAGCTTTATACACTCCTTATACACTCCTAACTCATCTTCAGAACCTATAGGCCTAGAAATAGGCACCTACAACCTACAATGGAGATTTGAAGCTGGGGGTTGTGTTAAGGTCCCCAAAGTGAAAATTGGAGAAATAAATGATTAAATTTTAATTAAGTATCTCATGTAAATCATAAATACACCAACACAAGTGTGAATAAAGCTCAGCCATCAACCTACAGGTCAGACAGTGAGCAAGAAACATAGTTTAGTGGGTGAAAGTGACTTATAGAATGATATTAGTGAGTCCCAAGTATGGGATATGATTGTAAAAGAAAAAGGAGGATAATATTTATTAAATAAAAATTACTAATTCATACAAACATACAAAAAAAGGTGGTTTCTAAGTAAAACTTAGTCAAATGCCCTATATCTTGTACATAGTGTGACTATGAAAACCTAGTCTTGGGTTTTGAATATTTTGGAGGATCTATCCTCAGAATTGGAAACTAAAATTTGGTATAAATAATACCTAAAAATTGGGTATAATTATCATATGTTTTTTTTATATGAGGAAGCAAGGTAAACCCTCTCTATTTTGTCTCAGATCAGGGTCACTTTTGCCTTACACAAGGGGACAATTTTGAGGGAAAGGGTCAAATCATGAACTAGAGGTCCAGTGAAGGGAAAATAAGGGTTTTTAAATCTAGGGTACACATGGAGGAACCTAAGAAACCTTTATATAAATCTTGAATACAAATAGGCTGTCCTATACAAGGAGGGTTGCACTCAAACCCTATAGGTAGATTCAAGAGTAAGAGGTAAAATAGACTGTTATCCTTAGTTACAACTTTTTTAAAGTCCTATATTGTATTTTTACATGTTTGTCAAAGCATATTAAAGGTTTTTGAGCTATCAGAGGAAAGAAATCATAAAGAAAGAGTCTTTTTTTTAACACAAGGTTACAAGTAGACTCCTTGCCTAAGGTTTAGGCCTAATCCTAAGGAGGAGCCATTCATGTTTCTAGCTCTCAATGAGATATCATATCAGTTTTAGCATGTTATTAGATAATATAAAGAGGTGATACAACTATTATTTTGGCAAAGGAACTCATAAAAAATCCATTTTGGTTCAGAATGGACCAAACCCCTCATAAAATGCAGGAAATGGAGCTCGAAGGTCAACTTCTATCACTCACAACTTTCATGAAATAATGCATGGGAAATTGAGCCCTTTAGGAGAGTTAGGAAAGGTCCTCAAGGAGACTTTAGTGAAATTTTGAGTGATTTTCAATGTGAAATGGATATGAATGAAGGTTAAGAGTACATGCCTCTCAAAACCCTCACTAAACCCTTGTTGGAACCTGATTGGAGAGATAGAGAATTTTGAGCATACAAATGAAAATTGATGGTCATGAAACAACCTAGAGAGGATAGAGGACAATCCAAGGATTTCACACATGTGTTTTTATTGTACAAAATTGTATAGACCAGAGGAAAATAGGGCTTTAATTTGGCCATTTTGATTGGTGTGAAAGATAAATAAATAACTAGGAGATGAAACCAAATTAGGGAGAAATATTTAATCTTGAAATAACTCCTAAAATTCATCTAATTTCATGAAACATCATCTAAGTGCCCAAACTAGGCCTTCAATTTGAGCCAGTCTAGTGAGCCAAACTAGTGAACATTTGGAAAAGTGGTGAAAAGAAATTAGGGAGGAATTTTAATGTTTGTTTTCTTAAAAATGATGATATGGGAGCCTTTGAAAAGTGTCATGCCCTCTTGTGCATGGATCAGTTTGTAGGTTTGAGGAGTTTTGATTTCCAAGTGGATAAGGTGCATGGAAAAGAGGCCTTTTAAAACTGCTAGTAATGATTTTGCATGTCCACAAGAATAGGGATGGTCAGTGATCAAACCAACGAATGTGGTGACTTTTTGGTAACCCCTCTTACTTAGAAAAATCATTATATCTAACCATATGTAGGTATAAGGATAGTTTTGGAAGGCAAATTATGAAGACATTTTTTTATACCAACTAGTAGGTTTTGTGCCACTTTTCACTATCTTTGTGACTTATGTGGACAAGTGCACCTTCATTGACATGGCATAGCTCATCCCAATACTCATCTATATGAAATTTTAATTGATTTAAATTGGTGATAGATGTCCCTTGTGTCCTTTCAACTTATTCTCTCTCTCTCTCTCTCTCTCTCTCTCTCTCTCTCTCTCTCTCTCTCTCTCTCTCTCTCTCTCTCTCTCTCTCTCTCTCTCTCTCTCTCTCTCTCTCTCTCTCTCTCTCTCTCTCTCTCAACTCTATAAGAGTTGGCCATTTTGGCATTGTTAGGGAGTCCAAATTTTGGTATAGTGAATCCCTACCAAAACTGTTCCTCAATTTATATTTAAGATAATGAGAATCAATCTAGTTATACTCTAAGTCCATTTTCATTATGTGTTGAAGTGATCCATATTTAAATTCAAGTATATATTGAGTTCATATTATTTTCATGCAATCTTTGAATGTGTTATTTCAAATTGACTTCTCTCCTAATAGGTTTCATGAAGTGTATTCTACTACAATAGACTCTTGAAGTGTGTATGAGTTTGGTAGATTCATATCTGACCTTCCCTTCACTTACCTTCATTTGTTGAGTTGTTATTTGTCTTCATGAGAAACGCTAATGCTAGGGAGATCCATTAATTGTGTGAGGCTAGTTTGATTTTATTAGTTCATTATACAAATTCTAAGTGTATGAATGGAAACAACTCTTAGTGTATCACCTCTTAGTTTAGGTTTTATTTATGTATCTTTATCTCCCTTTTCACACATGTTAGGTAGTTCTAGTAGCATAAGCACATCAATTAATATCTAGGGAGCTATCCCTTTCAATCCTAGATACTCATATCTCTTCTAAGTTCACCCATAACTTGAGAGATGATTCAATATTGCATCAAATCATATGAACTTCATAGAAGTCCTAGGGTGCACAATTTGATGACAATAGCTCTAGCATGCTCAATGGGACTAGGCTCAAATAGTGAGAAGATTTTTGGGGTGTCTTCTCTTTTATTATCTTTTGGAAACATCTAAGTAAGCACCAATGGCGAATCCCAATGAATTTTTGGTTGTAAGCAGCTTAGGTATCTATTGATGAATATTTTGATCAATTCTTGTCTTTTCATGTGACTTATGAAGTTAATATGGATGGATATGAGGAGAACCCTTACCATACACCTCCATATCAACCTTTTTATGACCCTTTCTATCTTTTTCAACAACCCTATCAAGAATACCATCCTCCCTATGATTCATGGCAGTCTTATTGTCAACATAGACCCTTTCCAAATGAGTACGTTATTGTTGACTAGTCATATGACCCATATTCCTCTTATCATTGTCATGATAAATTAAGAAACACCATTAGGTGGGAGGGAAAGTATGAAGCTCTCAAAACCTTGCTTGAAGAAGTTTAACAACCTATCCACTTTGTCCAAGCTTACTACACCTCTCATTCTCAAAATGTGTGGGTAGTTATGCTAGAGTTAATTGAGTTAGAGAAGCATATGAGTGTGATAAATGAGTGTTGTGATCAAAATCTTGGTGGTATTATGAATTGGTTAAGGGTTTTAGCTAGGTTGTTGATGGATATGTGGGTTTATGTTGAAGAAGATAATAAATATGTCATTAGTGAGGGATTATCTATGGGAAGAAAGGATTTTCAATGGTGGGTTGATAGGTTGAAGAAATGGGAAACTCACGAGGCCATGGAACAAGTTGTAGCTATAAAAGAACCTCCAAAAATCTATGAAGAGTCTCAAGAAGATGAGAAGGATGATGAAAGATTGTATGAATAAGATCTTCTCCCTATTGGTCATCCTATCCTACCTCTCCCTCAAAAGCCCATTCAAGAGGTTCCACCCATCTCCATGCCCATCCATAACCACCATACTTCATCCCGAACCCATAGACCTATATATATCTCTTCTACCATCCATCTCCTTGAAAAAGAACCTATTTAGTCCTCAAAAGAGCCTAATAGTTCCAACCTTTCAACTTGGGACCAAAATGTGAAGTCTTGAGGAAAGAAAAAGGTTAAGAGAGAAGTTCAAAAGGATGATGAAAGCTATGAGGTGGCTATCGAATAAATTAATGTGACTTCAACTCAAGAGAGCCTTGTTGTTATTCAAGAGAAAGAAGACTCCATGACTAATCATGAGATTGTTGATGATCATCCCAATCATGAAGTGGAGATAAATATCAAGGATGAAGGCCAAGTCTCTCTTCAAGAAGTTGCAACCTTGAAAGAGTCTCATGAAATCAAGGTAGAAGGCATGATCCTTAGAGATGAGTCCATGTCTCTATCTAATTTTGAGCCACCCTTAAATGCATTGAAACATGAAGAACATCAACTTGGTGACCTCATAGTTTGAGAAGATAAATCCAATCTCATGGAGAATACCATAGAAAATAAGAGTACATGTCTTGTTGCATCACCATTGGAGGTCAAAGTTGATGAATCCTACGAAAATTTTGAATTGGTTGAGCTATAGGAGAAGTTCATTTTTATGGCAAATCTATTTCGAGTTGCTTGTGTCTTTTTTAGCACCATGAAGAAGATAGAGGCATTAATGCCAAAGATCAAGAGGTTCTATGAATCATGTATTCCTTCATTCCATGAAGCAAGAAGAGTTTCAAGCTATGTTTTTTATCTAGGAGTATGTGTTAATTTTAGGTTTGTTAGTGTTTGAGTGTGTTTGTTTTATTTTATCTTGTGTTTCCTAAGTGTTGTATAACACAAGTGTATTTCCTTAGTTTGGTGTGTGTGTGTTTTTTATTTTGTGTGTGTGAGTTAATTAGATAATGTTATTTAAGTCAAAATTATGGTCAAGTCAATTTTATGTCCTCATATGCATGACTATGTGCCCAATGGAGGTGTAAGGCAACTAGTCTTAGGCATAGCAAGCATGCCACCCCTGAGAATCACTAAGAATGTTGACCAAATTTGACACCAATTTAAATCTAGGCCAACCCCTACTATTTTAAACTTTTTATAAGATTACCATAGGTCTTATAGGGTGTTATGTTAGTCCATTGTCTTACTAATCCCCTCTCTAGTCTTTGTTGAAGTCTACCCCTTATGCACTAGGCTAGTCAACTTGAGTCAAAGGTTGGCCAACCCTAGTCAAAGGTATCCAATGAGTTAAGTTATGCTTAAAATGTTATAATATGGATTTTTACATGTTTTAATGAGTTTATAATTCATTAAATTATCTTTCACCTTGTTTCATATGTAAGAAGAGGCCTTTTGGTCATATTTTGACCCATTTAATGACTTGTATAGATTTACATGAAAGAAAATTGGACACCCAGATGAGTTTCAATGTGGATCATGTCAAGTTCATGTTAGGTACTTTTATTTTCTAGGCAATCAGTAGTTATCTTCAGTGGATGGTAGTTTTCCCTAAAAAATAGGAGATTTTGGGCACTTGTATGGACTCCCCAAGTCCACTATCAGCCAAAAACGTGGGAAGAGAAAATGTTCACCTTATGACACTCATTTTCACATTTTTACTTCAAGTATAATTCAAAAATCTCTTTTTCAACTCATTTTCTCCTCTTGGCATACAAAGAAGGCTTAACTTCAAGTGTTCACTATAAGTCATACAGTTGGAGTTGGAGGGAATTATTTTGAGAGTGGATAGGGATATTAGTATACTCTATATACATATCAATAAGTTGAAATTTGTTTCATCCTCATCTATGAACAATCATTAACACCTCATGCAACTTTTTGAGAGTTTGCATTGAAGAGGGGGCCTCTTTGTGAATCTGTTTCAATTTATATTTATTTGGATTGATGTATTTGGTTGTTTTAGGAGTTTCACCATACTTTTCAAGACATTACCATGGTCCTTTTAGCTTTGGAGAGTTCAGATGTCCAAGAAAGCCTCTTTTAGGCTTGTGAATGCTCCTAAACTGGTCTCTCTACTCTTGTAGTTGTTTTAGGCTTTGTAAAATGGATTTTACATGTTAGATGCAGGAATGAGTTATGTTTTCAAGAGTTTTGATCCATGGATATGTGTTTAAGGGTGTTTTAACAAGTTTCCAACTCATACAATGAACAAAAAATACTCTCAAAACCATGCCTTTTATGATTGCCAACTCTCAAAATCATCCTTGGAAAGTAGATTTCGATAATGGTTTCAAGCCTTGTAGATGTATATAATTAATTTTGTGAATTTTGGATTGATCCACACTTAATGGGGAGGAGTCAAAAGAGCATTAAAATTTTCAAGAGGATGATGTCTGCATTTTGTTCTTCAGTCTGCAAATGTAGAAAATAGAGATCTTGAGGGTTTTTCAGATAACATATGTCATGATAGAAGATTAATTCACCACTTCTATTTATTTAGTATTTTAACCCTTTCCTCTAAGAGAAACTATGCCAAAATTTAATACAAAATATGGAGTGGAGCATTAATTTTATGACCTCTTAAAATGGCCAAAAATCACTAAATTACATTAGTGATGTCTACAGGAAATGAATTAGGAGTGTCAAATTTCATTATACATTTGAATCATAATCATTTTCCAAAGATGGGGAAATTTTTTAAAATGTATAATAATCATTCCTAAGCATTTAGATAGTGGATAAGGGTGATGATGGCATGATATGCCCTTTTAGGCCATCCCTTATCTGTACACAGGGCATAGAGGCAGTGGAGATAGTGTTTCTTTAGTCGCGTAAGGAAGTGGTGATGAAAGTCCCTAAGAAGTAAATAAGTCTTAGTTTTAGTTTCATAATATTTATGGTAAGCCTCAATAATCCTTATATACTCCTTATACACTCTAAACTCATCTTCACAACCTATAGGACTAGAAATATGCACCTACAACCCAGAATGGAGATATGAAGCTAGGGATTTTGTTACGGTCACCAAATTGAAACTTGGAGAAATAAATTATTAAATTTCAATCAATTATATAATTTAAATCCTAAATAAACCAATAAAAGTGTGAATAAATCTTAGCCAACAACCTACAAGTTAGACAGTGAGTAAGAAACATAATTTGGTGGGTGAAAGTGACCTATATCATGGTATTAGTGAGTCCAAAGCATGGGATATGATTGTAAAATAAAAATGAGGATAATATGAATTAAATAAAAAATATTTATTAATTAAAACATACCAAACAAGTGTTAGGGTGTGGAGCTAAAAGCTTCACCAAGGAGCATACTTAAACAGTTTCGGGTTTACACAGTCACCGGCGTCAGTCAGGAGCGACCAACGTTGGTCAGGAGCAATTAGAGAAATGCCGGCATCAGTAGAGGATCAGCCAACGACGGTCACATGCAGACTAGCAGGAACCGGCGTCGGTTACCTGTGTGTCCAGAATGCTATTTTCAAGGACAAAAGCGAGTGTTTGCATGATGAGTTTAAGTCTTAGTCTTAAGTTCGCGTTTCTATTATTAGCAAGATTGTTTTTAGAGCCCTTGTTCAAGAGGCTTAACTGTTTGTTGTAAGTTCATGCTCAAGTTTCCTAATTCTATATGTAGGAAAGATCTTCTTAGCTTAGTGAGTTGAATTGTATGAGTAGAACATTGTGAATGTTTGAAGGACAGTACAGAGTTGTATCAATCCAGGTTGTTGGAATTGATTGTACTTGAGAGAGAGAGCTCTTGATGAATAGAGATCTAGTGTGAGATCTTGTGCATCTGAGAGAGGTGTGGAAGAAAGAAGTTTCTTCAATTGTATTCCTTTTGTAAAGAGTTTTAATACAAGTTTTCAGGGTGGTTTCTTGTATCTCTTGTTCTGTCCTATTTATCATTCTAGTTACTTATCTATCTGATTTATTTCCACATTTATTGCTTTCACAAGTGTAATCATTGTTGGTTGATCCTCAACAAGTGGTATCAGAGCTCAGGTTCACTAACAAGTGGTTCAGATCTGTGTAGTGTGTTTGGATTACAAGTTGCTCACAGGGGTTTCTGCAGGGATTTCTATTTGAGTGGGAGAAGCAATGGCAGAAGAAATTAAATTGAGAATGGAGAAGTTTAATGGAAAGAACTATCAACATTGGAGAATGTAGATAGAGGACTATCTGTATCAGAAAGATCTTTACTTACCGTTAGGTGGGATTGCAAAGAAGCCCAAGGACATGGAGGATGAAGAATGGGAAGTTCTTGACAGAAAGGCTCTGGGGTCTATAAGACTGAGTCTAGCATCCACTGTGATATCTAATTTATCACAGGCAAAAACAACGGTGGAGTTAATGACTACGTTAGAAAATTTGTATGAAAAACCCTCAGCTTCTAATAAGGTATATCTTATGAAGCAGTTATTTAATTTGCATATGCAAGAAGGTGGATCTGTATCTAATCACCTGAATGATTTCCATGGAATTGTTAATCAATTAAGTTCAGTCAATATTGTATTTGATGTTGAAATAAAAGATCTTTTAATATTATGTTCTTTGCCTGAAAGCTGGCATGGCTTGGTAATGGCAATTTCTAATACTACATCTGCTTCGAATATTTTAAAAGTAGAGGATGTTGTTAGTGTTATCTTGAATGAGGAAATTCGTAGGAAAAGCACAAAGGAAATATCAGGGAACGCTTTAAATCTCGAGAGTAGGGGAAGGCAAAAAGAAAGGAGCAAGAGGAGATCAAGATCTAAGTCTAAGGGGAGAGGCAGATCCAAATCTAGAAATGGCAGAAGGCCACAATGCTGGAACTGTGGAAAGTTGGGGCACATAAGCAGAGATTGCTAGTCAAAGCCTAAGGAGGACAATCAGCACGAAGGAAAGGAAGAGGCAAAGGTTGCAGGTATTGCACAAGATGCTCTAATTTTCTCTTTGCATAATAATATAGAATCTTGGGTATTAGATTCTGGTGCATCTTTCCATGCTACCCCTAACAGAGAATATTTCAGTGACTATATCCATGGAGATTTTGGAATAGTGTACTTAGGGGATGATGAGCCTTGTAAGATTATTAGCAAAGGTAAAGTGCAGCTGAAGATGCAGAATGGAAACACATGGGTGTTGAGAGATGTGATGCATGTTCCTAGTTTGAAGAGAAATTTGATTTCTACAGGAAAGTTAGGGGATGAGGGTTGTACAGTAACTCTCATAGCAGAATCTTGGAAGGTGACCAAGGGTGCACTTGTTATGGCCAAAGGTAAGAGAGAAGGTACTCTCTATTTGTGTAATTGTGTTACTAACAAATCTCCTTCTGTATTATCTACTTCAGATGTGGATGCTAAATTGTGGCACTCAAGGCTTGGCCACATGAGTGAGAAGGGGATGTCAATTCTTAAGTCTAAAGGTATGCTTTCAGATTTGAAAAGTATGGATCTAGAATTTTGTGAGCATTGTGTATTTGGAAAATAGAAAAGGGTTAGTTTTCTCAAGACTGGGTCTACTAAGAAAAGGCATAAGTTGCAGCTTGTTCACACAGACATGTGGGGACCGGCTCAGGTAGCCTCTATTGGAGGATCACGGTACTATGTTACGTTCATAGATGATGCTACAAGAAAGGTATGGATCTACTGTATTAAAAATAAATCTGATGTTTTTGAGACTTTTAAGATTTGGAAAGCTATGGTTGAGAATGAAACAGGCAGAAGATTAAAGTGCTTGAGATCTGACAATGGCGGTGAGTTCTGCAGTCTTAAGTTTAACTGGTATTGTTACACACACAGAATCCATAGGCAAAGGATGGTTCCAAGGACACCTCAGCAGAATGGAATTGCTGAAAGGATGAACAGAACAATCATGGAGCGTGTAAGATGTATGAGATTGCATGTTGGGTTGCCCTTAGAGTTTTGGGCAGAAGCTGTTGACACCGCAGTGTACCTGATTAATAGAGGACCCTCTACAGCTCTAGATGGTGGAATTCTAGAAGAGGCATGGACAGGTAAAAAGGTAGATCTCTCATATCTCAAAGTTTTTGGTTGTGAAGCCTTTGTGCACGTAGATAAGGAAAATAGAAAGAAGCTTGATGCTAAGTCTATGAGGTGCACATTTATTGGCTATGGCTCAGATGATTTTGGTTTCAGATTTTGGAATCTAGGAACTAACAAGGTAATTAGGAGCCGTGATGTTGTTTTAAATGAAAAAGTGATGTATAGTGATTAGATGAGGAAGCTGAATCAATCTGGGCAGAGCAATGGAGAATTGGACGAAGTGATGGTCCAAAATGAGCTCGCGGGAAAAAGAAATAATCACTTGCAGGAAAACATAGAGACTGACATCGGCAGGTTAGGAACCGGCATCGACAGTACAGAAACCGATGTCGGTCATACAGAGACCGACGTCGGCAGAATAGGCATCGACGTTGGCCAGGTAGAACTGGCCTCGGCCAGTAACAGGTCTACAGGTGGCCGAGGTAGGTCACTGTCAGAAAATTTGGGTGGACAGCATGTTGAGAACGAGTCCAAGACACCCATCAGGAGGTCAGAAAGGGTAAGTAAACCTCCAATTAGATATTCTCCTTCTTTATACTATTTATTGCTAACTAATGGTGGAGAACTAGAGAGTTTTGAAGAAGCATTACAGGTGGAGTCCAAGAGTCAGTGGGAGCGTGGCATGGTTGAGGAGATGGAGTCCTTGAGAGAGAACCAAACATGGGATTTGGTTGAGTTGCCAGCTGGTAAGAGGACACTGAAGAATAAATGGACCTACAGGTTGAAGGAAGGTGAGAATGGATAGATGAGATATAAGGCCAGATTGGTAGTGAAAGGATTTGCACAAAAACTAGGTATTTATTTTGGTGAGATTTTTTTTCCTGTTGTTAAGATGACCTTTATAAGGGTTGTATTGTCTTTGGTTGCTTTTGAGGATTTGCATCTTGAGCAGCTAGATGTTAAGACAGCGTTTCTTCATAGAGATTTAGATGAGGAAATATACATGGAACAGCCATAAGGATTTGAGGTCAAGGGTAAGGAGAAGTTAGTGTGTAGGTTGAAGAAAAGCTTGTATGGCCTCAAGCAAGCTCCTAGACAGTGGTATTTGAAATTTGATAGGTTTATGACTGAGCATGGCTACAGTAGGTGTCAATCTGACCATTGTGTATATTTTAAGAGATTTGATAATGGTAGATATATTATTCTATTGTTGTATGTAAATGATATGCTGGTTGCAGGATCACACATGCTGGATATCTCTGAGCTTAAGGTGAAATTAGCTCAAACGTTTGCTATGAAGGATTTGGGAGCAGCAAAGAAAATCCTTGGCATGAGCATTAAGAGAGATAGGAAAAATCACAGGTTGATATTGTCTCAAGAGGATTATGTGGACAAGGTGTTGAAACGGTTCAATATGCAGGATGCTAAACCGGTAAGCACACCTTTGGCTGGACATTTTAAGTTGAGTAAAGAACAATGTCCTAATTCACATGATGAGGTAGAGTACATGAGTAAGGTTCCATATTCTTCCGCAGTAGGAAGTTTGATGTATGCAATGGTGTGTACTAGACCGGATATTGCCCAATCAGTGGGAGTTGTAAGTAAGTATATGGCCAATCCAGGGAAGGAACATTGGAAAGCAGTTCAGTGGATCCTTATATATCTGAGAGGAACCAACAGTAGACACTTGTGCTATGGAGGTTCAGATACTTCTCTACATGGTTATGTAGATTCAGATATGGCAGGTGATTTGGATGGCAGGAGGAGCACCACAGGTTATGTTTTTACTGTAGGTGGAATGGCGGTTAGCTGGATATCTAAGTTGTAGAAGGTTGTTTCCTTGTCAACTACAGAAGCAGAGTATATTGCAGCCATAGAAGCTAGCAAAGAGATGATATGGATGACACGGTTCATGGAAGAGCTTAGAAGGGAGCATGGAAGTTGCAGATTATATAGTGATAGTCAGAGTGCAATCCATTTGGCTAAGAATTCAGCCTTTCACTCAAGAACCAAGCACATACATCTAAGGTACCACTTCATATGGCAGGTATTGGAAGATGGTGAGTTAAAGCTGGAGAAAATCCATACAGATAGGAATCCTATTGATATGTTAACCAAGCCAGTTACAAAGGATAAGTTGAATCTTCATTCAACTTCTGTTGGTCTTCATGATTGAGTTAAAGATGGAGGAGCTAGAATATGTTGATGTACAGGTACTGGTGCAGCTGTTTATCTCCAAGTAGGAGATTGTTAGGGTGTGGAGCTAAAAGCTTCACCAAGGAGCATACTTAAATAGTTTTGGGTTTACACAGTCACCGGCGTCAGTTAGGAGTGACCGACATCAGTCAGGAGCAGTTAGAGGAATGCCGACGTCGGTAGAGGATCGGCTGACGACGGTCACATGCAGACTAGCAGGAACCGGCATCGGTTACCTGTGTGTCCAGAATGCTATTTCCGAGGACAGAAGCGAGTGTTTGCATGATGAGTTTAAGTCTTAGTCTTAAGTTCGCATTTCTATTATTATCAAGATTGTTTTTAGAGCCCTTGTTTAAGAGGCTTAACTATTTTTTGTAAGTGCATGCTCAAGTTTCCTAATTCTATATGTAGGAAAGATCTTCTTAGCTTAGTGAGTTGAATTGTATGAGTAGAACATTGTAAATGTTTGAAGGATAGTACAGAGTTGTATCAATCCAGGTTGTTGGAATTGATTGTACTTGAGAGAGAGAGCTCTTGAGGAATAGAGATCTAGTTTGAGATCTTGTGCATCTGAGAGAGGTGTGGAAGAAAGAAGTTTCTTCAATTGTATTCCTTTTGTAAAGAGTTTTAATACAAGTTTTCAAGGTGGTTTCTTGTATCTCTTGTTCTGTGCTATTTATCATTCTAGTTACTTATCTATATGATTTATTTCTGCGTTTATTTATTTCACAAGTGTAATCATTGTTGGTTGATCCCTAACAACAAGGTGGTCTCCAATAAAAAATTAGTTAAATGCCCTATACCCTACACACATTGTGACTATGAAAACCTAGTCTTGGGTTTTGAATATTTTGGAGGCTCTATCCTTAGAATTGGAAACTAAAATTCGGTATAAATCATAAATAAAACTAGGGGAAAATTATAATATGTTTGGTTTCTATGAGTAATCAAGGCAAATCTTCTCTGTTTTATCTCAGAGTAGGGTCACTTTTGCCTTGCACAAGGGGAAAATTTTGAGGAAAAGGGTCAAATCATGAACTAGAGGTTAGGAAGAGGGAGAATAAAGGTTTTTATAGATGTTTTACACATTTATGAACCAAATAAACCATTTTATAATGTATTAATAAAAAAAATATGTCCTATATAAGGAGTTTTGCACTCAAACCCCATGGGCAGATTCAAGAGCAAGAGGCAAAATAGAGTGTCATCCTTAGTTATGGATTTTAGAAAGTAATATAATGTATTTTTCCATGTGTGTAAAATAATATTTGAGGTGTTTGAGCTATGAGAGTCAATAAATAATCAAGAAAGAGTTATTTTTTAACACAAGGCTACATGCAGACTCCTTGCATAAAGTTTAAGCCTAATCCTAAGGAGGATCCATTCATGTTTATAGATATCAATGAGATTTTATATCAGTTTTATAATGTTATTGGAGCATATAAAAAGGTGATAAAACTCTAATTTTGAAAAGGAACTCATCAAAAAGCCATTTTGGTTGGGAATGAACCAAGCCCATCACATAATGTAAGAAATGGAGCTCGAAGGTCAACTTATATCACTCAAAAATTTCATGAACTAATTCATGGGACCTTGAGACATTTAGGAGAGTTATGAAAGGTCCTTTAAGAGACTTAAGTGAAATTTGGATGGAGGTTCAACATGAAATGGCTATAGACAAAGGTTAAGAGTCCAAGCCTCTCAAAACCCTCACTAAACCCTTATTGGAACTTGAATGGAGAGATAGAGAATTTTGAGAATCCAAATGAAATAATATGGACATGAAATAACCTATAGATGATGATTAATCTTAGAGTATTCCACACATGTGTTTTTATTGTATATAATTATATAGACCAAAGGAAAATAGGGCTTGTTTTAGCTATTTTGAGTGGTGTACAAACTAGAGAAAGAATTAGGAGATGAAACAAAATTAGGGAGAATTATTTACTATTTAAATAACTAAAAAAATTCATATAATTTAATTAAACATACACTAATTTCCCAAACTAGGCCTTCACTTTGAGCCAGTCCAGTGAGCCAAACTAGTGAACATTTGGAAAAGTGGTGAAAAGCAATTACAGAGGCCTTTGAATGTTTTTTATTAAAACTAATGATATGGGAGACTTTTCCAAGTGTCATTACCTATTTTTTATGGATTATTTTTTAGGTTTTAGGATTTTTGAATGCCAAATGGAGAAGGTGTATGGAAAATAGGCATTTTAAAACTGCTAGTGATGATTTTGCATGTCCATAAGAATAGGGATGGTCAGGGATCAAACCAATGCATGTGGGGACTTTTTGGTAACTGTTATTTATCATAAAAATCATTATATCTAACCATATATAGGGATAAGGGAAATTTTAGAAGGCAAATTATGAAGATAGTTTCTCATGCCAACTTGTAGGTTTTGTGCCACTTTTCACTATCTTTATGACTTGTGTCGATAAGTACACCTTCATGACATAGCATAGCTCACACCACCTCTTCTCTACATGTAATTGTAACTAATTTTCATTGGTGACACATCTTTTCTATCCTTTTAACTTATTCTTTCTCTCTCTCTCTCTACTCTATTAGAGTTGGCCATTTTGGCATTGTTAGGGATTCCAACTTTTGATATGGTGAATCCCTACAAAAATTATACCTTGATTTTTACTTAAGATAATGAGAAACATTATGGTTATACTATAAGTCCATTTTCACTATGTGTTGAAGTGATCCATCTTGAAAGTCAAGTATAGATAGAGTTCATCTTGTTTTCATGCAATCCTTGAATGTGTTGTTGCAAATTGACTTCTCTATTTACAAGTTTCATGAAGTGTATGATGCTATAATATAATCTTGAAGTGTGTATGATTTTGGTATAATTATATCTAACCTTCCCTTCACTTTCCTTCATTTTTTGAGTTGGTATTTGCCTTCATGAGAAGCACTAATGCTAGGGAGCTCCATTAATGGTGTGAGGCTAGTTTTATTGTCTTATTTCATTATACAAATTATAAGTGTATGAATGAAAGCAAATATTGGTGTATCAACTCTTATTTTAGGTTTCTTTTATGTATATTTGTCTCCCTTTTCACACATGTTAGGCAATTCTAGTAGAATAAGCACATCAATTAATATCTAGGGAGCTATCCCTTTCAATCCTAGAGACTCATCTCTCTTATAATTTCACCAACAACTTGAGAGATGATTAAATTTTGCATAAAATTTTAGGAGCTTCATATAATGTCCTAGGGTACACAATTTTATGACAATAATACCCTTATTATTTGATCGATATCCTTCTCATATATTATTTGAGATTCAAAGGCTCTAGAATTGTTCATAAAATCTATGATCTACTAATAATAATCAAACATCTAAAAATTGTTTACATTGTTTGGGATAGAGGAGTAAGGAACCAACTCCATAGAAAATTCTTGCATTTTATATTCCTAGAGTAGTGTTACATTAGTATTTGAATCTACCAATATATCTATTATCTAATTTTCATCTCTTATGATAGCCTTGATATTAAATAATTCAAATCAATCAATCAAATCCTAGGCCCTATGCTTATACCTTTTTAAGTATGAGAGTTTTCAATAGTATTTAATTTTGATCTAATTGATAACTAGCTTTGAATTACCAAATATCAGTAGTTGCTTGACATTATATTTTAGTGTAAACTGTAAGCCCATAATCAAAGCTTCATACTCAACTAGATTATTAGTGCATGGAAATTACAACATGTATGTAATGATATATTATGTCCCATATGGATTGATTAAAGATACACTAATAATAGATACTTTATTACATTTAGATCCATCAAAATGAAGAGTCCAAAATTTCAAAATACCTTCAAATTATTGTTCATGAGGTTCATGCTTTGTATTAAATTTTTAAAAACCTGCATGTGAGGATTCAAAGTTAACCCTATCATTCTTGGTGTTATATTTTGTAACTAGGTGTTTCATATTTGGCTTTGAGTCCACTAGAATATGATAGGCTACTCATTTATAACGTATCCACATGTGTGAAAAATATGTTTCCATGTATCCATTCAATGTCTTTGACTAATCATGACTCAATAGTAAATCATAAGCTTTGGGAATATATATATATATATATATATATATATATATATATATATATATATGTATGTATGTATGTATGTATGTATGTATGTATGTATGTGGCTCTAAGGCTAGTTTCATGTGAAAATTTAGTAACTCCTCAATTACTAGGACTGTAGTCTTGTCCAACTATAACACTACCCTCTTGAACTTGTCTGAAGTTAAACCTAACTTGTTACAAATAGATTTAGGCATGACATTGGCTGAATCACCTAAGTCTACCAAATAATTTTAAGCATTTTTTCCAAAAGTTTTGATAGTCAATAGAAAATGTGGTACCTTAGGTATGTCTAGATGAATAACTACATTATTATGTGAAGCAGATAATTTGTTGGTCAGTGCTTTCAATAACAAATTTCTTTGCTTTGAAATATGAGACAACTCATGAAGAGTAATGTTTTCTTTAATTTTATTCATATTCTCAGTTATATTGTATTTACTTTCATTTTTTGGATATCTAACCTATTGCCGATTATTTTCCTTTGGAGGGGGAAATCAATATTAGCTTTTAGATCTAGATGAATAGCTTCACTATTATTTGGAGGTATGGAAGCTGTGAGAGGCTATTAGAATATGAATTTTAGATTGATTTATTTATTTAGTAATTTTTAAAAGCATGTATCTCATATGTCTTCTCTTCTGGTTTATTCTCATCCTCAACTAATAATGAGAATTCATATGCCTCAAAAATCATTACATTACTGGATGGATTTGAAGTAGTGGAGGAAGATGTATCTAAATAATTTAGAGGAGATTCATACCTATCCATTTTATTCTATAAGATATAAAAAATAATACATAACTCTATACATTCCAACTCACCATGTTGTGTTGTATTATGAATTCAACATCAAATAGGCAATATTACTTCCTAAATATTTATTTCAGGCAACTTGTTAGGTGGTTATTTTTCTATGTTATTCCTAGATCTATTGAAAGGTCTATTGTAATATAATGTGAATTTTTTACTATTATTTTTTGCCATGGTGTTTCCCACTCACTTATGCATGCTCATGAGCTCATTATTCAACTTTTGTACCATCCACTAGATAACATCCAATTATGTTTTTATATAATAATAAGTAATGCCTTATGTGGTAGAAGAATTAACTAGTATCAAGAATTGGTTTTGATTTTTATGATTAGTTATAGACATGGGATTATTAAGAAAGGTGAGGTGTTATTTAGGTTGATCATAGGCTAGAGGTAGTTATGCTTACATTTGGTTCTAATTGTGAGACGTAATATGGGTGATGACCCTAAGATCAAATATTTTTAAATGTTCATATGTACAAGATATCACATCTTTGTATTATGTTCATGGATCCTTCAATTTATGTTTCTCAATTTTAGTGAAACTCAAACCAATATTTACATATTGAGGATGTTCATTGGTTCCCAAATTATCTTTAATGAAATTAGATTTACTCACTTTATATTGTTTCTAATTTTGAGTCTTTGGATTCATATCAAAGGATCATTCTAATGATACCATTCCCATAGTTATATGATTATCTTTCATCTATAAGACACCATATTCTCTGAGGTCTTATGTGTTCATAGGCTCGATATACTTCTCATTTATTATTTTAGATACCAAGGCTCTATAATTTCTCATAAAATGTATGATATAATAATAATAATCAAACACCTAGAAATTCCCTATGTTTTTTGGGACAGAGGAGTAAGGAACCAAATCCATATAAAATGTTTGTATTTTATATTCCTAGATTAATTTTACATTAGTATTTGAAGCTACCAACATATATGTTGTCTAAGTTTCATCTCTTGGGATAGCCTTGATATTAAGTTCTTTAAATGAATTAATGATATCCCAGGCCCTATGCTTATACCTTTTAAGTATGAGATTTTTTAATAGTATTTACTTTTTATCTAATTGATAACTAGATCTGAATCACCAAATATATGTAGTTATTTGACATTGTATTTTAGTATAAACTATAAACCCAAAATCAAAGCTTCATACTCAACTTGATTATTAGTGAAGGGATATTGTAACATGTATGTAATTAGATATTGTGTCCCATATGGATCGATTAAAACTACATTGATACCAATTCCTTTGTTATATTTGGATCCATCAAAATGAATAGTCCATAATTTCAAAGGACCTTCAAATTATTGTTTATGAGGTTCATGTTTTATATTAAATGTATAAAATCCTACATGTAAGGATGTAAATTTGACCCTATCATTCTTGGTGTTATGTTTTTTAATTAGGTGATTCATATTTGGCCCTAAGTCCACTAGAATCTGATTGGATAATCCTATATAACATACTCACATGTGTGAAAAATATGTTTCCATGTATCCATTCAATATCTTTGACTGATCATGACACAGTAATAAACCATAAGCTTTTTAAATGTCAATAACTCATATATATATATATATATATATATATATATATATATATATATATATTAGGTGGCTCTGAGGCCAGTTTCATGTGAACATTCAATAACTCTTCAATTACTAGCATTGTAGTTTTGTCCAACTACAACATTACCCTCTTGGATTTGTCTGGAGTGAAACATAACTTGTTGAAAATAGTTATAGGCATGACATTAGTTGAATCACCTAAGTCTACCAAATAATTCTAAACAATTTTTCCAAAAATTCTAATAGATAACAAAAAATTTGATACCTCAGGGATGTCTAGATGAATAACCGCATTAGTATGTGAAGCAGATGACTTGTTGGTCAGTGATTTTAAAAACAAATATATTTGATTTAAAATATGAGATAACTCATGAAGAGTGATGTTTTCCTTAATTTTATTTATATCCTTAGCTATGTTATATTTATTTTCATTTTCTGGATTAGTAACCTATTGTTGATCATTTCCTTGTAGAGGGGGTAAATCAATATTAACTTTTAGATTTGGTAAATCAATATTTGGAGGCATGGAAGTTGTGAGAGGATATTGAAGTATGCTTCTCAAATTTTAATTATTTATTTAGTACTTATATAAATCATTGATATCATATGTATTCTCTTCTAATTTATTCTCATCCTCAACTAAGAATGAGAATTCATATGCCTCAAAAATAATTATAGTACTAGATGGATTTGAAGTAGTGTAGGAGTTTGTATATGACTAATTTGTAGGAGATTCATACCTATCCCTTCCCTTCTAGAAGATATCAAAAATAATACATAAATTGATACATTCCAACTCACCATGTAGTGTTATAATATGAACTCAAAATCAATTAGTTAGTGTTACTTCCCAGATATTTATTTCAGGTAACTTGTTAGGTGGTTGTTTTTTTACATTATTCCTAGATCAATTGAAAGGCCTATTGTAATATAATGTGAATTTTTTACTATTATTTTATTCCATGGTTTTTCCCATTCAATTATTCATGATTATAAACTCATTGTTTAACTTATGTACCATCCACTAGATAACATCCAATTATGTTTTTATAGATTAATAAGTAATACCTTGTGTGGTAGAAGAATTAAAAAATATCTAGGATTGGTTTTGATTTTTATTATTATTTTTCTACACATGATTATTAATAAAGGTGAGGTGTTATTTATGTGGATAATGGGCTAGAGGTAATTGTGTTTACACTTGGTTCTAATTGTGAGCCATAACATTATGATTAGTATTTGAAATATGATTAAAAGCTATACAGTTAGGACTGATGTTGGGTAGGGATAAATATTATAATTATGGATTCAAATACATATAAATATTTATAGATTCAATGTAGTCTAGAAATAGTGAAGTGATATTAGGTGCTCTGTAAAGGAAGACATGTATCATATAGTCAAAAGCATTCTTGTAGATATCAATGGATATCATAACATTAGGTCTATAATCATTTTCAAACTAGTTATTAATATTTTGGAATCTTATTTTAAATGATTTAATTATCTCATTAGAGTCCCTTATCATTCTTTAAAAATGATGGTATATGACACTTGGGCTAGAGACATGTCCAAACTATGCCAAAAAATGTATCATGACACTAGTTCTAGGATGTAATTGAATCTTATTGGATATTAAGGAACTAATCATAAGTAACATATTGCAATGTAAAATGGAAAATTATACATTCCACATCTTCATGGGTTGTGTTTATTATCCCTAAGGAAGTCTTAAAATCCTTTATAAGTTATTTAGCAGTCATGACCCATGAAGGCAAATAGTAATAAATATATTATTGATGGGTTGTTTAACACACCAGCTTAGGAAGGATGGGGACCTTCAAACCTATCCTATAAATATATATGAAAATATATCCAAATTATATATCTATGAGGCCTTGGTGGACTATATCTCTCATAGTTGGTTTATGGTAAACTATTTTATATAAGGGGCCTTTGTTGGTTCTAGAATATTTTAGTAGTGTTTTGGTAATTAAATAAACTAAATGAAAATGATTGTTTTGATGTTTGTTTTGTGGGTTTTGAATAGATTTGGAAATGATAAAATATTCATTCATCCACCAATAAATCAATAGATTTCATGCAACAAAAACAAACAAACTTGCATTTTGAACTTTGTCCTATGAATAAAAAAAAGTTTTGATGAGGGTTTCAACTTGAAAGGAAAATAACTAACTTAGGTGCGTTCATTACATTGAATTTATATATTAAAAAATTCTATAATAAACAATGGATAAAATGATTGCAACTAAAATTGGCATTAAAATTGATTGCATTTAAGATTTGCCTATGTCATAAAAATCAACTTTTAAAGAGATTTCATATAACAATAATATAAAGTATTTGTATAGTCCTTGATTCCATTATATTAAAATTCAAAAATGCATTTATAATAATGGAAAATATATTAAAATCATGATAAAATAATAATAAAATAATGAATTCAAACTCTAGATCTAACAACTTATAAAAATAACAAAAGGGAGGGTAAGAGGAAAGAAAAAACCCATGATATTAGACATAATTCTGATCCACTTAATATAAAAACCTATAAAACCAAGACTTGCATTAGTTATCATTCATAAAACTAGGTACAAAGAATTTGAAAGAGACTGAGATGAGAAAAACTTGAAAGAGAAACACAAATCAACCATATTACATGCACAGGAAATGATAATGTTATTCCATAACTTCAATTAGAATTCATAGATCCAATTGATTAAAATAATGATAGAATTAATTACATTGTAAATGAGCCCATTTTTTTTTAACATAACACCATGGAAGCAAATGAGAGGGAGAAATTACACCAAAATTGCATAAAAATATGGTAGACTTTAAGTGTTTTGGAGCAACAAAAAGCCAGCCCTTAGAATGATTCCAATGGGACAATATATAGAGCAAGAGAGATCTATGGGGAAATGTTTTCCATCCAAAAGGTAGTTGGGTACCATAAATGCATATACCAACCCACTATCTCACTACATTTCACACCACTTTCCTTAATGCACTATTCTAACCTACAAAATATAAAATAAACATTAAATTTTGGAAAATTAATTTTCCTAAAATAAAGAATCAAATTATGGGGCTCATAATTAATTACACAAGTAGAATTTATTGAAACTAAAGTTAATAAAACATCCATGGTGGAGTCATCTTTCCAATGGTTCAAAAACATGACACCTAAGGTGAAATTTATGACCAAAATCCTTACTTAAGATCCAAAAGTCCTTTCTAGACTACTCAGGTTTTGGAAATTGTGTAATCAAGTTGTTAAATGCATTTTTTAAAGTTTTTAAATTCCTATACCTAATCTCATAAAAAAAAATTTATTAGGTCTAAAAAATCAAAAATTTCAATCCTATAACTAATCTCATAGAAAGTTCCAATTAGGTCTAGAAAGTTAAAATTTGAAAACATAGACCTAATGTCATAAAACGTTCTAGTTATGTCTAGAAAGTGAAAATTTGAAAACATAGACCTAATCTCATAAAAAGTTCTAGTTAGATATAGAAAGTGAAAATTTAAAAACACATATCTAATCTCATAATAAGTTCCAATTAGGTCTATAAATTTGAAAATTGAAAACATAGAACTAGTCTCATAAAATTTTCTAGTTAGGTCTAGAAAGTGAAAATTTGAAAACATAGACCTAATCTCATAAAAAGTTCCAATTAGGTCTAGAAAATGAAAATTTGAAAACATAGACCTAATCCAATAAAAATTACAATTAAATCTATAAAGTGAAAATTTTGAAACATAGAACTAATCTCATAAAATGTTATGATTGGATCTAGAAAATAAAAATTTGAAAACATAGATCTAATCTCATAAAAAGTTCTAGTTAGGTCTATGGAACTTAGAATTTTTAATTAAGACTAAATCAACTCCAAAAGTCTTGATTATAACTATAAAGTGACAAGTTGACCTCTAAAGACCAAAAATGGATAAAAATATCATATTAAAACTAGAAGACAATAAATTTGACATGATATACTAGTTCAAGAAATGAGGCAAGTTTAGCCACGGAAGACCAAATTCTGACCCGATTTAGTAAGATTTCACAAATGTCATAAGTGCATCTAGAATGAATATAAGGACCAAGTGTAAAATACAATTTTTTTTTTTGCATAACAACATGGAAGTAAATGAGAGGGAGAAATTACACCAAAATTGCATTAAAATATGGTAGACTTTAAGTGTTTTGGAGAAACAAAGAGCCAGCCCTTAGAATGATTCCAATGGGATAATATATAGAGCAAGAGAGATCTATGGGGAAATGTTTTCCATATAAAATGTAGTTGGATACCATCAATTCATATACCAACACACTATCTCACTACATTTCACACCACTTTCCCTTAATGCACTTTTCCAACCTACAAAATATAAAATAATCATTAAATTTTGGAAAATTAAATTTCCCAAAATAAAGAATCAAATTATGGGGCTCATAATTAATTACACAAGTAGAATTTATTGAAACTAAAGTTACTAAAACATCCATGGTGGAGTCATCTTTCCAATGATTCAAAAACATGACACCTAAGGTGAAAGTTATGACCAAAATCCTTACTTAAGATCCAAAAGTCCTTTTTAGACCTACTCAGGTTTTGGAAATTGTGTAATCAATTTGTTAAATGCAGTTTTTTAAGTTTTTAAATTCCTATAACTAATCTCATAATTTTTTTGATTAGGTCTAAAAATCAAAAATTTCAATCCTATACCTAATCTCATAAAAAGTTCTAATTAGGTCTAGAAAGTTAAAATTTGAAAACATAAACCTAATGTCATAAAACATTCTAGTTATGTCTAGAAAGTGAAAATTTAAAAACATAGACCTAATTTAATAGAAAGTTCTAGTTAGATATAGAAAATGAAAATCTAAAAACACATATCTAATCTCATAATAAGTTCCAATTAGGTCTATCAAGTTAAAAATTGAAAAAATAGACCTAATCTCATAAAATTTTCTAGTTAGGTCTAGAAAGTTAAAATTCGAAAATATAGACCTAATCTCTTAAAAAGTTCCAATTAGGTCTAGAAAATGAAAATTTGAAAACATAGACCTAATCCAATAAAAATTACAATTAGATCTATAAAGTGAAAATTTGAAAACATAGAACTAATCTCATAAAATGTTATGATTGGATCTAGAAAATAAAACTTTGAAAACATAGATCTAATCTCATAAAAATTTCTAGTTAGGTCTATGGAACTTAGGATTTTTAATTAAGACCAAATGAGCTCCAAAAGTCTTGATTACAACTAGAAAGTGACGAGTTGAGCTATAAAGACCAACAATGGATAAAAATATCATATTAAAATTAGAAGACAATAAATTTGACATGATATACTAGTTCAAGAAATGAGGCAAGTTTAGCCACGAAAGACCAAATTATGACCCAATTTAGCAAGATTTAACAAATGTCATAAGCGCATCTAGACCTAATTGGAAATTTTTATGAGATTAGGTATAGGATTGAAATTTTTGATTTTTTAGGCCTAATAAAAAAAATTATGAGATTAGGTATAGGAATTGAAAAAATTAAAAAAATGCATTTAACAACTTGATTACACAATTTCCAAAACCTGAGTAGGTCTAGAAAGGACTTTTCGATCTTAAGTAAGGATTTTGGTCATAACTTTCACCTTAGGTGTCATGTTTTTGAACCATTGGAAAGATGACTCCACCATGGATGTTTTAGTAACTTTAGTTTCAATAAATTCTACTTGTGAAATTAATTATGAGGCCCATAATTTGATTCTTTATTTTGGGAAATTTAATTTTCCAAAATTTAATGATTATTTTATATTTTTTAGGTTGGAAAAGTGCATTAAGGGAAAGTGGTGTGAAATCTAGTCAGATAGTGGGTTGGTATATGCATTAATGGTACCCAACTACCTTTTGGATGGAAAACATTTCCACATAGATCTCTCTTGCTCTGTTTATTGTCCCATTGGAATCATTCTAAGGGTTTCTTTTTTGTTTCTCCAAAACAATTAAACTCTACCATATTTTTGCATTCAAACTCTAGATCTAACAACTTATAAAAATTAAAAAAAGAGAGGGTAAGAGGAAAGAAAAAACCCATGATATTAGACACAATTCTGATCCACTTGATATAACAACCTAGAAAACCAAGACTTGTATTAGTTATCATTCATACAACTAGATACAAAGAAGGTGAAAGAGACTGAGATGAGAAAAATTTGAAAGAGAAACACAAATCAACCATATTACATGCACAGGAAATGATAATGTTATTCCATAACTTCAATTAGAATTCATAGATCCAATTGATTAAAATAATGATAGAATTAATTACATTCTAAATGAGCCCAATTTTTTTTTTCACATAACAGCATGGAAGTAAATGAGAGGGATAAATTACACCAAAATTGCATAAAAATATGGTAGACTTTAAGTGTTTTGGAGCAACAAAAAGCTAACCCTTAGAATGATTCAAATGGGACAATATATAGAGCAAGAGAGATCTATGGGGAAATTTTTTCCATCCAAAAGGTAGTTGGGTACCATCAATGCATATACCAACCCACTATCTCACTACATTTCACACCACTTTCCCTTAATGCACTTTTCCAACCTACAAAATATAAAATAAACAATAAATTTTGAAAAATTAAAATTCCCAAAATAAAGAATCAAATTATGGGGCTCATAATTAATTGCACAAGTAGAATTTATTAAAACTAAAGTTACTAAAACATCCATGGTGGAGTCACCTTTCCAATGGTTCAAAAACATGACACCTAAGGTGAAAGTTATGACCAAAATCCTTACTTAAGATCCAAAAGTACTTTCTAGACCTACTCAGGTTTTGGAAATTGTGTAATCAAGTTGTTAAATGCATTTTTTAAAGTTTTTTCCTATACCTAATATCATAATTTTTTTTGATTAGGTCTAAGAAATCAAAAATTTCAATCCTATACCTAATCTCATAAAAAGTTCCAAATAGGTCTAGAAAGTTAAAATTTGAAAATATAGACCTAATGTCATAAAATGTTCTAGTTAAGTCTATAAAGTGAAAATTTGAAAACATAGAACTAATCTAATAAAAAGTTCTAGTTAGATATAGAAAGTGAAAATTTAAAAACACATATCTAATCTCATAATAAGTTCCAATTAGGTCTATAAAGTTGAAAATTGAAAACATGGACCTAATCTCATAAAATTTTCCAGTTAGGTCTAGAAAGCAAAAATTTGAAAACATAGACCTAATCTCATAAAAAATTCCAATTAGGTCTAGAAAATGAAAATTTGAAAACATAGACCTAGTCCAATAAAAGTTACAAGTAGATCTATAAAGTGAAAATTTGAAAACATAGAACTAATCTCATAAAATGTTATGATTGGATCTAGAAAATAAAAAGTTCAAAACATAGATCTAATCTCATAAAAAGTTCTAGTTAGGTCTATGGAACTTAGGATTTTTAATTAAGACCAAATGAACTCCAAAAGTCTTGATTACAACTAGAAAGTGACAAGTTAACCTCTAAAGACCAAAAATGGATAAAAATATCATATTAAAACTAGAAGACAATAAATTTGACATGATATACTAGTTCAAGAAATGAGGCAATCTTAGCCACGAAAGACCAAATTGTGACCCGATTTAGCAAGATTTAACAAATGTCATAAGTGCATCTAGACCTAATTGGAACTTTTTATGAGATTAGGTATAGGATTGAAATTTTTGTTTTTTTAGACCTAATCAAAAAAAAATTATGAGATGAGGTATAGGAATTTAAAAAATTATAAAAATGCATTTAACAACTTGATTACACAATTTCCAAAACCTGAGTAGGTCTAGAAAGGAATTTTGGATCTTAAGTACGGATTTTGGTCATAAATTTCACCTTAGGTTTCATGTTTTTGAACCATTAGAAAGATCACTCCACCATGGATGTTTTAGTAACTTTAGTTTCAATAAATTCTACTTATGCAGTTAATTATGAGCCCCATAATTTGATTCTTTATTTTGGGAAATTTAATTTTCCAAAATTTAATGTTTATTTTATATTTTGTAGGTTGGAAAAGTGCATTAAGGGAAAGTGGTGTGAAATCTAGTGAGATAGTGGTTTGGTATATGCATTAATGGTACCCAACTACCTTTTAAATGGAAAACATTTCCGCATAGATCTCTCTTGCTCTATATATTGTCCCATTGGAATCATTCTAACGGTTGGATTTTTTTTGCTCTAAAACACTTAAAGTCTACCATATTTTTGTATTCAAACTCTAGATCTAACAACTTATAAAAATAACAAAAGAGAGGGTAAGAGGAAAGAAAAAACCCTTGATATTAGACACAATTCTGATCAACTTGATATAACAACCTAGAAAACCAAGACTTGTATTAGTTATCATTCATACAACCAGGTACAAAGAAGGTGAAAGAGATTGAGATGAGAAAAACTTGAAAGTGCAACTCAAATCAACCATATTACATGCACAGGAAATGATAATTTTATTCCATAACTTCAATTACAATTCATAGATCCAATTGATTAAAATAATGATAAAATAAATTACATTCTAAATGAGCCCAATTTTTTTTTACATAACAACATGGAAGCAAATGAGAGGGAGAAATTACACCAAAATTACATAAAAATATGGTAGACTTTAAGTGTTTGGGGGCAACAAAAAGCCAACCCTTAGAACGATTCCAATGGGACATTATATAAAGAAAGAGAGATCTATGGGGAAATTTTTTCCATCTAAAAGGTAATTGGGTACCATCAATGCATATACCAACCCACTATCTCACTAGATTTCACACCACTTTCCCTTAATGCACTTTTCTAACCTACAAAATATAAAATAAACATTAAATTTTGGAAAATTAAATTTCCCAAAATAAAGAATCAAATTATGGGGTTCATAATTAATTACACAAGTAGAATTTATTGAAACTAAAGTTACTAAAACATCCATGGTGGAGTCATCTTTCCAATGGTTCAAAAACATGACACCTAAGGTGAAAGTTATGACCAAAATCCTTAAGATCGAAAAGTCCTTTCTAGACCTACTCAGGTTTTGGAAATTGTGTAATCAAGTTGTTAAATGCATTTTTTTAATTTTTTAAATTCCTATACCTAATCTCATAATTTTTTTATTAGGTCTAAAAAGTCAAAAATTTCAATCCTATACCTAATCTCATAAAAAGTTCTAATTAGGTCTAGAAAGTTAAAATCTGAAAACATAGACCTAATGTCATAAAACGTTTTAGTTATGTCTAGAAAGTGAAAATTTGAAAACATAAACCTAATCTCATAAAAAGTTCTTGTTAGATATAGAAAGTGCAAATCTAAAAACACATATCTAATCTCATAATAAGTTCCAATTAGATCTATAAATTTGAAAATTGAAAACATAGACCTAATCTCATAAAAAAATTTAGTTAGGTCTAGAAAGTGAAAATTTGAAAACATAGACCTAATCTCATAAAAAGTTCCAATTAGGTCTAGAAAATGAAAATTTGAAAACATAGACCTAATCTAATAAAAACTAAAATTAGATATATAAAGTGAAAATTTGAAAACATAGAACTAATCTCATAAAATGTTATGATTGGATCTAGAAAATAAAAATTTGAAAATATAGATCTAATCTCATAAAAAGTTCCAGTTTGGTCTATGTAACTTAGGATTTTTAATTAAGACCAAATGAACTCCAAAAGTCTTGATTACAACTAGAAAGTGACAAGTTGACCTCTAAAGACCAAAAATGGATAAAAATATCATATTAAAAATAGAAGACAATAAGTTTGACATGATACACTAGTTCAAGAAATGAGGCAAGTTTAGCCACAGAAGACCAAATTGTGACCCGATTTAGCAAGATTTTAAAAATGTCATAAGTGCATCTAGAGTGAATAAAAGGACCAAGTGTAAAATACAAAAATTACTTGAATGAGCTTGGTCATCTTAACATGATAGGTTTTGGGAATCAAGCTAGCATGTGAATTGAGATGACCCCCTAAAGGGGATCAAGGAGCTCAGTAAGTCAAAATTAAAATGCAAATTGGGAAGGCTAGACACTAAGTGTCTTATATGTGATTTTATCACATAAGCATGGTCCATTCAATTGTGATGGTTGTGGGACCTAGTATATCATGTAAACTAAGGTGAGCTAGCAAGACAACTTATGAATGTTAAGACCAATAAGTCATAAGCACAAGCGAGAGTGGCTACAAAAGAAAAAAAGAGGTTCCTTGATTCTATAAATAACTAGGGTGTGTTGTGCAAGTAAAAATAAAAGGTGACCCTAATATAAAATACTCTTGAGTATTTTATAATAATAGAAACATGTTTACGAACCTAGAATCTCTATCCAAGACTATGCATGGAACATGAATGGATTAGAGAGAGGAGAATATGAAAATAACTAATATACCAAATCATATATTCATATTGACCTAGTGTGTTCAAATGAGTTAATTTATACTTCTTATAACCTAAAATAAATAACTGTTATAGATCCAATTATCAAGCCAGTGAATCCTACATTGAGAATGCTTTCCTAAATATTGCTCTGCTTTTAGCTAGGTAGCTATAGCCCTGACATAGTTGTTTCTAATCTCATTCTAGGCCTTTCTCTACTACTAGTTAGGGATCCACAACCCTAGTAGAGGTTACCTAAATCACCTAAGATTATTTTTTTCTAATTTTTTTTTTTCTTCTCTTTCTCTTTTATTTATTTATTTATTTTTATTGTCTCATTCTATCTTGGGGACCATTTTGTAAATAGAAAGGTATAACTATAGTTTTTCCAATTCATATTTTCACCATAATAGGTTCTTCTAGACAATCCTAGAAACCATTAAGATGTGATTGAATGCTTGGTTTTAAGATAATATATTCATTGACCATATAGTTTACCTAAACTTTTCCAAGCATGAAACAACTTAGAATGCATACAATAGATTAAGAATTCAAAACTAAATAAAAAATATAATCTTATGCTACAAACTACATAATACTTATGCACTATAATGCCATTTATGACACTTACTGCATGAATTTTCATTCTTCATTATTTGACTAGTAGAGGAAACCTATAGTGTAAAATAGACAATTCCTACCAAAATGAAATGAACAAAGAGACTAGATTGATGAGGAAAAGCAAAAAAAATAAGAAAAACAACCAAAACTAATAATGAAAGTAGGAAAGAAAAATAAGAAATTAAAAAAGGAAAATAAAAAGAAGTTATTTACATGACCTTGCCAGGATAGATCAAGCCTAAAATTATTGCTTGAGGAACTACCCATTAACAATTAATTAGACATCATCATTAGTTAGATGCCTTAAGTAGAATGCTTTCTCACCTAGGATTTTGATAAGGTTGGTAGAGATACTACCAAGGGGAAATTCATACTTACAGAGATAATACCATTTTTGTTCATATACACTATCCCAAACTACCTTATTTAATATGATTTCATGAAAACTAGTAAAAATCTCAAGATTAAATTCAATAATGTACTTATATTCAATCTATGAAAAAAACTTGGAATTGAGTTTGAGAAACACATCTACCCATACATGAAATTGTGGTGAGGGATAGGGGTGGGTATCAACAAATACCAAATTTATTTTCCTACCCAACATTGTGACAAAATTGTCCCTGAGGAATCTGAATACAAACTTGGTTAGCACTTGTTGAACACTTGAGCTATGGTCCGATGGGCATTGTTGTCAATCTTGTACATTAAAATTTTAAATATGGGGGGTACTATAAAATTGACTTTTTTTTTCACTTAATGACATTATAGTGAGCAATTTTTTTGTTTTTTAATGTCAATGACCTTCTAGTTTGGTCTTCTGTATAAGATGTAAGTATTAAGTTATTTATAATAGTAATTTTTCCATTACATGAGCTTGTAAATCCCTAGTTTTTATTCTTATATGCTAAGGTATTATTATGAAATGAATCTATTTCTAGTGAAAAAATGATATCCTCTTCATCTTGTTGACCAACTCATCAATCTCTAATTTTTATTTCATAGACAGCACATTAATGAAGTCTTTCTCAATTTTATATACCACAAGTTATGACTTCTCATACAAAATTTAATTTGTCTTATTATAATCTGTGATCATATGAGTCATTATCAGTTCTCTATCAATTGAGATCTAATTAGGAATCCCACAAGATGGAAGACACATATGGGAAAACTTCATCACCATGTATCCAATGAGAATCCTTGACTAATCTCTAATAAGAAGCATAATATATGCAATAGGTATATCAACCACCTAAATATCAATTAATTTTTGCACTAATGGATTAGAATCCAATTATATTTGGATATGATTAAATTCACCAACAACCCTAACCTCTGAATTTCCCAACTGAACCAATTTTCTATTTGACTTTGCAGGAGTCAAACCCAAACTCTAACAAATAGAGTATGGCATCACATTATTGGAAGCACCCAAATCCACCAAATAATTATGTAAATTCTTATAAAAAATGTAGATTATTAGGATGAAATGAGGACTACTAATATTTCCTTGTAAATTACAACATAAGTATTATTTTTACTACTCATCTTTCCCTTTAGGAGTGGATAATTCTGTTAACAAGTCTTTTTGGCTAGATATTTGTAGTAACTCAAACAAAGTTATGTTAACCTTAGTTTTCTCTAGGTCTTGTATAATATTGTGGCCAAGTTTGTTTGATTCCAATGGTTTATTAGATTAAGGGGGTGTAGTGTTTCTCTTAGGTTTATAATATGTCTTAGGTCCTTTAGGAAAAAATGGATTTTTACTCAAGTCCTCATCAAGTGGAACTTGAGCATTGGTTGGAAGAGTGGATGTGGTTAAATATTTTCAAACTTACTCCTCATTTGATAATTATTTCCTCTTTGGAAATGTTTAAATGAATGTACTTCATCCAAGTTTTACTCAATATTATTATGAATTTATAATGGGATTTTTTAAGTTTATAAGATTGGATTTATACTTGGATTTGATCCACTTTCTTTTCAATCATTATTAGGCATATAATCTATCTTGAGGTTATCCATCTCCTTTTGGAATATGTTTTAGGTGAGGATGGACTTAGACTAATAAACCTTATCATGGCCATCTATGTTATGTAATTGACACCAAGTGAGAAAATATAAATTAACTAAGTTAATATAATTTGAATAACTAAGTTTATTGTTTGTATTTATGTTGTCAAGAGGACTAGGTACACATTCATTATTTGGCCTAGTGTTTCATTGCCTAAGGTGAAATTTATATTTCGTGTAGGGTTATTAAATTTTTTTTGAGGTATTTATATTCAAAAAATAACCATGTTAATTATTAATCATAGAAATATTTTTTGTATATTTGCTACTTCTAGGTTTATGTTAGCATTTTGTTGATTTCTGGTTTATGGTAGTGGATTACCAATAAGTGTATTAGCATTTAAAAGCATAGGGATAATAGGATGTGTTTGGTTAAGTGTGTTATTTAAAGGTGTCTGATTTCTTAGGAATGATGGGATAAATTAATGATTGATATTAGGGGAAATATAACCACTAGTGTTAGGCATGTCAACATCATTATTGTATGCAATAAGAGTAAATTATTGATTAATTACCTATGGTAATATAATATTTGGAGGCATAAAAGTGTAATTTTAAGGTGCCATTATAGTGTGATTATAAGCATCAATAATTTTTTTTTATTATTTGTTGAGGTATCACTTAATTGGGAGGAATAAACTAATTTTTAGGCACTTGATTTAAAAGAATAGGGCTATAAACTAGATTTTAATTCAGGTACATAGCTCTTAGAATCAGGTTCATCAAGGGAGTGTTATGCATGAGATCCTAATTAATAATAGAAATTTTATTTTAGTCACTATGTTATCCTAATGAGAGTAAAGGACCAACAATATATCCCTATAGTACCATTTATTATTCAATATGGATGGCTTTGTTGTAGGATAAAGACAAAGATACAAATGTTGTCAGATTTACTCTAAGAAATGTATATGTCAGTGGATCCATTGATCCTAAATAAGTTTGAATAGAAGGATCTTCTACTAGGATATATGGGTATTTTAACCTCTACTATAACTTGTAGAAATGTACATTGAAGAGGCTCATTGGTTTAGTTAGTTCCCTATGAGTAGAAGTAAAGTGATGATATATAACAATTAATAAATAGGTATATTAAAATGATTGATAAACACCATTGATAGACCATTAAAATAATTAATATATCCCTCTGGCAATCTAAGATACCAATCCTAGTTAGCCTCTCCTAAGGAGTAAGGAAACAAGTGACAAGCCACATCTTCATACTAGATTTGACTTTAGATAAAGGCATCTTTAAATTCTTGAATATGTTATTCAGTAGTGTGAGTACTACTAGGTATGTACTTCAAGAAAAAATTATCAAGATATTAGGAAAGTCATATGAAAGACCTTTAACATTCTTATAATAATCACAAGACAATCCAAAATGGTTAATTAATGATGGAATCAAAATTCAAGTGATCCCTTATTGAATATTATGTCTAGATATTTAGGTCTCCCTATGATGGTGTATGGGAAAGGAGATTTACATGGGGATTCTCAAGATGATGAATCCTTTACTATAATATAAATCTCTATAAAATTTCTCATAATATGACTGAGGGTACTTCCAAATTCACTAAGAGAAAATCTAGAGATTTTGCTAAGAGGATAGCTCAAATTCACAATTTTATCATATTCAATTGATGGAAATGGTGAATTTATCTCATTTGAAAGTTTGAATATATTTTAAAAATATTGATACTCGAATACTCAGTTCATGTAAAAGTAATATAGTAGCATATTTTAGTTTTATTTCCCATTTTAATTTGAATATTCTAGTTAGCTTTGGTGGGTAACTTTTTCCATGTGGCATATATTCATTCACCATGAGTACTTAGTAATTACCTTAAAATATGTGTCTATTTCCCATGAATCATCTTTTTTTCTAGATATCATATTTTACATTTGCATTTTAGTAATGCATCTTTTTTATCATGACACTTGTCACAATTTTACTTACCCAAGACCTCTAGTTTTATAATATTACTTCATAAACCTTATAAGTTTTGAGTTAACAATATTGTACCACTTGGTTTGATCTTAGGAATCCAAGGTTTATTTTTTTATTAACCATGTACATCTTCTTGATAAACACTAAGTGAACATGATATTGCCATGTGCTTCAATCTTAGGGCTCTAGGGATATTTGAAAAATTACTACTTACTTTACTCAATGGGCTCTGAATTTCCATGATGATGATATGGAAACATCTCTCAATAGTTTAGAGAACAAATAATATTGGAACTACACTTTTGACTAAGAGGATTTGAGTTAATAAGATCATGTCACATGGATAGTTCTCTTTAATCTAGGGTTTATGAAAGTTGACATTATAAAAATACATGTTAGGCAATGAGTAAATAGGAGGGTGTCATGTGGATTATGTAGATTATATTTATGGATGATATATCACCTCAGTCTTATAAACTTTTAAAACTTAGACTTTAGTTGCTCCTCTCAATTTTGGACCTTTCCCTCTTTTAGAAATCTCAAATCTACTCTATATTGTGCCCTTTGGCCTATCTTTTGGTCTAACAAGTCTTATATTGATGAATCAGACCTTCTATATTTCATAGAATGCTAAAAATATGCAAGTATCTTATGCCCCTAAAAGTTATGATCATGTACCTATTTTCTAATTGTTAGGACACAAGTGTTAGTCCTAGACCCCATCATCACTGCTAGTGTCTAATACTAACACAGGTGTCCAATGCCCTAAATTCTTCTAATTTATAAATGAAATGCATGATTTAATGTGATATATTTACTTATAGGAGTGGTATATATTTTAAATCACTCCTCACTCATTCCTCACCTAGAAAATACCTAATGAAACTAAGGTAAATTATCAAAAGCATTCTATCAAGCATTCATTTGAGCAAAGCTTCCATATTTTCTCATATTTTCATATCAATCATCAGGATAACACATCTATAGGTTTGAATTAATAAAGGAGTATCCAAATAACTATAATTTCCAAGTTATATACTAGGTCATTGTTTTACTTGATTTTGATGTATTGCATGATTCACACATAAGCAAACATGTAGGGGAAAACTACATTGGCCTAAGGAATTCTTTAAAGTATTGGCTATGTAGGTAGCACTCATTAAAAGAGAGGTCTTCAAGTTCATCTCGACATTGTGTTCCCACTAACCCATTTTTTATAAGGTCACTATGAAGATGAAAAACTAGCATTTTGAAACTTCATGAAGAGTAACAATACATGACCCAAATTTGAATGCACTAGAGTGGAGGTGATGAAAAACCTAAAAGGATCTAGGTGGTCACATCCTTTTCTAGTAGGTATTCCATATAGGACACATACATTTGGTTTAGATAGTAGCATTGAGGCTAATGTCCAAGATTTGCATTGGTGTTTGTGGCTCTAGAGTTACTCAATCTATAATTTGGTGACTATTCCAAAATCCTCTTCTGGTCTACTTCCTACTTGTTCTAAATATAGAATTATGTCAGCATCATAGCTAGATAAGTATATTTTTTCTTTATCATTTACATATCTAACATAGTTATACTTACTATCTTAGCCTATCTCATTTTAATAAACCCATATTTTATTATATTTAAGTTTAGAATTTAATTGGACTGTTATAGATCTGATTATCACCCTTGTGCATTATCATTTCTATATTATTAAAATTATCTACCCAAGTATGATCCTTAACCAAATTTAGGGTTAAAAAGATGACTCCTTAATCTAAATAACTTAGAACTCTAATAATGTACCTTTTTTTAAAAGTTCCAGGTGAATAGGATAGTGACACATGAACATTTTGTAATAATTTAGAGATATTCATAGATAAGTC
This sequence comes from Torreya grandis, assembly GCA_037957365.1. Taxonomy (NCBI): domain Eukaryota; kingdom Viridiplantae; phylum Streptophyta; class Pinopsida; order Cupressales; family Taxaceae; genus Torreya; species Torreya grandis. The sequence continues at coordinate 224,409 of JARHVA010002080.1, forward strand.
TATGTATTATGGTTAGTTATGTTATGAGTGAAATGGATTATGCCATGTGGAATGATCATAGAGATTTAGGGATATTTTAAAATTAACTGTGTACTTTCCCCAACTAGGTTTTGAGATTTTGATCTTGGGGAACTAGACAATAGGCCTAACTATTTAACAATAATCTAAGGGTAGTAAAGATGTCAACACATGGATTAATCTTAGGTTTTTGGAAATATATAATATAATTTAGCTAAAAAAATGAGAATTAACTAGACACAAACACATAGAAAATTAATTTAGCCAAGGACCAAATGTAGAATTATTCTAAGTCCTGAAAGCAATCTTGCTCACATACAAAAGTCAATATGCACTATAAAACCATCTCATTAGCTCTGTTAGTAAAATAAACCTAAAAAATCCATTCATAGTAAGCATTAAAAATAAAATAAAATCTAATAAATAAAATAATACTATATCATGCCCAAGTTTTTAAATTTTATTTTGAAAGACAAAATTAAACCCAAAATAACTATAGGTTGCATAGATTAATTCAATATTGAAATTCTAAGGTTAATCTAGGCCATAAAAAGAATTTTTTCTGATAAAAATGGGTCCCTTTTTAAATTTTAAAAATGGGGTGTGTTGGGGCAAAAAACTTGCCATGATATGGTCAAATCTGCATCTTTTACCAAAAAAATAAAAAAAAATCATCTTTGAGATTTTCTTATAAGATGAAAGATTGAAAAATGGAATTATATATGTATGTATTGGCACTCTTATTATGCAGATCCAATCAATAATCACTAGATAAAAATATATTTAGAATATTTAATACACTTTCCAAGTAATAAAATTGAATCAAAGTTCAAATACATTTAGAATTATAAAAATTAAACATTTAAAATTTAAAAAAAAAAAAAAAAAACTCTATCAATCATTCATATCCTTTTTAAAAATCCAAAATTAGAGAGTTATTTCATGTATGGGTTTTGGCCATCCTTGACCTTATTCAAGATTCGCATGTCAGTCCAAAAATAATAAAATAAAACAAAAATAATTTGATGCAATTTACTATAAGGAAGGAATTACAATGATTCATGGTGCACTTTCATTAATGTAAGTTGTGGAAACCTTTTTCATTGGGCTTTATGTTCTTGTAGCGATATGAGGTTATTCTTTGTTTATTTGTTGTTTTGTCTTTATTTTGTAGTTTTCTTGGTTTTTATACATGGTTACTTTATATTTTTCATTAATTTGAATATCTATAATATATTTTTCCCTGTTATATATAACTATCTCTTGTTCCTTTCTTTGATGCTATAAAAAATAAATATCACATTACTTTTGTTTTATCAATGAATGTTTTTTTTAAATATTTATTTGTTCAATATAAAATTATGTCAATTTTATTTTTCTAAATATTTTTATAAAATATTTCAAATTGATTAAAACATCTTATGGAAAATTAGTCTGCTAATATTCAAAAAACCTTCCTTGGATCTTAAAATTATTTTACATTTCATACAGATAAAATGGTTATCTAAAATTCATAAATTAAAAATTGAAACAAGGATTTTAGAGAATAATATTAAAAAAATAAAAAAACTTCGTTATTTCATTGATCAAGTTAAATGTGGAATTTTAAAACTACCTATTGGAATGCACTTAGGGAAGGTATGGTTCCATGTTTGTCAAAAAAAAAACATAACATTAGGACAAACATTGGACCTTTTTTGTTGTTACCAATTTTCTTAATACAATTATTATTAAATTATTTATTATAAGTTGTAATACTAACATACACTAGTTCTTGGGTTCTTGTTTTATCCCCACCATCAAATGCACTCTACATACTATGAATGTTTTTACTAAATAAGTGTGTAACCATTTTGTAAAGATGTAAAACCATTTACTTGTTAAAAAACCTTATATATTATATAAGATTCATACTTGGGTGACTATAACCTAAGGATATCCTTTAAACTCTCTAGTTAATATCCCTTTCTTCAAGTAACAACTAACTAGTAAGGTTATTATACCTAATGATATTAGTGACACAAATGCATACAAGGTTATTATATGCATGGGTCTATATAAGAAAAATTTATATATGGTATCTAGTTCTATCAGAATGATCTCTTTTTCCAATATGATAATAATAAAGTTGCGTATTTTTAATGAAGGCATTTTTTGGTATAATCTACTTCAAGTTTAATATGATTTTTTTGGGGATTTATAAAACATGTTTTTTGTGAACATAACTATTGAGATTTTAAAATTATAAGTTATACACTTTTTTAGGTTGTTTTTAGTTTTACCATTGTATGATTATATTTTTAAGCTATGAATTAAAACTACTAAATATACTAAATTTAACCCAAAAGCACAATAACATCAAAAGGATGGAATAAAAGAGCAATCAATCAATTGAGAATAAAATCTTACCATCACCTTGTCCCTTATGACTTATCTCCAAGATCTTCAAGTAGATTTGAATGCCAAAATGATTGAGTGTATATTTATTGCTTTGAGCTTCAAAATGACTCAAATGAATTCCTTAAATTATTAAATGGATTGGCAAGAGTATGAAGATGATTTAGAATGGTTGATTATGAAATTATAATGAGTGCTTATCAATTTCCAATTTAGTTTGGCCATGGCATAAGCATGGATTTTATATGATGGTGGAGGGGATTTTTAGGGAATTTTAAATTATATATAAGTCTCTAGTTTAGAGAATTATAGAATCTTAAAAGAGTTTCCCTAATTTTAGAGGTTTATTTATTAGTTTAGGGGATGATATAGAATTATATGGGGATTAAATGAGGTTTAGGATTCATAGGTATGTAGGAGAGGTTAGGGTGGTAGGGTAGCTAGGGGGTTGTTGAATAAATAGTAATTTTAAATTTGTAAGTGGGCTACTGGGTGAATTAGTGGTGAAGTAGGCTAGTTAGTAGGTTAATGGAGGAATTAATTGGTCATAAGGGTATATAAAGGTTTATGTGATGTAGGGAATATTGTGTGAGAAATTAATATATTAGTTAATTGGATAAGGCTATGTCTTTGGGTCGAATTAGCAGGTTTAATAGGATTATTAAGATGAGTGGATTTAGGTGCATACATTTTTCCCCTCAGAAGGGAATTATGAGTGAAGCAAAGTATAAATAGTAATGGATTTTCAAAGAAAAACCATTTTGTGGATGTGAGAGATGTTAGTAAATATGATTCCCCCTTGAGGGAGCATGTGGGGAGGAATGAGCTAGATGGTCACTCAAAAGGAAATCCCCAGGGTGGGATAAGACCAAGATAAGGATAAGGGGTTGGGATGCCCCAAGCATAAATGTTATGGGATAAAGTGACTTAGCATCTAAGGATGAGTTATAGACAATGACCAATAAATATAAGGGAGGAACATTGATTAAGATAATAAGTCTTCAATTCTTGAGATGTAGACATTGTCTATGGAATAAAAAGACAAGATAGTCCATGAGCTAATGATAATTCCCATAGTAAAGACACATGCTAGGGAGAGATGGAATCCTATAAAAGATGTTTGATGGATGACTATTTATAATAATCCACTTTATATTGGTTTCACAAATTAATATGATTTAATAAAATTAAGTAACCCATAAGGGATGGGATGAGATAAGAGGTTAATAATGGTTGAGCTAACCCTAGGCACAATAATGTAGCTAGGTCATGCCTACATAGTTTTAATAGACCTCAGGCCAATTTAGTTATGATCAAGATTTTAGAATTATAACAAAGAATAAAAGACTATGACCCAAGAGACTTAGGGATGATAAAATGATGATTAAATGTGATAAAAAGTCATGAAATGAGATTCAGGGATCAAGATTAGTAGCCAATGTAGGATAATATGACTAGCGGGTGTCAAATGGTATGAAGGGTAAAAGAAGGGGTGATTTAGGGGTAAAATAGGAAAAGTTTGGGTGTAAGGGGCTTATTTTGTCTTTTAGATATTGTGACCTATTTTCTCTAGATACCTAGATATGGATCTCATTCTTTGCTCATCACATTTTGGAGAGAGGGTCCAGGAGCACTACAGACTAATCAATACGGGACCATCGATGAGTACTTCATGCTGAACCCATATTTTTTCATTTATAAATTTAATTTTTCATTAAATATAGTATTTATATCCATGATAATACATCCATTGGGGTTTATGCCCTTATTTGTGGTATTATCCCCAAAAATTATGATATTGTAATTATAAACTATGGTTTGGTAAAACTATGAGGGGTAACTTGCAATTTTATAATACTGTAGTAGGAGATTCATGATATCACATTATCACAAAGGGGAATTATGGTTTTGAAAAACTTTAGGTTATAAATGGTGACTTTGACAAAGGTGTGTCTTAGGGTTAAAGTGAGATTTACAGTTTTGAGGTAGGTAGGAATAAAGCTTAGGGAGTGGGTTGGGAAGGGAATGGGGATATAAATTGAGTAATTAGGGACTTATGTGGTTAGGTTAGGATATATAGATAGGTAGGTTTAGGTAAGTAAGGATGTATATGGTTAGGTTAGGAATATTATTATGATGGGTGATGAGATAGGATAGGGTAGGGGGAAGGAGGGGTTAGGGGTTAGTATGACGAGGTGAGTGGGATGAATGAGGAAAGGGATGGATAGTTAGTAATTATGGATAATGAGATATAATGGATTATAAGGACCATTTTAGATAATATGGACTCATCAACAGTCCAAATTTTTGAAAAATATCAAAATTAAATTAGACTGTATCAAGATTAAGTTGAATTTATTAAAAATAAATCACATCTATCTAATGTATCTTTGATAATTCCAAATAATTTAAAATTATCATAAATAAATGGGACTTCATCAAAAATTACTTGGACTTATTACAAATAAATGACATCTATATTATATATTCGCAATAAGTCTAAATTATGTGACCATTCAAACTAGTTAATAGACTATGCATTTATGGATAATAAGACTTATCACTTTATTTATTAAGGAAAAATAATCCATACATCAATTGGATGCTAAGGTGATATGTGATTTCAAACACCTAGGATGATTAGGATGCCACATGTCATTAGTTGATTGGATCATGAACTATCTATTTAATCTGATTCGATTGACATCTTCATGACCACCTAATTTTATCCTGTATTTATGTACATGCCACATGTCAATCATGGGTTTTATATTATTATATTATTAATACACTATCCCACATATTCAAGTTATCAATATTATGATGTGTTTTTAAATCTTAGGTGCTCACATTATTTGGGACTTTTGTTTAGACTAGTCATTCTTCTACATAGCTAAGTCATCGAGATTGTGCCACATGGCACAATATCAAGTGCTTGTATGAAGTTTAATTTGAAAAAATAAAAATATTAATAACAAAATTTGTTGATACAAAAATTTATTGAAGAATAAATCTTGATGTGCAAGTGGGACATTTTGAGGCATAAACCCTGAAGACCTTTTCACATACATAGGAATGCTGAAGTGAATTTTTCAAAACACAAAAACTGAAGTGTAAATTCATAGATGTGAAAATTATGAAGACCATTTTTAAGGATGTAAAATGTGAAGTTTAAATTGAAAAATATAAAAACCCAATAGGTTTTCATGATTCACAAAATATGATCTAGCTATTTGGATTACACAAAAACCAAAGACCATTTTGAATCAAAAATTGCAAAGTGGATTTTCCAATAGTCAAATTCTATTAAATATATGCATAGTTAACAAAATACTAAATTGTCATAGTAGAAAATATAAAACGCAAATGCTGAAGTGTATTTTCCAAGACCCAAAATGTGAAGTGACATTAGAAATAAATATAAATAAATAAAATAATAAATAATTATACATTCTCAAAAAAAAAAAATTGAAAAAAAGTCATTCATATTTCTTAACCCAAAATAAAGGAAACACCATTTAAAATTTACCAATCCTTTTATCACTATTTATTTTAGTGCCTAGTGGGATGATGCATTCAAATAGTCTATTATAATGACTTTCAAAAAATTAGTGAGAACAAGTGTATGACCTATCCAATTTTTATTCAGTTTCCAAGCATATTTGATACTATCTATGAGTATGGATGGTAAAGATGTGTCAAATGGGTTTGGCTTCCATTTATTTTCTAAGCAGCCTAAATAAATTTATGCTTCTTATGCATCTTTTTTCCATACATGAACTAGGATGAACCAAGCTACATTGACCCTTCATTTTATATCCCCATTTGTTTGTAGTATCTCAATATTGATTTTAGCTCTAGAAACCCATATTGTGTAGTCCAATCCTGTAGAATTATTAAATATAACAAATAACATAACTCTGATTTGCACATCTTGAGCTAGATTAAATGCATTTTTTGTTATTTTTCTTCTTGGACCAATATATGTATATGTAGATACCACTCCAAATTCAAGGGTCTTATCATGAACCATTTTGTGAAGATCTCTATGAAAGGGTATGTCACGATGAGTTCTAGGCCAAAAATCTCATGTGAAATCAAATTTAGAAGGGAACATGTCTTCTTTCATTATGTCATGGATGTTTTTGAAGTAATATGCTAGATCCTTCCACTTACTATTTTTGGTTAAACTAAATTCATGAAATTATTGTACATACTTATTAAATTTATATTTAATTTCTATTTCACTATTTTTTCTACTTATATGAGTCTTTTGCAACAATGAAATATTGAAACATTTCTCTATTTTTCATTTCTTTGAAATATATTTTTGTCAGACTACCTTCTAGAACATTTGGCTCATAATTTTATTTTATTCCCCATAATGTAATCGGGGTGACCAATTTTTATTTCTTATAGATTTTTTAAAATGCATAATGGGTTGAGATTAATCCATGCATAGAATAAATTATCAAAATTTTTTCAAGCCTACTATTTCCTTTCTTCCCTTCAGATGGTAACTATTAACATACTCTTTGAAATCCACTACCTCTTCAATCAAATATGACGTGAAGTTTCTTGTATTTTCACATGTCTTATAAGTTTCCATCATCTCTGCCACACTTGATACATCTTTCCTCTTTATGCATTTAGATAGTTTTTTAGATGTGTCATTGATGTCCTCATGGGTATGTCTTATAGGGAGAAATCCAACCTCGACATTGAGGAAAACACCTTTGTAGACAAGGAGATAAATATTGCAACACATACCTATAAAAAAACATGATTTTGTGAATTTGTAAATCTGACATTAGTTCCATATAAGGCTTGACATTTTTAAATTATAGTTATGATGGAAATACCTATTCTTATTATCCCCACAATAGTTGTCTAGTTGAAGGTATATCCTAGAAGGATGTTTCTTGGAGGAACCAATTGATTGTGTTTCTTCTCTATATTTCTTGCATTTAGGGTAGTAGTTGTTAGACAAAAGTGCATCATACAATAGATATTTTGAAGATCCAGGTTTATATAGCAATGATCCAAAAGTATCTAGCATTGTTGTTTCTATATCCTTGAAGCACTTTCTTAATGAGGTGATAGTAGAGTTAGACCATCCAAAAATGCCCATATCCACCTACACCATGACCATGTGTTATAATCCCTGCCATTGACAACTCTAATATTTTGTGGGTAATTACATTGCTTTTTGTCACTATTCTTGGCAAAAATGTTTTTTGGTGTTCTGCCTTATAATGAATGACACTGAGGCATTCTCCAATGTATTACTCTAATATTCATTTTTGTATAAAATACATTTGTCTTATAGAAATTATTTGATTTGAGTGCATCATGAATTATTTATCAATATGCTCTTCTTGATATCTAGAGAGGGACCTAGAGTGTTTCTATTGAGCTAACAAGATTCTTTTTTTTCACCTAGCAAAGTCATTAGACATGGAAATGTTCACATCATGAAAATTAGTTCTTCACATGTTATTGAATTTTGGTTGGGATATTGGCTCATATTGCATATTTTATAGTTGTGCATTCATGTGGCACCTCATAAATTATTGAGTGAAACATGTTGGAAGATGTTGAACATTTTATCATGATCTATATATATCTACTTGACATGTTAGTCATGAAGAAACATCTATAAAATCATTCCCTAATTGATCTAAGAATTTTTTAGTTTCCATTATCTTCTATTGTGGATTTTTTCAAAATATCCATACATGTAATGCATTTCATTCCCAATTTTGGTGATAATTTTAAATGTCAAAAAAAATACTTCTCTTCAATCCATATATTTTAAGCCAAGCTTCCAAATAGATCTATGTACCCTAAACATCAATGCTAGTTTTTCTTTTATTTTTCTTAAACAAACTGACAGAAAAGGAATCCAAGACATGTTACCTCCTATATGTTGTGGTGGAATCAAGTAACTTAATATTTATAGATTGTATAATATCAAATGATAATCCTGACTAAAAACATTTTTTGGTGTAACATTTATCTGCATACATTATTAAAATATCACAATCTATGCTTTCATCAAACCCCACTTGGATGAGTGAATTCCTTGGCTGATTTATTTTTTTTGGATGCCTTTGCACTAGGAATCCTAGGAAAAAAGTGACTTCATTATCCACTATATCCCAAACATTTCCAACTTATTTCTCCTTTGGTCTCATGTATGGTAAATTGTTTGCTTTACAAGTCTCAGTGTCCACTATTTTTTGGGAGACCATTTAATGATATATATTTCAGTTACCTCTGTACTGGAAGTCTCATAATGTTGTATAACTTTACTTATGTAAATTCCCAATTAATTTTTTAACATTGGGATAGGAATGAAACCAAAATCTCCCTTGGTTGTGAAAATTCAACATAACCATAGGCAATTTTTTCATCATTTGCAAGAGTTGTACATTTGTGTAACAAATGTACCCTTTTCCAAAGAAACATTTATCTTAGGATTTGAAATGTGATAGGATTATTGATATATCAAACAAATAAATCCAAACAAGGTTTTTCTTGTTGAAATTGTTGTATATGCAAAATTGAACTCAAATTATTTTGTCTTTGTTCCATGTCATTGTCTATAAAAAACTTATCTATGATGTGTTGCATCATTCTTGTGCTCCATATAGTAAAACTATCAATTACATCCCCTAAATTACCCATAAAAGCTACAAGAAATGGAAGTGATAGAGTTGGATAAAAATATTTAGTCACATTAACACTTACACATTCAATAGGTATTTCTTCATTGTACTATGTGGAAGTGTGATTTATGGGTTCCATAGATTCAACATCTAGACCTGCCACTTTGTGTATTCTTCCTTCACTAATGACCTTACCATTATTTATGAGAGAAACATAGTCTCCAAAATGGAAAGCCATTGATGTATGATTTTTTAACCTAAACATTTACAAAAGACATGAGAAGAGTTGTTAATTAAGTTATTTATAAAATTAATCCAATTTATACCTATATGTAGGAGATAAAGCTATATTTATAATAGAATAGAAGCATGGAGATATGTTAAAACCTAAAAATGTTAAAAAGGTAATGTATAATTTTTTTTAATGACATGGTTTATGTCAATCCAGAAAAATAATAGCTTTTACTATCATATACTGCATAATTCAATTATTACTTCATCCTTCTTTGAAGGTATCTCCTAGGAGATACATTTCAAACATGCATCAGAGAAAAATAGCCACATAGAGAAAAATAGCTAATTACATCAATATTTAGCCATGTATTTTATTACAATACAAAATTATAATGAGAAATGGGGTTTTTGAGAAAAATTATGGAGAATGATTAGATTCTTATATTTTAAGATTCTGGATTTGATTTGAACCTATGTTGAGGACCCAAAAGTTTGAAGGTATCTCTTAAGAGATAATTTTCAAACATGTGTATGGGTACCCTTGAAGGTTTGAAGGGCCTTGTAATACCTTATATGATATTAAGCTTAAGACTTCATTTTTCAAGAGCCAAGGATGTATGGCATGCATCCATGAACCCATGACATTTTAACATGAATCCCTCGATATAATTCCTTTGCCTTATATTTTGAACTTATGTTTTCATGGACTATCTTTTTCATCCTCATAGGACTTATTATTTTGGGACTTATTGTATTTTTGGAATTATTTTTTTGGAACTCATCCTATTAGTCTTTGTCTATATTTTTTATGCATACTAATTCATAAAGACTTATCCCTATTAGGATAATTGTTTCAAACATTTTATCTAAAACAATTCCCTCAATGGAATTGGTCTATGGGATTTTTTGTTGTGGGCATTTTTCTCAATGTAATTGACATTACCTTTTTCTCCCTTTGAACCTTACCCTTTGGCCCTTTCCAATATACCATTTGGATTTTTCAAAGTAGATCCTTTAATACTTTTGTCATACATAGAGGCCCTATGGAGTAGACCCTTCCCCTCTGACTTACCCTTTAGAAGTTTTGTCAAGGGCATATTCCCTTCAAATTTATTGATCTTACCCTTCGTCTCTTTGAAAGTGCCCTTCGGGACTTTTGTAATGGCCCTCCTTCCCTTCACCTAATTTTTTCAGACATTTTATTTGAGAGAAGTGACCTTTTAGGAGAATTGTTGTGGGCATTTAAAAGAGTGACCTTTCAGACATTTTAAAGTGGCCACTTACCCTTCAGGACTTTTATCTTAGACCCTTTACCCTATAAGACCTACCCTTTGAAAAAAATTTCCTACCCCTTTGTCATGCCAAGCCTACACTTTAGGATATTCATCTTAGTCTCTTTGCCTTACAAAAAGTACCCTTTGGCCTCTTTGTAATGAACCCTTTGCCATGGACATACCCTTTAGGATTTTTTTTCCTAGGCCTTCGGCCCCTTTTAAAATGACTACTTAATGTTAAGGATATTTGTCATAGCCCTTTCCCCTACCAAAAATACCCTATAGATTAGACCCTTTGGTCATTTACCATGAAGTAGGCCCTTCGGATATAAAGGCACATACCCTTCAAACTTTGTGTAATGGGACTTTTGGAATGACCCTTAGTCATGAAAAAGTACCCTTTGGAAAATTAAAAGTGCCCTTGAGGATAATTGTCTCAAAACTTTTGACTGGTGAAATATCCCTTTCGAAGAAATTGTTGCAGACATTTTATCTAAAATAATTCCCCCAAAGGAATTAGTTAGTGAACATATTTTCAAATAACTTTTTATTGATATACACCCCAGTGCCCTATTACCAAGAGGACTATTGGCCTCACCATAATTATAATAAATAAGTATATAAGATATAAAAATAAAGTTTGAATTATATAAGAAATAAAAACAAAGTGAATGTTGTACATTTATGTTACACAAACTACTATTCAATGCAGAATCCTATATAGGCAATTTGTAGCTATTAAAGATGTCATTGATTTCAAACTAACTTTAATTTAAAGTCTCTTACTTTATTATAGCAATAAAGATCCCTAGCTGCTATCTCAAGAATACTATGAGCAAAACCACAACTAAGCTAGAGCTAAATTATTTGCATAACATACATAACACAAAGAAAAAGGCTTCAAGTATCACAATGCATATATATGCACAATGGCATCTTCATCTAGGGTGTTTTGAAGGAAAAATTCATCATCCCCATATTTAATTAAGGACTCCATAGAGTTCACAAATATAGTCTTTAATGCTACAATATTTGGAGATAGGTACCATAACTATTCAAAATTATGGGATGTCATTGAATGTTTTTTCACTAGAGGATGAGATGACACTTGCAGATAGACTAGTCATCAAAGAACTACTAGCATTCAAATGCCAAAGATTACATTTTTCTATACCAAGCTAGAATTAATGTCATGTATTTAGCTTCTATAGGATTTTTTTCTTAGGAAGGATATCGTAGGATATTTTCCTACATCATTTGAGAAATAACACATTGGTTACATGCAAATCAGGAGCTGACTTTTAAATGTATTTATCTTTGAGCATACCTAATTCTTATTTTGAAAAACACACAGTGGTGTATTTTAGTGAAGATATTTCAATTGAGAAGGCATAGTCTACATGGTTACTCTAAGACCAAACCATTATATGGAAGGGGAAGAAGCTGAAAGGAGCAATTTTGATCAATAAATTTAGAATGGGAATTTGCATTGGCATGGCTCTCCTTAATCAATTTTATGGTATGCCAAGTATTCATTTTGTCAATTTAGTCTAGGTGTCATTATTGTATATTATGCTCACCCATGATGTTGCATACACCCTAAGCAAAATTATCAGCTTTCACTTAAGAGAGAAAATAATCCATAAGGACAAGCATCCACACATTCATGGAATTTATACATGATGTCTTATTTGTTGGATGCAATCATGGGTACCTATTATAAAAATCATGGGGAATTGTGAATTTTGACCATGGATTTTGAAAATAATAATAATATTTGTGACCATTATTAATTAATGCATGTATATGAATATACCAAAACATGTCTAGGATATTGAAGGATGTCCATCCATAGGTATGGTAAGACATTCATGGCTCACCTATACCTAGATTCAAGACAAATATCATAAAAAAAATTGGATGGAAAAGGGGATTATTTCCTCTACCCAAAATTCATAGTAATTATGATTTAGGAGAATAAGGTAAATCCTTTGTGTCTTTCCAAGTACATCCTAGATAAGTTGGTGGAGCAAAAAATTACTTTCCAACTATGGTGAAGTGTTGAGGAGCCATAAAATTTTGAAAAAGGGTATGAAATAGCTGCCCTAAAAGAATCAACCTTTGTCTGAGGCTTTAAAATTTCCTACATCTCTATTTCCTTATAATTAGTATATGTGTCTGACTATATGTGTACAATTACTGCTAGGAATAGGCATAGGTTTTGAGAGCACTTATCCTTTTATAAAACAATAAGGGAAGTAGTTACTAAAAACCATAAAATATTTATTTTTTTAATACCCCACCCTATTTGTTGAGTTTGTTTTAAAAATCTACCCACTTTAGATTAGTAACCAACCAACTAGCCAACTCATGTAGAGATCCACTACCCCTATCTAAACCACACCAATATCTAAAAAACCTTGTCAAAAACTTGTATGCCCTCCCTATTATTCCATTGATAGGTTGAAATAAATTACATACCTAAAACTCATTCCCTAGAGTGGAGTTTACCTCCATTGAGATCTTTGAACATTAGAGGCTACCTCATTACATTTGTAGTGTACAAAAAACTCACATGAATAGGTATCTCCTAGGAGATACCTTGAAGTGCCTTGGAATAACTTCCATGTTGATTGTAATGGTCCTTGTAAGGGAATTGATATAACCATGACACCTTTTATTTCACAAGACCCCTGATGCACACAATTGGAATTTTTTCTTGAGGTATCTCCTAAGAGATACCTTGAACATACACATGATTAGAATTTTATTTCAAGGTATATCCTAGGAGATAACTCAAAGGGCATTGAAATAACTACCATTTTTATTGTAAAGGTCCATGAAAATGATTTGATATAAACATGAAAACTTTTAATTTGGTAAGAAAACTAATGCACCTAAACATAAAACTAAGGCAACACATCAAGAGATTTAAAATGCTTAAACTATAATTGCATAAAATAGATCAAAACCTTAAACACTATAGACCATAAAAGAGAATAAATAATGAATTAATATCTATAATGAAATCAAATATTGATACTATATAAGTAGAGGAAAAGAGATGATATACACAAATAATTTCCCATGCAAATTGACATAGAATATCACATCCTCTTGATTGTTAGATGGAGAAATGAAGAGAAAAGGACTTGAGGGCACATACAAAACATCCATTCACACCACTGATGGGCACCTTAAGGTTAGAGAATGGAAAAATGCTAACTACTATTACTCTTATTCTATTACATATGGCAGTATACAAAATAGTTAAAAATAGAAAGAATGGTAACTAGTCCTTTCCAAAAGGGAAGTGCCTAGAATATATAGGTGAGATGACCTCTCAGGAGAATGACACCTATAAATCTTGACACTCATACCAATGATGATATCATTGAAATTAAAAGAGGGACTTAGGCTCGTGAGTGTAGTTAGCCTCTAGATCTTGGATGTTGCATGACCACTCTATCTTGTTAAGGCCATGATGGTTAGGAGGGTTATGGTGATACCACATGGGTAGGCTTACCCATAATAAACTAGTGGGTCCCTTTTAATATTCTCTATCTAATGGCATTTCTTCAAATCCTCATAGACTAAAAAAGTTCTTGGATAAGTGTGGGGGTGATGTGTGTCAAGCAGGTGCTTCTTCAGGGAAGTTAGTTGCTTCTTTTGGCAAGGCTGAGCATAAAAACACCACATGTTGAAACTGCATTTACCAAGTAAAATACTCATTGGGCCCCATTTATTTATCAACTAGCCAATAGTGTTTCTTAGAGGTCTAACCCAAAAGAAATGGTTTTTATGAGTGTGGGGCTACCACGTGTTAGGTGGTTGCTCTATTAGAGTGAAAAGAGAGATTTCTAAATCTAGATGAGCATTAGGATACCATGTGGAAGAAGCTATTGCAGGTTGATACTTGGGTAAACATTCAAAAAGGGACCCCAAAGAAAGGGTAGGCCAAAAGGTGTTGAGGAGTTGTTGGGTATACTGAGTGAGTTTACTTTCAAGGTATTTCCTAAGATATTACTCGAAGGGCCTTGGAATACATTCCATATTTATTTCAAAGGTTTTTGAAAGGGATTTGATATAACCGTGACAATTTTTTATTTGGAAAGAACCCTAATGCACACTATTGGAATTTTATTTCAAGATATTTCCTAGGAGATACCTTGAATATGAACATGATTAAACTTTTATTTCAATCTATCTCCTATGAGATACTTCAAAAGGCCTTGGAATACCTTCCATATTGATTGAAAAGAGTAAATAAAGAAATTTTTATGCCTAAAACTCTCACCTTGGGTTCAACATCCTCCTATGTGAAGCTTTACATATGTGGGACCGAATGTGACCTGTAAGGCAACCTCTGAGATTTTAGACTCTTTGTTTAATGTGGGGATGAAAATGGGGTACAAAGAAATGAAATAAAATAATAGTAAAATGACATTAACTAAGGCAATGCACTTAGATATTTAAATCATTAATCTATATTTGTATAAAATAACATAAATTCTTAAATGTTATAGATCATAAAGGAACATAAAGCATGAATTAAGATCTACAACGTAAGAATTTTTTTACATGACAGTAGTAGTAGAAAATAAATAGTAAACATATATAATTTCCACTGAAAATAGTATAGAACATCACATCCTCTTCATTATAGATGGAAAATAGAATATAGAAGGCCACAAGGCACATAAAAATCATCCAATCACACCCATGAGGTGCACCTATTAAAGTTGTAGAATAAAAAAATCCTAATTGTATTATTCCTAGTCTATTACAATACTACTATGTATCAAATGCTAAAGATCCTGATCTCATATAAAGATCATCCTTTTGTAGGTGAGACAACCTCTCATAGGGATGACACATGAAGATTCAAACACTCATGCTCATGATGATGTCATTGAAACTAGAAGAGGGTCTCAATTTCATGAGTGTAATTATTAATTAGATCTTAAATATGGTGGAGACTACATTGTTCTATTATGACCACTATGCTTAGGACAAGCGAAGTGGTGCCACATTGAAGGGTTTGTCTCTTCTTCATTGTAACAACATATTGGGTCCCCTTTTATTTTATTTGACATCAAAAGATGGGCATCCCTTTAAAAATTTAAGCATGAGGGTGTTGTATGTTGAGTTGGTACTCCACTAGATTAAAATGAGAGATTAATCAATCTAGGTGAGTATCAGACTACCATGTGGTTGAAGTCGACGAGTCAGGGACTTAGGAAAAATTTGAAGAATGGGACTCTAGAAAAGAATAGAATAAAAAGGGCAACTACTGGAGGGTGCCAAGGAACCACCAACTATTGAGCATGCTTGAAGCCAAAGATGAACTACTCTAAAATAACAAACATGGATTTTGATCCACAATTATTGGTGACTTATAGGGGCATCTACCTATAGATGAGAAAACCCAAAATTTTGGTACCCTAACAAATTAAGGAAAATTTTCAAAAATTATAAGGTGTGAAAACCTATAGTTTTTTAAGGGCCACCTACAAGGGCACCAATTCTTCTTCCATAGGTAGGGTTTTATTATTGAGATCCTCAAATTCTCTATCTATATCTATCATCTTCTTAAAGGAGATGTTTCACATGCCTTGAATAACCACCAACATTTGGAACTCTAGTTGGGTAAGTGGTTGTAAAATATTCTCCACCTCAAAGACATCAAGTGACTGATCAAGAGCCACAAATATGGTCTAGTCATTCAACATCTACTCCAGAAGCACCTTGATTTGATCCTATGAAAGGATGTTATTGTCTACCAAGAAAGGGGAGGGGAGTCCCAATGAGACTAAATACCCAATGTGTCATGCCCTTGATCCTTTCCTAGTAGGATTTATACATTTCCTAAATCATGGGAAGGATTTTAGATGCCTATGGGTGAGTAAGAAGGTAATTCTTCATATTTTTAATCTCTTGATCCTTCTCCAAGGATTTAGGTTGTGTATTTTGCTATAGCTATTGAAATGACCAATAGGAATTAGAGAGATTCTAGTAGAGCTAAGCCAACTCGATCTCCTTTTCTTGAAGTTGGGTTTTGGTGGTCATCTAGAGGTTGGATTATATTTGGAAGATTTCATTTGAGATGAAAATATATAGATCAATCTTCACCTTGTTGAGCTCTACATCTTTGGCCTTAGCCTTAGAATTAAGGTGGTCAGTTGTAGCCTTCAGCTTTGCAAGCTCTAGCTTAGTTTTATTTAACTATCATGTCACCTTTAGATAGTCTATGGTCATATACTATTACATTTCTTCCATAAGCTCAACCTTGTTAGTGGGTCTAACCTAACTAAGGTTGACATAGATATATTTTATGGTGTAGTCCCCTAGCTGTATCTATCCATGGGGCATGACTACTTGAGAGTCAAATGAGCAATCATGAGGGATTTTTGTGTGGGGTCATAAAATGACTACATGTGATTATTAGTAGAGGCCTTGGCCTTCTTCCCCCTCTTTATTTCCATTCAATCCTCTTAGTATGATCTTACTATGTCCACTTGTTATTGGTATTAATCGAATGATTAAATGTTTTCATGTATGAAGGGTATTCCCTATGGTAGTGCAAATGAAATGGTGAGTTGCTAGCATGAGGTAGAAAACCCTACTCATGTGGAGGTGAGAAAATGCATGGTGAGGGTGGAAGGGGAGAAATATGGGAGCCCATGAGGTGGGGTGACTTATGGTTATGTTATGAGAGAGGATGAGGTGGATGATGAAGATGAGGGTGTGAGGAAAGGTATGTTGGAGGAGATTAGCATAGTGTAATAAAGAGGGGAGAGCATAGTGGTAGACTAAGTAGAGGAGGAAAGTGGGGCTAAGGTAGTAATTGGTTGGGTATTTAAGAATGCCAAAACCATGAGCAAGACTAAGGAGAGAGATGGGGAAGTGGATAAGGAGGAAATGGTGGAGAGAAGAGGATACATGAAGTGGATTTTATTCTATGGGGGTACCATTAAATGGCTATAAATGGGTGCCTCGGTCTTCTTGAGCTAAGATGACCCATCCAAAAGGTTCCCAAATGGAGATTGAAACTAATACAAGGCCATGGGGGATGGATACATGGGTGGTGACCATGTGGAAGGATTTTGGACCTCCACTATTGCTTCTTTTAATGGAGGCATATCCCCTATCTCCTCCCTAGGAGTATCTTCATCTTCTTCTTATCCTATCAAAATTTTAAGAGTGAATTATTTATCCTTTGCACTTTCCTTTGGATGAAAATTATCCCATATATTATCAAGTAGGGGAGTTAGAAAATCTCTCCTTGAAACCTATCTAGTTAGATGAATGAAAAATGCCCCCCCAGTACTAATTGATTGTGACCTTGCTACCCATAATCCAATCCTAATGCCAATCCATCATCCTAGAGGTAATGATTAGTTAACTAAGGTTAATGAGAACAAGAGTCATAAATAGCTCTGAGAACTCATAGTAGTCCCTGGTGATGGATAGGATATGATTCCATAGAATGACTAGGGTCACCACATTGGGGAAGACCTCTATGCTAGAGGTTTTGAGATTTAGGAATGGAGAGAAGTATTAAGAATTCTAGTACAAAAAGATATTTAGGAGTAAAGATGAGTATCAAAAGGTACCCATTGTAGAAAAAATTTATAACTCACCCCTCATGGTGGTGGTGATAGCCTCCAAAAAATCAATTTTGAAAACCTACCCCTTCTCCAACAAGGTCTTGAGGAACAGTGTCCCCAACTAAAAGTCATCGACTCTGTTGTTAGCATCCATCCCTAAGATGAAGGCCAATATGGACAAAATGTCCTTTAAGTATTGTGTGGGGAATTTTATTAAGAGTAGGGGTAGAGGAGGGATCTCTATGACCCCACTCTTGAGGATAATTCCAATGAATCACCCTTTCTCCTAGATTTGAGAATTCTAGACATTTTAGAGGCTTTCTATACTATAGATGATAGCCCTGGGGTATATAAGAGATAGAACATCTCTCTGATGTTGTTTGAACTAATTTTTAACCTCAAATGGGCATTGTTAGAAATCATGGCCATGTTAGCATCATATATTTCTATCTAGAGGGTGATGATTTTTTGGCAAGGGTGTATACAGGGCACCACATATTATGCCAATGTGGACTCCCATATCATGTAGCTAAATGAGTTATATTCCTTCCTACTAACCTTGTCAAGCATTCAATTGTGGGTTCCCTCCCTTAAACTCTTGAGGTTCCTAGCTGATTTTGGATTGAATATTTGGTCCACAAAGTCAATCACCAATGCCTATTCTTTATAGGTTCCCTCTTGGTATTTGGAACTTTCTCCCTTATTTGAGTATGGGATAAAGCATAGGCCTTGATCTCTATGTGCATGGGGGATAGGTCTCCCCAAATAATCAACCTATGGGATCTCTACCTCAAAGGGTGCATCTAACTTCTTGATGAAGATATAGAAGCCTCCATCATGAGAAAATTTTATCCAAAAACACTTTTTATTTATGTTGAAAGTCTATATTGATGGTTATCTACTTCACTATTTGAAACTATAGTCTTAGCTCTTATTTTTCCTTCTCAATTTCTCAAAGCTCTCAAAAATCTCAAAGCATCAAGTGTTTGGCTTAAGTGAGTTTACGATATTTATAAATAGATGCCAGTAAACATGCTCATCATGGAAAATTCAAAAATGGGTGCCCTCCATAAATGATAAGGGTGGCACACATGCTTGAGGAGTCACTTTCAAGATATTTGCAGTGATCTTTATGGGGAGTCATGCATAGTACAATATTTGACATTAATGGTAGATGAGGCAAGTAGATAACTAGTCACTTATGCTAATGACACTTATTTTAAAAAGGAAGCAACAAAGGAAAGGAAAAAAAGAAAAGAGAAAACAATAGAAAGAAAAGGAAACAAAGTAAATGGAATAGGGAAAGTAGCTAATTATGTACAAAATGGAGAGGTGGGTAAGTTAATTATAATGCTTTAGATTGATCCCATTGACGTGGGTCTCCAATGCATTGCCTTCTTTGTCTTCCATATTAAAAACATTTAACTACCTATCAGTGATGATGTGAAAAGTTCCTCTCCAAAGAGAATCAAACTTCACATGTTTTCAATGCTTTTTGGCCCACTGATCATATTTGAGAACTAAATCTTTAGGATTTACCTTAAACATGCACATGATTGGAATTTTCTTATAACGTATATCTTAAGAGATACCTAGAAGGGCATTGGAATACCTTCCATGTTTAATTCAAAGTTCCTTTCAAGGGATTATATATAACCATGACAACTTTTTATTACATAAGAACACTGATGCACACTATTGGAATTTTCTTTCAAGATATCTCCTGGGAGATACCTTGAACATGCACATGAATAGAATTTTATTTCAAGGTATATCCTAAGATATACCTATAAGGGCCATGGAATAAATTACATGATTATTTCAAACGTCCTTTCAAGGGATTAGATATATCCATGACAAATTTTTGTTTGGAAAGAACATTGATGCACACTATTGGAATTTTCTTTCCTAGGATATCTCTTAGGAGATACCTTGAACATGCACATGTTTGGAATTTAAATTAAAGGTATGTACTAAGAGATAAATCTAAGGGCCTTGTAATAACTTAAATTTTGATTTCAAAGGTCCTTAAAAGGTATTATATATAACCATGAAAAAAATTTATTTGGCAAGAATACTGATGCACACTATTGGAATTTTATTTCGTGATATGACCTAAGAGATAACTTGAATATGCACATGATTGGAATTTTATTTCAAGGTATCTCCTAGGAGATACCTCAAATGGACTTATAATACCTTCCATATTCATTATAAATGTCCTTGAAAATGAATATATATATATATATATATACATACATATATATATATATATACATATATATATATATATATATATATATACATATATATATATATACATATACATATATATATATATATACATATATATATACATATATATATATACATATATATATATATATATATATATATATATATATATATATTTATTCATGATAACTTTTTATTTGACAAGAACACTCATGCACACTATTGGAATTTTATTTCGAGATATCTCCTGGGAGATACCTTGAACATGCACATGATTGAAATTTTATTTAAAAGTATCTCATAGGAAATACTTCAAAGAGACATGGAATAACCTCCATGTTTATTTAAAATGTCCTTTCAAGGGATTATATATAACCATGACATCTTTTAATTTGGCAAGAACACTGATGCACACAATTGAAATTTTCTTTCAAGATATCTCTTAGGAGATACCTTGAACATGCACAGAATTGGAATTTTATTTCAAGGTATCTCCTAGGTGATACCTAGAAGGGCCTTGTAATACCTTTCATGTTTATTGAAAAGGTCCTTATAAGGGATTATATATAACCATGATGACTTTTTATTTGGAAAAAAACATTGATGCACACTATTTGAAATTTCTTTCGAGATATCTCCTAGGAGATACCTTGAACATGCATAGAATTGGAATTTTATTTCAAGGTATCTCATAATAAATACCTCTAAATGCCTTGGAATACCTTTCATGTTGATTTAAAATGTCCTTAAAAAGGATTAGATATAACTATGATAACTTTTTATTTGGCAAGAATACTGATGCACACTATTGGAATTTTCTTTCCAAAGATATCTCCTAGGAGATACCTTGAACATGCACACAATTGGAATTTTCATTCAAGTTATCTCCTATGAGATAACTCGAAGGGCCTTATAATACCTTATATTTTGATTTTAAAGGTCCTTTAAAGGGATTATATATAGCCATGACAACCTTTTATTTGTCAAGAATACTCATGCACACTATTGGAATTTTCTTTCAAGATATCTCCTAGGAGATACCTTAAACATGCACATGATTGAAATTTTATTTCAAGTCATCTCCTAGGAGTTACCTCAAAGGGCCTTGGAACACATTCCATGTTGATTATAAATATCCATATAAGGGATTAGATATAACCATGATAAATTTTTCTTTGGCAAGAATACTGATGCACATTATTGGAATTTTCTTTCCTAGGAGATACCTTGAACATGCACATGATTAGATTTTTTTTTCAAGGTATCTCTTAGGAGATACCTCAAGGGGCCTTGGAATACCTTCCATGTTGATTTGAAAATGTCCTTATGAGGTATTTTATATAATCATGGCACCTTTTTATTTTTTAAGAACCCTAATGCTAGATCTGATTGCCTACGAGAACGACACATGGCACTCCCACAACCAATCAAAATTATAGGCCCCCACCCAAGATCTCAACCTGAATAGAAAGATGTCACATGGCAAAGTAAAAAATAATCATCACACTATAATACATTTTGAGAGCCCCTAAGAATAATTAGAATATGCCACATGTCAAAAGGTGGAAAACTTTAAATTTAAAGTTAAAATTGATGGAAAATCAAAGGAAAATCAACTTAAATTTGAATTTTAATGCAATTTAATGCCAAAAACAATAGATACAAGTATCCCATAGCCTTAGATTATTCCAATTTTAGTCTATATATGGATTAGATCTAAGAAGTTTGATTTTGAATGGGTGTTATTTATGGGTTGCTAATAAAAATCAAAGGAGATATATTGGTCTTTGTTGTTGCAATGGAACTTTATTTTCTACCCTACCTTACTCCATCATTTTGAAAATTTTAAACATGAATCACTTTATATTAATGTTTTTTATGTATATCTAGTTATTTTTTTAAGATTTTGGACTTATATTGGAAAATATAAAATAATTTACATCATAAAAAATTTAGGTAGATTGTGTCACTACCATATTCCTGTTGTCCCTAAGTAGGGTTTGCTTACAAACTAGAAGGTGGTAAGTTGTAACCACATAATATTTCTAGAAAAACTAAGTGAAGCCCTCAGGTGTCACTACCATATTCCTATAATCCTTATAATCTAATAAATTTTATTCTATTATTCACATTATATCCTTGACATAGACACACATCAATAGTTTAGAAGGACTTAAGGATGAATCTTAATATTCTCAACCTACTATTTCCTATCATGCACTTTTAGGTATTAGTAATCCTCTAGATATTAAGGTGGTTAATTTCCTCAAGAAATATAAGTCAACTATATTTATTTACTCTGGGAGTACACATAAATTCATCAATAGCAAGTCAGTTAGTCAATTAACCTATTTCATTTACCCAGCTTCAGAATTTCAAATGCTAATTATAGGTGGGGGTATAGTCAATTTTTTTTATAAATGCCATATTATAAAGTTACAGCTAAAATAATATTACAGCTTGTTTACATTGCATAAAATTGTACAGTTATAGCTATTGAAAAGACTCACAATAGCAAACTTGTATAGCTACAACTGTTCACAAGACTCACAATAGTAAATTTTCCATTTTCCACACTTCAAATTTTCCATGTTGGGCTTCAAATTTTACATGCTAAGTTTCAAAATCTGATTTTCATCATCAAATTTTTAGCATTCAATTTTACAATATCAAAATCTCTAGCTTCAAAATTATGTCATGACTATTATCACAATTTCCTTAAAATTAAGACTCTTTTGTATGTCAAAAAATATATTTCCTGAAAGAGTAATTAATGAAATTAAAATACAATCCCTCAAAAGAATAAACTCACCATTAATATCATGGAGTAAAGGTTCATTACACCGAAAATAACCCTACCGTTATGGTATCGTGATATTCAGGTGTATTTTGATATCAATCTCAGAATAAGCCAAATTTAGTTCAAACTTGATTGCCATTTTATTTGATGTTTTGGAATTTACAATTGGATAATGAAACTAATTTTGAAACATGTTAAATAGTCTGAAATTTATTTATATGTAAAAAAATAGGTCTCTCTTAAATGATGACATTCCAATCAAGAATGAACACTTTATTAAATTCTAAAATGTACCATCATTGACACCTTTGCATAATATGAATCATTGAAATGTCACCATTTTAATCTCTATCACATTAATTTAACATGATCTTGACATTGACCTAGGCACAAGATTAATTACTAAAATATCACCATATTAATCTCACATTAATTTCACATGCTCGAAGAGTACTTAAATAAGGATTTATTTCTTATGATGTGACTACTCAATATTTTTCCACCAATGAGGATACTCATATAGTCTTTTGACATCTAATGGGAACATAAGATATATTAATTATCCTAAAGTATTAATTTTGAGAAAATATTGGTAGATAGAGAGGATAGTCTTGGATATTTCCTATGGGGAGATAAAGAGTCATCCTCCATTAATGGTTCTTTAGGCTTCCTCCTTGTAGCTTGCCTTGGTCACATTTACCTCCTTGGTTCTTATTGTTTCTATTTTATTTTGTGCTAGAGGTGGTCTTTAATTTTTGCATTCACATTTTTTTTATGTGTTTTTTGGTTTTATTTGTGTTGTGTTTACTTCATTGGTGTTTCTATTATCTGATCTGGGGTGCATAGCTGCCACATGCATCCTTCCCAGGTCATCATTCTCACTGCCTTTGGATAGTACAAAGGGGCATGTATTAATTGAGGTTATTTATGAAAACCCTCAGATTTGATGGGTTTGAGTGTGAAAATAAAGGGAAGCATGGTAATTTTAATGAATCAATTGATGATTCATGAGGTGATAAGGGCTACAATAATCAAAGCAATTGCACTGAATTGACTCAAGTCAAATTTGAAGAGACTTGAGCTCTAAAAATACAATTCAATAAGATTTATTGATAGGAGGAAATGAAAAAACACTCAAAAGGAGTAGAGTTTATGGAGTGTAAGGAAGACTATGGAAATAAGTGGTACAAGGAAGACCAAATCGGTAAGCTCTCTATCCCTTTGAAGACCTTGGCAATTATTCTAAATGTTTCCATGGAATCTAAATTTTAGCAAGAGGAAACTAGGATTAAAAATATAGGGATTTTATTTGTTTTCTCAAACAAGAATGCACTCCCCTCTAGTAATTTCTTTACTAATTGGTTAAATTATATTTGGGGCAAAAGACTATGTTTATATATTAATTTTTGTAGGATGATACAAATAGGGGTTTTCATGATTTTGTTTAAAAACTCGAATATGCAATGTACACTAAGGGGTTGATGAGATTTAAGGATCTCTACTCCCATGTGATATGGGCTTCTTGATCAAATATCAAAGATAGATTTTAGTTCTTGGATTCTTAGTGAAGAGTGTTCACCTTACTCCAAACAACTCTTGAGGGGTAACATGGTGTTCATAGAAGATGAGGGTGAGTTCTGGGGCAATGTGAAGTGGAAAAAAGGCCCACCTCTACTTAAGTCTAAATCTTAGATTCTTTACAAGAAACTTTCCTTCTCCAGTGCCCCTATCTCACCCTAAATTATATTTGGTTTACATTTGATCCTTTGCATGCTTGGTCTTTTAGGTTTGATGTGATCTGGGCCTCTTTTCTTGAACCCAAGAAGTCTTGTTTTCATTGGTTACTAATTTATAACAACCTGACTATTGGTTCTATTTTAAATAATTATGGTCTTGTTAATCCTCTTTGTTCTTTTTATAGTGATGTTGAATTTATTGAGCATGTTTTCTTTACCTATCCTTATGCTGCTAAGTTATGGCACTATTGTCTTAAACCTTGGAATGATATCTTCAGTTGTGAGATTAGTTAGTTACACATTGTGTTTGGCTATGCTCGTCTTAAGTTTAGAGTCCACCCATTTTTTCACAAATTCTAGCTTGTTTTCTCTACTAAAAGTCTATTGTTTTTATGCAAGCAAAGAAACCTTGAGGTGTTCCAAAGTATGGATAGAGTACTTACTGACTTCAAAATCGAAGTCATCCTTCATTTTTTGTCCTTGTAGATTTTCCTCCAATTTAAAATTCCATATGATCAACTTGAGAAGTTCCTTAGGATACATCTCCTCAAGGTTACATTAGATTACTTTCTTGATTGAAGAGGATACCCTAGAATAATAATGCATCCTGACTGAGT
>JARHVA010002080.1:255000-485000 GCA_037957365.1 Torreya grandis
TCTGTACTTTCTCTAAGTTATTTTAACTTTTATCACTCCCCATATAGTTAGCTATCATGTTTCTTGCAATAGGGGTCAAACTATATCATCTATCCAATTTGAAACGCTACTATAATTGATTTACATCAAATCCTTCTCCTCACCTAACATAAGTTCCAGTGCATAGATTACCACATGATCTATATTAGTGTGGTCAAGTAGCAGTGTTAGTTGGACCATCTCCATGTCCACTCTCATAAGCATCAGTATGTTACAAGAGGGTGTCAGTAAGTACATTAAGTGCATGTAAACTATGAATCTCTACAAAATCCTTCATTATAGAGGAGATTGTATTAGATTAAAGTGGTTATTTGATAGATATTCTTATAGGTTGATTAGGAACATGATATGAACCTAACTTATATTATCAAAAGCCTTTTTATTGGCCCTACAAACCCTTAATAATAAAATTAATAAAGAATTTCATTTAGGATATTAAACTTGTATTAAATTTTTATCAAAAAATATGAAGGAACCTCATTTTTTTAGAAGGTGGGACATTATAACCATCCACCATTAGTTCCAAAAATTCTTTCTCATTAATAAATGGTGGTAGTAGTGGATTGTAAAATGTTTGAATCACATTAGAAGTGGCACAATGGTTTTTAGATTGCTAAATAATGAGATTTTTTTTCTTTTTTATCTTTCAAACTAACTTCTAACAATTTGAGATTATCATACTTTAGGAATTATATCTCTCTCTATAATATTCCCATTTGTTAATTTGACATGTTACCATTTAATGAAATTCACCTATAGTAAGGTAGGGGTCCCATGCTAGTGGGGGATTATTGATTATTTTTTAGTGGATACTGATAAAAAGTTGTAGTATTATTTTTCCTAATTTGTATTCCTACATTCTTTAAAAATTTGTGTAGTATATATTGCTTAGAAAAATTATGAGTATTTTACTTAAAAATAAAATTATTTTAAAATAAATAAATAACTATGATTGGATACAAAACTATAGTTGGAAACAGTGAATTCATATTATATGAAATAAAGAGTCTATAACATTATATTAAAACAATTGTATATGACTATAGGTGCATGAATACATCCATCTTAGTAACTATGTATTACAAAAAACCACCAACAAGGCCATAATATACACAGATTCAAAAATGACAGCCATTGAGTTTTTAACATTATATTACAAAAAGTACAGCTAACTACAAGTGTGAAAAAATCATCTTAGTAACTATGCATTACAAATAAACTACCACAAGGCCCTGGTATACATAAGTCAAAAATGCCAACCACTCTTATTTGTATAAATTGATGAACACATCTCTAGCTCACTTTGTTTCACCTATAGTCCAAAACACCAAGAAACACATCTCATAGTTAGACTTCAAAATTGAAGTCATTAGTCTTAATAAATTGGAGAAATAAACCAAAGGATTTGAGTGGATAAATAAACTCACCATGATAGATATTCATTGGCACTTTAGTTTAAAAGACTTAATGGTTAACTAAAATTTGATGGTCATTTTTAAAAGTAAAATAGACTCAATTCCTTTGCATAATTTATATATAATTTAATAGTTCATAGAATTTTTATAACCAAGTTATAAGGGATAAAAAATTAATCATTCACATTACTTGAAATTAATTGATTATCGATCTAGTTTACTGCCAACTGTCCCATTCCAAGTGTCATCTACAACATCAAATATCATGCTTATGATAGATGATTTCAAATTCATTATACATGATTTCAAATTTCAATTTAATTCCTCCAAAACATTAATGTTTGATATATTTTCTCTTCAAAGTAATCTATCTCATCTATTACATACATGGTGAAGTACCACAGAGTTTTAAATCTATAACTATGATCACATTTTTGACCCCTTAATGTTAAATGAAGTAAAATCTCAACCCACCTATTTTTTAACATAAATTCACTTTGAGGATAGTCACATCAAATTTAAGGTGTGTGATAAGTATTTAAAAGTCAAAGATAGAACAAAGTATTAAAGCATGAGCATGTTCCTGAGATATAAGGTCCATGTGAGCCTAGCACAGTTGATTGAATTATTCATGAAACATTGAATATGGAGCTCCATGGGGTGGCAAGTGTTAACATCATGGGAGCCTAGTAAGGAGATCAAATGATGCATGTGAAAAGTGTCTTTAAGTAATATATAATGTCATTTTGGTCTATACAATGTCAATTTTGGTATTGACTTCCTACGTAGACAAAATGAGTCATTTGCCACACTTCAATATATATTAAAAGAATTCAATCTTGATTTAGATTTGTTAGTTTTCCACAAAATTTGCCTCTTGGGAATACAATTACCAAAATGTCTAAGATTAGAATGAAGTTTTATGTCAACATAAAACCACAATATCCATAGGTTTAAACTTTGTAACATAGTCAATGAAATTACATAAGGATCAAATAGAATTATACAAATTTTCCTTTGACATATTACCATAGACCCATATGTAAGATCATACCTATGTGCATGATTGTATTATTTTTAATCACCATGAGAAGCTAGTAATGGTGAAAATCTTTTATCAAATTCATAATAAATAGTTTTATCTTATCTTCATTCTAATAAGTCTCTAACCTCTCATGTGAATCATGTCAATATTCATGAGATCTATGAATTCCATGAATGTACAATATCCTTCATAGTGATAAGTTTTAAAAATTAACATACAATATAAATGCATACATATAAAGGCATAGAGACCTTTATTCACTTCTAGTAATTTTCTATCATATGTGTTAATGTCCTTGATAATTAATTGATAATCCAACCTATCAATTATGTTAGATTTTCACTTCTAAATATTCTCAACCTACTATGTGAAGCATACATATAAAAATATTATGATATATATTATATGTCAATTATATTTATTTAATAACTAATATAATTTGTGTGTGTGTGTGTTGCGGGGTGGGGGCGGGGGGTGGCGGTTAAGAGGAGTTATGTGAAATGAAAGAATGTAATTGATAATTAAACCTACTAGTTACTCTAAACCCATGACATTGTCAAAATAAGTTCATATAAAATAATTGTGGGTGTAAATTATATATCCTTAGTCTACGATGGCTTGCATTCTTTGTGTAAAGGGATAGCCTCCTAGCACAATATTTAGATCAAAATTGAAACTCCCTTGGTTTTGATTAGGGGCATCTATATTCACTAGATAAGGAGCTCATTTTTGGGTGTTCATGTTTTATCTTTGTGATTGTAATGGATAATTTTTTTTTTTTATAATGCTACTTAAAAAATTAGAAGTGACCAAGAAGAATTTTGGGTTTATAAATATGATAAAAATTTGAAGTGGACATATAATATGTTAAAAATACACCATATATTTCAATGTGTATGCCTATTATTATACCACAACCAATTATTTATCCTATTAATTAAAAATTTTACATCTTTAAAATATGTGGATGAAACTCCACTTATTATGCAAGATCCTAGTAGTTATTTCTAAATCATTACCATCGGTTCTAAAGTTCTATGATGATAATTTTAATTTTATTTATATATTTGAACTTCTATAATTTTCATTTTACTATGGTCTTGCAGTGTATTATTATAGATAAAATCTATAAATGGAAAGTCTATTAATAGAAATACTATATATAGACTTATTAAAGTGTTCTAAGGTAGACTGTTTATGCCCTCACATAGCCATAATTTAGATAAGCACACAAAATACTTTCTTATGAGATCTTTGAGTTACTAGGTATGATTTTGTGTCATTTATTTTAATTACCATTTGAGGTTCAAATTCATCTCCAAATATTAGTTTGTAAGTTCAAGAAAGGTGACTCACCCTCATAATTATTTAAGTTGGTAAATTAAATTATCTCAAAGGTATTCCTTGAGGGGGGCTAAAAATTAAGGATTCAAATCCCTATTAGACAATTTGCTTATGTTACATCTTCAAAAAATGTGAATGAAACTCCACTTATTATGTAAGATCCTATTATTTCTAAATCATTAGCGCATTGAATCTCTACGTCAAAATTCAAACTCCCTTAGTATAAATCAAGGGCTATCTATATTCATTGTATAAGGAGCTCAATTATGGCTGATCAAGTTTTGTCTTGGTGATTGCAATGGATAAATTTATTTTGTTACAATGGTGCTAAAAAAATTAGAAGTGACCAAGAAGAATTTCAAATTTATAAATATGATAAAAATTTGAAGTGGACATATATGTTCGAAAGACACTATCTATTCCAGTGTGCATGCCTACTACTATACCAAAACCACTTATTTTTACTAATAATTAATAATGTTACATCTTCAAAAAATGTGGATAAAACTCCACTTATTATGCAAGAGCCTAATAATTATTTCTAAATTATTACCATCGGTTCCAAAGTTCCATGATGATAATTTTACTTCTATTTCCACATTAAACTTCTATAATTTTCATGGTAATATGCTCTTATAGCAGATTATTGAACATTTTCAAATTTTAATGATCCCCTAGATGTGATCCACAACCCATTTTAGGAGACCCATCAAGTTTAATTTGTTGTAATGAGTCTGTTTCTATTTTATTGGAATGAAATTCCCTAAATTATACAAATATACATTTAGACACAATCTATAAATATAAATTATATATATATATATATATATATATATATATATATATATATATATATATACTTATTAAAGTATTCTAAGGTAGACTACTTTTTCCCTCACATTTCCATAGTTTAGATAAGAACACAAAATCCTTTCCCAAGAAGGCCTTTGGGTTACCAGGTATGATTTTGTGTCACTTATTTTAATTACCATGTTGGGGTCAAATTCATCTCCAAATATAATTTTATAACTTCAAGAAAGGTGACTTTCCCTCATAGGTATTTTAATTGGTGAATTAAATTATCTCAAAGGTATTCTTGGGGGGGGGAGGGTTAAAAATTAAGGAGGCCCATGGATGAGGAAGATTCTCTTTCACACAATGCCATAATGCACAACTTGCGAAACAAAGATTCAAGGTAGAAGATAGGTAAAGAAAGTCCTTATTACATTAAGAGGTAGTTATTACAAATGCTGAATAGGGTCCATCATAATCAAATTGAACATACTTTGTAATATCTCAAGGAATGTCCCGTCTCTCAGAAAGATAAAAATGTCTAAAATCTAAGAACCCCTTACACAATGGAAAGAAAGGGATAATATAGGAGAAAGGGAAGAGAGAGATAAATGGGGATCACATTTTTCATGATACTAAATGATATATCATATTTCAAGACATATTTCACTAGGATTTGGTCCAATCAGAATAAGTCATTATGAACAAGATATTCATGATTTGCCCAAATAGCCTCCAAATCATTCCATTAGCTGAACAAGATACACTAGAAGACAAGAGTTTGCCAAAAGTGGCAAGTTATGATATTGTAGGAAATGAATTCTCTAATTGCATTTAAAAATTATGTTCACATAGATGTCTACCGTAATTCCTACTAAACTTTCCTACCACTAGAACCAAATGTCTAGATAAGCTCTAGATGGAACAAATGGACTAGATGAACTCTATGCACTCCCATGTTTATCCTAAACACTCTATAGGGTATTTTCAACTCTAGACTAATATTTAGAAATTAAAGAATTACACTTTAATTTAACCTAAAGTGCTTCACAAGATTTGTGAGATTCATGATTTCTCTATTCCACTCATTCCATCTATTTTGATCATTTGATCAATCAGGAACTCTACCTCTTTATTTTCATCAATACCATTAGCAATTGGGAACATGCTTGGTATGTGGACCAAAATGGCCAAAATTTCTACTGACTTATAGGAAAGCATGTTTGATATGCTTGAGAACCTAGTTTATTTTGTCTTGACTGATTTATTGGACATGGAGTCACTTCTCTACACTGAGTTGATCATTAAGTTGATGTAAGGTTACCTATTTTATATATTTTTTTCTTGAAACAATAAGGATTAAAATAAAACAACAAAGGCAAATGCACATTGGAAAATGTAGGAAAGAAAGAAAAACTAACCTACTAAACAAATGTATATAAGGTCACTTAGAGAAAAGCATAAAAACCAATCTAATATATACAAGTTGATCTTAACATCCACACTAGGTTCATAAAGGTTGTACTCTTGCTTCTCATCAGACTCCTCTTTTATGGTGGGAGGGTGAATTTCACCTTGCTTATAACCTAATAGGGTATCCTTCCATCTAGGTACATTCAATTCTCTTTTAAGTGTCTCTTAAACCAAGGAGAGAGTCTCAGAACTCTTGAACACCAAGCCATTGAGTTGAGCTATGATTATTTGATTCTTTTTAGGTATAGCTAACCCTTCCTCTACCAGTGTTAACTCTTGGATTGCTTCAATTGACACCTCCTCCTTCATTTGTATGCCCTTCTATAATATTTTCCATGATGTAAATGAGTATGGAATAGACACTTTTACTTATTTTTGGATGGTTATAGGAGAAGGTGGACTTACAAGCAAGGGAAAAACATAGCCAAGGTCAAAGGTTTTAGAAGAGATCCATGATGAGATGACTTCATGTTTTTGATTGAATGACTCAAGAAATATGAACATAAATGCTACCACAACTCTTCAATCTCTTCACTATTTCAACTGATCTTGATCTCCACACTAGGTTCATGAAGGTTGTCCTCTTGATTATCATTAGGCTCCTCTATTATGGTGAGAGGGTGAAGAAGTTCACCTTACTTACAAACTAGGAATGTATCCGTATAGCTAGGTATGTTGAATGGTCTTTTAAGTGGCTCTTAAACTGAGGAGAGAGTCTTAGAACTATTGAACACCAAGATCATTGAGCTAAGATATGGTAGTTTGATTTTTTTTTGGTACAGCTAACCCTTCCTCTACCAGGACTGACTCTTGGATTGCTTCAACTGACACCTCCTCCTTTTTTATTCCTTTCTAGACTATTTTCCATAATGGAAATGAGTATGGAATGAACAATCTTACTTGTTTTTTGATGGTTATAGGAGAGGGTAGCATTACAAGCAAGGGAAAAACATAGCCAAGGTCAAAGTTTTTAGAGAAGATCCATGATGTGATGACTTCATGTTCTTGAGTGGGAAAGGGCATAGGGGGAGGATAGGGAGAAAAACTTACACTGAACAAGTTGAATATAATTTGAAGTATCTCAAGGAATGTCCCATCTCTAAAAAAGATATAAAAGTCTAAAATATGAGAACCACTTACACAATGGAAAGAAAGGGATAATATCGAAGAAGGGGAAGATAGAGAGAAAGGGGGAGCATGTTGTTCATGACGATCAATGAGCTATCATATTTTTTAAGATACTTCACTAGGATTTTAGTCTAATTAGAACAAGTCATTATGAACAAGATATTCATGATCTTGCTTGAAATGAATGCTCTAACTGCATTTCTAATTCCCCAAGTCATTTTGATTTGGATATTCCACCTAATCTCATTATGAAGATAAAATCCTCATATCTTCAAACTACCAAGGAAATGTCATTTATTTTGAGTGGTAGTTTATCAAGGACATGACTTGGGATTATCTTCTCATTAATCATATATCTTTTATACCTTAGATCCTAGATCGAAATAACTATAGGTGAAAACCAATCTAAGGATATTGGTTTTCATATAGTTATATATATATATATATATATATAGAACTATATTTGATGTCTGGTCCCATCTGAGTCTATATTATATATGTATATATCACTCTATTCAATGTATGGTCACATTTGAGTCTCATCAAGCTCTACTCCTTTACCTTTTCCACCAACTTGATTTAGACCTAAGTTTAGGTTTTTTGGCTTTACTTGTCAAGTTGGGTCCATTTTTCTTCATTGACTTTCATTGAACATCTTGACTCATCCATTTGTTATTGGCTATAGGCAATCGACTTGGATTATTGACCCTTTTGAATTTATTCTACTCTGTTAAATTTTTGAAATCTAATTAAACGTAGATTATGGATCTTTGGGACCCACTAACCCAAGTTTGATTTTTCATTAGTTCCTCAGCATCTTCTAGTAGTTTATTGACACCTTCTAATAGTTCCCCATTTGGCCTCTTCCTTTCTCAGGTCATTTTTAAAAAAATTCCTAAGTATCAACCTCCCTTCACTACTTCCATGTGGTAGCCTAACACTCATTTACCTCAAAGAGGCTCTCATTTCACTCTGGTGTAGCTCTAACTTGACATGTGGTATCCCTGAACTCTTCAAAGCAATTTCCTTCTAAGTCAAACCTCCAAGAAATTTTATTGACTAGTTTTTAAATAAATGGGGCCCATTGAGCTATTTACTACGTGAATGTGGTTTCAACATGTGGCACCCTCACACTCAACTTTGTAAATAAATTCCCAACTTCCCCAAGAGGAGCATCTACTTTACATGTGTCAGCCCTACATTTAACATTGCCAAAGAAGTGCCCATTTTCTCAAGAGAAGTAAAATATTGACATGTGTCATCTTTGCACTTATCCATGAGTAGTTTATATTTGTTTGACCTTGGAGCTACGTCATTGGCCATTTGAAGAAAGGGACCCACCATTTTTTATAAATGGGGGTATCACCATTTATTACCTTCCATGTAAAGGAAAATTTCACTTGTTCTTTGAAGGAGAAATCTACTCTTATGCCTATTTGAAAGGCATCTCCTAGGAGATACCTTAAAGGGTAAATCTACTCTTGTGCATATTTGAAAGGTATCTCTGAGGATATACCTTGAAGGTATTACAAGGGCCTTCAAAATATCACCTAGTAGGATTTTTTTTGAAACACTTAGCCTGATACAAGTAAGATATGGCCAAGACATTGAATTCCTTAAAAAAATTTGTAGCAGACAGAATATATGACTAAAATAAGACTTCATTCTTTTTGACCGAGTCAAAAATATTGAAGACCTATTTCCATCAGACATTGTGTTCATACAAAAATACCAAAAAAGTCTAAGTAAGGTCCAAACAAAAACTAGATTTAGAGGCCCTTCAAGTTATTAACTTATCAACTAGTAGTGCTTTCAAGGTGAAGGAAAGTTCTACTAGGAGATAAATTAAATGTCCCTTTGAATTTATGACACCACCCTTTGATGTGTCTACTAGGAGATTATTTCAAGGGCCCTAAAGTACACTTGTAATTTGAAGGTATCTCCAAAGAAATGTCTTATAAAAAAATTAGTCTTGTGCATGATTAAAAGGTATCTCCTAGGAGATACCTTGAAGGTACCTATTGATGGGAATTTTGACACATATTAGAAACATACTTCCCCTCATCTTTCTCCTTTGAAATAAATGTTTATGGATTCCTTTTCTCATTAGATTACATTGGCTAGTGAACATAATTTATGCCAATTTGCACTCCTATCCTTAACTTATTTATTTTAGCGAGATTCTTGCCTTTGTATGTCATGTTTTATTTGGAGAGAAGTTATGAATTCAACACCTTTTCCATAGTATTATCCTAATT
Organism: Torreya grandis; assembly: GCA_037957365.1. Classification (NCBI taxonomy): domain Eukaryota; kingdom Viridiplantae; phylum Streptophyta; class Pinopsida; order Cupressales; family Taxaceae; genus Torreya; species Torreya grandis. The sequence goes on from JARHVA010002080.1 coordinate 264,495, forward strand.
TCATGAAACTATCATGTGTTGTCAAAATAAGCATTCAATGCTGGTAGTGATAAATACCCTTGAAAATTTACTCTATATATGCATGCCACAACCATTTGGTTATGCATGTGGTGAAAAAAAGCATCATGTGTAACCTTGTCTAAGAAGAATAGGTTTTAGATGAGGTGAATGCATGGCATCACCTCAGTCTTGGCTACAATCAAATTCAATCCCTATCTCTTAAGTGCTACCAAATCCATGATGAATAGTCACTTCAAGGGAGATATATTTCCATGCAGTGAAAACATATCAATATAATTAAAAAATCCCATATTTTAGAGTAGTTCCCATACCTTTTGTTTAAAATGGTGGCATCATAAACTATGTCTTTAAATTTAGTCAAGTCCTTGATAGAAAATGGTGATGGTAGAAGTGCTCCCCTAAATGCCTTAGATGAAGATGTCATTGTAATTATGTGCAGTGATTATAGTTTTTTTATGTGCTTTATGAAAAAAACTCGTTTCTGCTAGTCACTTGTTTACTTACAATAGTCTCATAGGTAGCTAGGTCTTTTCATGCACATGATATCAATTGAGTTTGAATTCATTTAAGAGCAATGAATACATCAATGGCTGCACATCATGCATATATCCTTTCACATTCAATTCTAGTTCATTATAAATACCCAAAATTCACATGTTTCATACTTTATGCATAATTCATATCTAGTTAGTTTATTTGGTAGGTATGTTTAGCAAGTTATCAAGAAGTATTTTTATTTATTGGCCAAGTATAGTGGGCTTTCGATAATCAAAAACTTGGAGTCAAGTTTTGTGTTGTGATCAAGCCTACAAAATATTCGAAAAAAACTTTTGAAAATAAAGGCTGATACAAAAAACCTAAAGAGCATTTTTTTTGATAAAAGACAACCCTTAAAGTTATCAAGTTATCAACCAATAGTAATTTCAAGGTGAAGGAAATTTCTACTGTAAGATACATTCAATGTCCCTTTTAATTCATGATGACACCCTTCAAGGTATCCACTAGGATATTCCTTCAAAATCCTTGAAGTACACTTATAATACCATCATGGTTAACATGAAGGTATCTCCTATGAGATGTCTTATAATAAAAATTCACTCTTGTTCATGATTGAAAGGTATCTCCTATTATATACATTTAAAGTACATGTTGATGGGCATTTTGACACATATTAGAAACATACTTCCCTTCTTCTTTCTCCTTTCAAACAAATGTTTATGGATTCTTTTGTTTATCAAATTATATTAGTTGGTGTACATAATTTAATTTCAATTTGGTCATACCTTATTATTTTAAGTGTTAGTTAATGTATATATTAGAAATATTTAATATGTATTTTGTATTATAGTTTAGAATTGACATTTATTGATATACATTTAATCACTACTTAATGATAAAAAAAATCATAAACTGATGCAATATGTAACTTGCATTTTATAAAACATCAATACTTAAATCTTTTCAATTATTTTTCACAATGTCTTTGGGTGAAAAAGTAATTACCAAAATTAAAAGGTAGAAGAAGGCCTCACTTGAAGAGAATTTGGATAAAAGGTAGAAGAAGGCATCACTCCAAGAGAATTTGGATAGAGTACTATTTAAACTACCAAAACTCAAATTGAATCCACATCAACATCTTATATTTTATGGTGGCAATAAAATTCTTATTGATGATTGGTATTTTGAATTGTTTAGTTCACCAGACATGTATGCAGATATATACTTGTTTATCACTACATCAAGAAAGGAATATTCTCTGATTGGAATAATCCTTGCCTATGATAAGGATGAAATTGAAGCTAGCCTTAAACTCTAATTGGAAATATGGAATGGATAAGAGGGAATTATCCATCAAGATATAACTAATTCAAATAAATGTACACCTAATAAAATGGAATTAACAAAAAATATTTTTTCTCCTTCTTGCGAAACATTGGGTTTCATTTGAATATTTATGACAACCTTCAAATGTTTGGGTTGATAAATAGAGATAATTTGGCCATTAAAATACAAAATATGTTGAAATAAAAACATGAACAAGGGGAAAAAACTTCTTCTACTTTCTTCCATGCAAACATATATTTAAGATACCCTACAGTCATGACAGGAAAAATATTGAAGAAAATAAGACAATGGCAACATATTTGTTTGCATATTTGAAAGAGGCCATAAAAGTACTCACACAAATAGAAAAAAAATATATCAAACAAAAGGTTGGAACACTTTTGTTGACAAAAACTTCTGATTAGACACAATGAATTCTCTACATGGTATATTTCCTCTAGCAATTACACCTTGAACAATCCTATATAGCTCTGTGAATTGGGGGATGCTAATATCAAAATAAGAAATATGAATGAAATAAGGGTGAATGATGTAATTCATTCATTTGTAAAACATAATGAGGTTAAAATGAAGGATTATTTATTAATTCATTTTGATCCAAGCAACCCTAAATATATTATTAAATCAAAGGAAGTCCTAGATGATATGATGGATCAAAAATTGTAAGGTTCAAAATTGTAGATGACCAACACACAATTACAACACAACAAAGAATTATTCTAGAGGAGGAATATAATTCACTATCATTGAGAAATAAATGTTTTTTTAGATTGAAAATATTTTTGAAAACTTATACTCCATTCCATATTATGCATAAAATATTTAACAAATATAATAAAGCCAATGAAACAATTTATAAGTCTTCATTTGTAGAAAGAGTTTGATATGCACATGACCTTATCAAACTGAGTGGTTGGAAGAATCTTGAAATAGGAAAAATATTATGGAATAATTACATTAATAAGATAGACACTTGTTCACACAAATTAACTATTCATCACAATAATTGTAGGAGAGAAAATGCCTTCTTTTCATGGAATAGCCTTTTGAATTTTTTTTGATAAGGCATTTGATTTTTTTGAAAGTGGTACTTTACCTGGTTTAGATAAAAAAGATTTAAATATTATTTTTACAATAGTACCTTAAAATATTTAAGGGCTTTCAGACAAATAAAAATTAAAACTAGTAGATTTATTAGAAAGAAGGGCTATTTCCTTGTTGAAAACCCTTGGGTACAACAAAATGGATACCTAGTGCAAAAGGTGAAGTTAGAAAGTAATATACTATCAAAAAATTTAGTTTATTTTATCAACCATGATATAACACTAACACCAAAAAAAATAATGACACTTGAAGAGGTAATGGAGCATTATACAATTTTTATGAAAAGGTTTGACAATTTGTATGTCTTGAATGAAGGTATTTCAAAAAATAAAAAAGACTGGGAAGCATTATCTCAAGATTCATTAAGCATATTGAAAAATTGTGTACATAATGATGGTGGTTATATTATTAGGATAGATAAATAAAGATTCATCTATCATTATGAGCCCTTATGTCTTTGGCTATCCATTTTATAAGATTTTAGTGAAATGTTCATTCTTGGTTTGAACATTGATTTGATAATTATTGATCTTTTGAATCTCACTAAAGTTTTTAAGGAAGAATATATTCACCTATTTCTTCAATCATTGATTGATAAATTTATTTTTGGGTCCTTCAATGTATTTATCATCCATAAACTAGAATATTGGTCTGGCATTCAAACCTCTCTCAAGAATCTATGTGTTGGTGATTTTCATTTCATGAAAGATATGGTTGTCATACTATGGGGTCCATATAGTAATGGATTCGATTGGACACATATTATAGGTATACATTTTTTTCAAGATCCCACTCATTTTCAACTACAAGGTTTTAGCCTTCATTCATAATAAAGTAAAAACTAGATAACATCATTGTTTCAAACAAAATAGGAAGGCCATTCAAAAATGAACTAGATAACATCTTTTGGGAGAAACTTATCTCTACCTTCAACATTTTAGATGAAATTGATGTGCTATGGGTATAAACAAGACCTGTATTGGTGCGTGCTTGTACAAAATTGCAAATAAATTTATCTTAGATTAGAAAAATTAAAGAACAAACAATTTTTAATGATCAATTTCAACTTTTTTTGACAAATTCAAAGCAACCAATATAAGAACAACTACTTTTATCAGTACCAGGTGCATAAAATTCTTAATTTAATTTATAATCATGCTTTATTTTCTAAATATAACATCCTAACAATCTTTTGATGTGTATGCTTTATTTTTTAAACCTAGTAGCTTAGCAATATTTTGGTATGTAGCACTAATGGCGTTGCATGCAAGTGAAGAAATAATAGTAATAGAAGATCATATCAATGAACATGACACATTGCAAGTTGAATAAGGTAAGATAAGATCATGCATATTTTTTCAATTGTATATATTTTTATTTATAAATGATTTATTAATACTGATAGAATATTTATTCATCTATTTTTGTCTCAATTAAAATAGTTCAAAACATATCTCTAGAACTTTGTGTCTTCAACACAACAACCCATGATATAGCTCTACAAGTTGGTGCCTCAATCAAAACAACACAAGGTAAAACTCTATAATAAGACACATTTTTAAATACAAATATCAAATCAATTGATGATGAGAATTTATATCTACTACTTTATATAATACCTAGTAGGGAATAAAGAACCAAAGTTTTAATGAAAGAGTGCACCCATACAAACTACAGAAGTGCAAAAAAAATTGAAAACCCCTTTCAATAAATGTGTAATTATATAATTTCATATAAGTCTAGAATATATTGATTATCTTTATTTATTTAAAAACATTATAATTGAATTTTTTCTCATGGACAAGAGATTTTAAAAGACAATAAAATATAGACTTACATCAACTTAGGATTTCAAAGTGTGGGTTCATTTTATTATTTTGTATAATCTAATGTGGTTGTATTTACCCATTGAAATGTTGTTTACATGTTTCATTTACCCATTACAATTTTGTTTACATTTTTAATTTACCTGGCTTAAAATAACACAATATGTGTTATACTATGTATTCAATACAATAAATTTTGATGTAAAATATCTATGTGTCCTTTACAAATAAAAAACAATAAAGTATATTGTGCTAGAAATAATTATATTACTATTGATTTAAACAATTTTTAATTTGATGTGTCTTATTGGAAGTATATGAAGGGGGTTCAATTATTAAGGTGTATATTCATTTGAATTTAGTGATAGTGAACTATGGCTTAGAAGAGTTAATCTTATTTTGTTTATTGTGATGGGATATATAAACATATAAATATGTACTGGTATGCATAAAAATAACTAATACTTTCATTACTGTAAGAATATAAATGTTTGTTGATCAATGTTAACTTCCTATTAATGTCTATGAGAAATGAGTTATGGAAAAATGAGACTTTCAAAATTTGATAAAGTCATGTTCAAGTTATAAGGATTCAATATGAAAATTTATATGTTGGTAATGTAAGCTAAAATGCCTACATAGCAAATTATGTCCTTGTTGTTTGTCAGCATTTACTTCACTTTATTTTCTTTTAAATTTTTAGATCCTATTATCTACGAAATATATATCTTTAGATAGTTAAATTTAATGTATTAATATCTCTTAAGATCTCTTCCCATATCCTCCACCAAATTCTATCTACATCTAAACTCTTCCAATAGATGTTATACATGCATGTATCTATAATGTTATATGCATGATTAGGAGCATCTCATCTAAAGTTGGTAGATAATGAGATAAGTATGCCATCAATGGCAACTAGTAGCAATGCAGCTTTGGCAAGAAAGAGTGAGTGAGTATTGAGGAAGGATATGTATTTGGCATGGGCCTTAGAATGGACATGAAAGTTATGTTGTCTGATTGATCATGGTAGCTCATCATTGTTCATCTAAAATGTGTTTAATGAATGTTGACTGTAATTCTTGAATGAGTTTAATAATATGAATGACAAAATAAGTTGTTAGTTCTTGTCTTTGTTCTATAATATATGTTTGAATGGATCTATGTGTGTTTCAATACTGAGTGGTTTGATATTTATATCTGTATGTTTGAATTCTATTATCACTGGTTATTTTCTTAAATGTTTCAATACTACAAGTGGTTCTATCATTTGGCAGTATAAGTGGTTGCCACTTTGAGTGGTCTGTCAGTTCATACATTATATGTATATGTATGTTATAAAATTAGTAATCAAAATGGTACATCCATGTATAATGAGTATAGTTACAATGTGCTTGAGCATGTATTTATTTTTATGTGTTTATATGAATCTTTATAAGATTTAAGGAAATGAAAAAAAAATGAATCAACTGAAATGCATTATGTTTTTATGTTACAATAAGAAATGCAAATCAAAATCACATCAATGACCAATGTAGTACCATGTAAAACATTTTCTTCAAAACATAACATGTTAAATTTCTTATAATATAATATTTTAATAAATGATTCATTTCTTTTTTAATAAATTGTAGACATTTCAAAGGAGGAGATAAAATTGACTTCTATAAAACTATTGATTTTGGGTTTAGATGACTTATTATTTGTTGTGAAAAAAAAAAGATATTCAAATGCATGATACAGGAAAAAAGATTATAAAATATAAAATATGTCATACTAAATTCAATATCATTCTAAAGAAGTTTTGAAGGTGGCACTGTAGTTTTTTTCTCACATTGGCATTTGTTCAATGATAGAGGACAATCATTTGAGGATACTCATTCAAGCCATGGGTTACACAAGCTCAAATTTCATGTTTTTTTGGTGGAAAATATATTCTAAGATGTTTAATATAAACACAAATAAATTAGATGAATTTATGTTTAAAAGGAACTTTGGAGATGATTTTTCAATTGCCAACACGTTTTTCATTGATTGTAATTCTCAAAATTGTGTTACAAATCAAAAATTGAAAGTGAGTTATGTTACGATAAGTAGATATACTAGAAATGGAAGTCAAAAATATGAAAAGGATTGGAGAATCAAAATCAGTATATCATCACATTGTTGGGACAAAACAAAAAATCCATGACAATAGTTGTGAACCAATGTTTATAAAGATGTAACTTTGACATATTATGATTCTTTCAAGTGTTTTTATTGATTATAAACTATAATTATAGAAATAAACATTCTCATAAATTTCATATAGATCAATTCTAAATTATCTCAAATATAGAATCGATTAATTTCAAATTAATCGATTCTAATTTAAAATTACTTTGATCTAGTTAAGTGTAGTGTAAGTGGATACTCCATCAATTTATCTTGGAATTGACCAACTTGATCCATTAGTATATTGACACTTACTCATGAAGATATTCCCAATGAACAACAAACAATTTTCAAGATATTTTATTATGTAGATGAACTAGATTGCTTAATATGTTTTCATCCATAATTTTTATAGTCAAATAGTGCCACATGTCCTAGCAATGGAAAGTACTTCAAAGGATCAATGATCGGTATGAAGGCCCAGAAGGATGTCACGAGTTTGAAATAGTCCAATCTATTCAAAATGATCTGATCCCAAATGGGTTGAAATAGAAAACATATTTATGGAGAAAATATTCTCCAATCCACTTTAGTGGGTATAATTTAAAATTATTTAAAATAGCCCAATTTAATCGAAATGATCTATGCTCTAATGGTTTGAAATACTCTAAGTTATTTGGATTTAAAAAAAAATTATTTTTGGAGAAAATCTTCTTCACTCCAATTTATAGGTATAAGTCTAAATTATTCAAAATAGACTTATTTATTCAAAAATATGTATGTCCAAATGATTTAAAATAGTCCAATTTGTTTCAAATATAACAAATTTATTATTGGAGGAAATTCTCTTCACTCCAATTTAGTGCATATAAGTCCATATTATTTAAAATGTCCTAATTTATTAAAAATGATCTATGCCCAAATGGTTTGAAACACTTCAATTTATTTATAATATAAGAAATATATTTTTTGGAGAAAATTTTATCCACTCCACTTTAGTGGGTATAAGTCCAAATTATTCAAAATAGTTTGATTCATTCAAAATGATCTATGCCTAAATGGTTTGATATACTCCAATTTATTTGGAATATAGGAAATTTATTTTTTAGATAAAATTTTATCCACTCACCTTAGTCGGTATAAGTCCAAATTATTCAAAATAGTCCAATTCATTCAAAATGATCTATGCCCAAATGGTTTGAAATAGTCCAATTTATTTGAAATATAAGAAAATTATTTTTGGAAAAAATTTCTCCACTCCACTTTAGTAGGTATAAGTCCAATTTATTCAAAATTGTCCTTTTTGTATGATTAGGAAATGGGGTTAAGAGGATAATTGGGTAGATATGATGGCGTAGTTAGAGATTGGGTAGTGGTGAGGCTAGAGAGATACGTTAGATGAATGAGTTGGGGTTTTAGGTACTAGGTTGATGGGATAGGATAGGCCAAATAGATGTGATTGGATCAACATGATTTGATAGGATGTGTATTGTTTCAAGAGGATTTATGGGTATTGGATTCACATCTATGACTTCTAGTGGTTATTCATGGGATGCATTTGTTGACACTAGTTATGTATGGAGTGTTTGAGATGATAGGCCTCTACTATATCATGATGATACCAATGGTGAGGATTGATAGGGCATTAATTATGGCCTTGGTTGAGAGATGTTACTATGAAACAAACACATTTCATTTTTTGACTGGTGAGATGATAGTCACTCTCAAGGATGTACTACACATATTTTGACTACCAATGAGAGGCCATAAGATATACTAGAGATCACATACCCTGAATGTGATGGTTCAAAGATTGGATAGGTGACTATATATTAGAGTCCATAACTCATAGGTGGATATTGATAGAGCATTGTAGGAGGGTACTATTAACATATTGACTCTCATGGTTATGTCTCTTGTGACTAGCATACTCTTACTAGATAAGAGTGACTAGTGGTTACACTTAGGATTAGGTGATGTGGTATTAGATATGGTCTAGTATTACTGAGTGTTTTCTTAGGGTCCCATTAAGATGGTCCACTTATATAGAGAGCTTAATATAGGAGTACATAGAGGATCAATATCCTTATGTCCCTCTCTATTAATATAGATATAAAGTTAGGAGCATATCACAATAGAGAGACCATTGGGTTCTTGCATAGATATAGATGCTAACCAAATTATAGTATTTTATGGCATATCATTATTGAAGTGCATAGGTCTCATGTTGGGGAGATATAGTGTTATAGATAAGTCTTCGATAGTTTATTAATGGAGAAGATCACTTGGATGTTATATAGATAGGTCTAGTGGTGGTGGCTTGAGGATGTGGATGCCACATAGTTCATGCTCATCAAGTGTTATCTGACTGGCCACTATGATTACAATGATAGTTTGGGAGGTATCAAGATGTGCTTGGAGAGGAGAATTTTTTTTCTTGATGTGGTAAGGAGAGGCCTTAATATAGGGATTTAAAAAATATGAGATTAGATAGATTTGATTATAAGAGCATTACCCCAATTGTATGGGATGTTTAGACTCTGATTCTAGATCTAGGAGTGACTATAGCATACACATCTTGGTGGGCATAAAGATGGCCTCATAGGCTACTTAGAAAACCATACAGGGTTAAAAGGTGGGATGATTGGATATTAATATAGGCACAAGCTCACATAGAGAGGATATGAGATCGGAGATAACAACCCCAAGCATAGAGTTAGCAAGATGCTTAGGGAGGGCCAAATGTAATGGATATTGATAGAGGAGACTAGGGAGGTCAAGGTGGAGATTATATAGGAGATAAAGGCTAGGATGGAGGGGGTGCAAGTGTATATGAGGTAAAGCCATCTAGGCTACCTTTGGTGAGGAAGAGCAGGACCTCTTAGATAGACTGAGGAGAGAGATATAGGCCCATGCTATAGAGGTTTTAGGGATCACAACTAATTGTAACAAGATGGTTGGGGATCTATAGAGATAGTTTATATAGAGGGATAAATAGATGGATAGAGTATTAAGACATGGGTTTGGGTTGATGGGATAGGTTTCAGCCTTTCAAGGGGAGATAGATACATTTTAGAATCAAATCTAGAGGTGAAACTCATAGGTAACCTCATTTTGGTGGTAGATTAGATAGCTTTAATTGAGATTGAGATAGATGGAGGTAGAGTTATAAGTGGATAAGAAGGCTAAAGAAGAGGGGTAGATAACACTAGAGGAGAGGCGTATATGGATGATTATGAGGTAGATCATTCTACTAACATGAGAAGCCCAGTTTTATAGAGATTTATATGAGGTATCTATGCTATAAGGTCAGCATGAAACAATATTTAGAGCTAGTTCCTCCCATTATGTATACTAGTCTTCTAGGAGACCACTTGGATAATAGTGATTTGGGATGTATTATAGTGTTTACTTGTATGTATTATATCACATTGATTCTCATGGTGCCCATTTATGTATTTATATATTTTGACATGGACTCTATTGGACAATATGGATTATTCATATGGTTTCATGATATAAGATGTGATGTTTGTATGAAGATATTCATTGTAATTATGTTATCGATGGATGTTTTGGATTATGTTATTTTTAGGTATTAATATATGGATTATGAATATGATTTATTGATGTTATATGACTGGATACCTCTATGTTTATGATGATGAGTATCTATATATGAGATAATTATGACGATATGTTTAGATGATTTATTAGATGATTAAATTATGGTTATGGTTTAGATGATGTTTATTATTAGGATTTATATTATGTTATAGTGAGATGATATTTTTAGATTTCATTATTTTAGATGAGATGTAATGATGATAATGATTTTATTTATTATGGATGTAGATTATGTTTTTATGATTATAATGTGATGATGGCACATGTGTTAATAATGTGCTAATAAATATTCCATTATTTTAATCATGTGTGTCACAAACTAATGTTGGGTAAAATCCTCCTACACCAAGGAGATGGGTGGGTGTGGGGTATTAGGTTAGAATTTTTAGACAGGATTGTGGAATGATTAGGGGGATGGGATGAGGGAAATTTGAAGACATTATATATGTAGGCAATCCAAATTATTATTTCACATGTGAGTATAAGTTTACCAATGACATGATAATAGTCAATGGCACATTGGATTCATAGTGTGTGGGAACTCCATTTGAGTGACTTTCCCAATTCAAATTTAGGGTAGTCACCTAAGGCCATCCTTGTTCCCTTTATCAAAAAAGAACAAAATGTAAAAAGATAAGATGAGAAGACAATAATATTTACAAGACTTAATGATTATGAACAATAGTAACAGACATACACAAATGTATAAAAGGATAATTCAATACATGTGCAAAATTGACTACCTAAAAAGATCAAAGAATTATGAGAAATATTTTTTACTTATATACATGTGAGTTATATAAAATGCCACCTAAAGAAATGATTAAAATGATGTTGGAAAATTATTATTTACAATGTGACAAAAAGACTTAATAATAAGGTGGTTAAAGACAATATATTATCAAGGTCCTAAGAGAAGTAACTTTTAGGGACAATTAAATATGTATAGGGTTTGATTGTGCCAAAAATGGTTATTACAAAGGAGACAAGGATCAAAACCAATCATAATGACGATTTTTAGGATATAAACTGAATTATTAGGATTCAGTTACAAAGTGCATGATGGACCCTAGATTAAAAACATTATATGACCCTTAAGTACGAGGTTAGTGGTTTCTTGTGGATCTCTATTCAGGGTTGGATATGTATGGACAAGTTTGGATGTAATTGAGGTTGGTAAGACAAATATCTGTCAAGGAATATGTGATTGGGATATGTATTAAGATGTCTAAAACTAGATGAGTAGATATTTCAAAATGGAATTAGATATTTTTCAGGACTCCTCAACATATATTCCCCTCATATGATCAACAATGATTTACCACAATGTGAAAATCATATCTCATTAATTTGCCTAAGCATGTCGTATACACTGACTATTAGGACCAGGCTCATATGGAAAATAATGGAATGAAATGAAATGATGAGAGAATTAGAGTGGTGATGGATGTGCCCCCAAAAGTGGGTACTCATAAATGTAGGTTATTTGGAGGCTTTTAAGTATAAAGATGTTTCAAATTCATAACATTCATGGGCTCATCTAGTTCATCACCATCTAGTGTAGCCAATTTATAGGTTCATATTCTAAATTTTATAATAATGATATAGGTCCCAAGCCAATTTTCTTAAAATTTGATGTTATTTTCTCACTCTACATTGGTGTTCTTTTTATTCTCCTTTAGAACTAGGTTACCAAATTTGAATTCTTAGGATGATATCTTCTTGGGATATTGGCCCTTGAGCTTATTATGGTATGTTTTAAGATGATTCAAATAATTTTGAAGTTTTTCATCTAATAAATTGAGCTGTTGTAACTATTCCTATTTGGATTTATGATTGGTAATCATGCCCCACAACAATATTCATAAATATGGGATATCAACTTCAATGGTTAATATTGCTTTCATGCCATATACTAGAGAATATAGAGTATCCCTAGTAGGTGTTTGGACACTAGTTATTTAGGACCAAAGAGCAGGGTATAGTTGTATATGCCAATTTTTTCCTACATCATTGACAATTTTATTGAGAATTTTAAGAAGCATTTTATTAGTTACTTTTGCTTGTGTATTATCCTAGGGATAGTAGGGTGTGTAAAATTGTTTCTCAATGTAATAACAACTACACACATTTTTGACTTATTGATTTTTACAAGATTTTCCATTGTCTAATAATATTTTGGCTAGGATTCTAAAGTGGCATATAATCTAATTCAAAATGAATTTTCATATCTAGAGACCTATGGTATAAATGAGTGGAATTTTTTCAACCCATTTTGTAAAATACTCCATACATGTTATTATAAACGTATGCCCATCATATGATGTCATATTGATTTTTCCACTTAGATCTAGTCCCTATATGAAAAATGGCCATGGGCTCATTATAGGATATAGATCTTGTGTGGGGGCATGAATATTATTACCATGATTTTGATAGGATACACATATTCATATATATTGGTAGGCATCATGATCCATTATGGGCTAATAGTATCTAATCTAGAGTAACTTCTTTGACAGGGCCATCCCACTGACATGAACACCACATATATTGTCATGAGACTCCTCTATTGAAAGAGTAGCCTCCTCTAATGTCAAGAATATTAACAAGGTCCTATAATAGCCTCAATGATAGAGCATGATTCTAAGGATGGTATATCAGGATGTGTGATGAATAAATTCTTTATGTTGGTGATGATTGAGGTGAGGTTATAGGATGTTGTCATGGAAGTAAGTGTAAATGTTATAATAGTAGGGTAGACTAGGATCATGTGTGGCACAAATTTGATAATGATCAACTGATTGATGAGCTAGTAATAATTATTGTTTAATGATAAAATTACCTTTAAGGACATATTCTATAATATCTATCAAGTAACCAATAGTGTCCATGGAGTTGGTAACTTTATTACTTCCCTTAGGAACTTGTTCAAATATTATGGACTAAACATTTTGATTTTTGATCCACTAGTTATTTATAAGGAAGGAATTTTTCATCTTTTGTCTAGAACTCCTCATTCACTTGTTTTATAATCAATTGAGAATCACCAAATACTTAGAAATGCTAGATATTCCACTTGATGGCAAGTTGGATACTGGTGATTAAATCCTCATATTCATAAATTTTATTTGTTCATGGGAAATCAATTCAAAAGGCTTTAGATATTAGGTCACCTTTTGGGGTTACTAAAATGATTACCACTCTTGACCCATATATGGTGAATATCCATCAAAATATAACTTCTAGCTATTTGATTTTATAGTAGTCAATATAGACTCATCTAGAAAGGTCATGATAAAGGGCTTGGTATCTTCAAGGGGTGTTGTTGCAATTTGACCCATAATGGCTTTTAATTTAATGACCTTTTGATTTACATATTTGATATCAAAATAGCTTAATAACATAATCCATTTATCCATTCTACTAGTTAAAGTGGATTTAGATAACATATACTTGAGAGGATCAACTTTGGCTATGAGCTTGACTTGGTTGTTTAGTATATAATGACTGAGTTTATTGGAGGTAAAGACCATGAATAAGAAAACCTTTTCAATAGCGGTATAATTAAGATAATATGAGATCAATTTCCTATTGAGATAATCAATTTCTCATTATTTTCCTTCATTTTGTTGATCTAGTAAAGCCCTTATAGTACAAGGTGTTGCAGATATACACAAAAGTAGAGGCATTCTTGAGATGGGTGGTGATAAGACTGAAGGCTTAACTAGATATTTATTGAGATTATCAAATGCATGTTGACATTAAGATTTATAATTGAAATGAGTTCCCTTATTTAATATATGGGTGAGGGGGTGACATTTATCTACTAATTATGAAATAAACTGATAAATAGTTTGTAATTTTACTTTAAGGCTTCTTAATTGCTTCAAATTTTAGGGAGGAGGAAATTCAACAATATTTTTAAATTTTATTGTATCTAATTCAATACCTCTTTTGGAGACTATAAACCCTAGCAATTTTCCTAAGGTAACTCCAAACACACATTTATTAGGGGTCAATCTAACCTTATATTCTCAGAGCCTCTCAAAGATTTTATGTAGGACCATAGGATGCTCATATCAAAGTTTAGACTTTCTCAATATATCATCCATGTAATCTTTTATGATGTCATGCATCATTTCATGGAATATTACTATTATATACCTTTGGTAACTAGATCACAAATTTTTAAGACCAAAAGGCATTACTCGATAATAGAAAGTCCCCCATGGAGTGATAATTGTCATTTTGTGTTGATCTTCAGGAGTAATTTTGATTTGATTATATCCAAACAAAACATACATGAGGGATAACATCTCATAGCCTATAGTATATTCCATGATCATGCCTATATTAGGTAGGATAAATTCATCATTGGGGTATGATTTATTGATGTCCTAAACATTGGTACAAATTTTGATTCCTCCCTGTGGTTTGGCCATAGCAACAATATTAGATATCCACTCAGAATAATCAATTAGATAGATAAAAATAGCCTCTAGGAATTTATACAACTCTTCTTTGACCAATAGTGCCACCTTGGGATGAATTTTTCTAAGTTATTACTTAACAAGTTTTGCATTTGGATCAAATACTAAATGATGCACTACCAAGTTTAGATTTAGTCCTGACATGTCTGAATAACTCCATGTGAATACATCTATATACTCTTTTAGGAGATCAATAAGGATTTGTTGTTCTTCAGAAGTAAGAATTGCCCATAATTTGATAAGTTTAACACTTTATGTTTCTCTAATATTAACTTCAATAAAATCCTCAATGAGGTAAGGTGATTGGTCCTATAGATATATTTGGAGTGATGGTAATTCCTCTATTTTTGAATCAAGTTCAACCAAGAGTTCCATATCTAACTTTGGATATGATTTTGACTCTTCAAGAGTGGGTTGAATGTTTTCTATCTTTAGAGGGGGATCTTCATCTCCATACTCTTCTTCTTTGATTTGATTTAGAGATGTTTATTGCTCTAAAAAATATGCAAACTCATTAAAACTAATAGAGAACCCTTTATTATGGTCTCCTAATGGCATAAAATATCATGCTCCCAAATATTCAATAATGGATTCATCACTCTAGAATATGTTAAAGGAAGGATCATTATTTTGATCTCAGTCTATCAGTGTGGGATAGTGGAGGGAGATGTTGATAGTGGAGATTGTGGTGTTAGAAAATATTAGTGGCAACTAGTTCCTCATAAAGATTATAGATAGAACTTGTTTCAATTTCATCATCAGAGGTAGATTCCTTAAGAACCAAAAAATGTCCAAGATGATATTTCTTAGGTTGAAGCCAGAGGTTTGCATACTAAACTAAGTTGTTTTGGGTGTTCTTGAACCCATATAGGTTCAATCCTACCTTGTTGATCACTTCCTAGTTTTTTTCCTTTATAATTCATAATCTGAAGCATATTTTAAAGTTGTGGGTACTTCTATTTATGTAACTATAAGGCCTCATTATCAAGAATAAGCCATGTATCATCTATTTCATCAAAGTATTCTTATAATATCATGAATGAACTAGTAAAGGTCATGGATCCAATATGATAAATGATGGTATTATCTTTCCTCATGGATGAGGACCCTTAGTTATGTGGAGAGAATGGTAGGTCTCCAACATGTAAGGTCTTGTATTCATACTCTCGACAACTTGTGGAAGTGATCTTAAGATGAGTGATGTATATGGATTCATTCAAAGAATGTGTTAAATCATCAAGTGGATATACTTAATATCTTTTGGATTATGAGTGAAACTATATGTGTTGGGGTGATAACAAGTGTAATGGGATTGGTCCATTTGACAGATAAAAAAGTGTTCTTTTTCAACTATAATGGTAACCTCCATTCTTGAATGAGGGAATTTTAAGCATTTATGGAGGGTAGAGGAAACTACTCATATTTCATGGATCCATGGGCATCCTTAAAGTAAATTATATGAAAGATCAATATTGACTACATGAATTAACGTTTGGTATACTATGGGTCTCATAGCTATGGGAAGATAAATAGTTTTTGTAGATGGCCTTCATATGTTTTGATCATTATGAGAGTAGGTCCTAGTGAAGACTTGGAGTACCCCCAACTTTTTGAGAAAGTCTAGATTGCACAAATTTAAATCTCACCCTCCATCTATGATTAGCCATGGGATATTATGATTTGAAATGAAAATTTCAATGAATAATGGATGGTTATGGTGTGGGCATATAGGTGTCATGTCTTGTGTACTAAAAGTGATCTATTGGGAAGGAGACAAATGATCCACTAATGCCTAAAATTGTCTTGTATCAATATATCTAGGGAATTTGAGTTCATTTAGGACTTGATGGAGAATCTCATGATGTACCAATGACATCTTAAGAACTTCTTAAGGTGTCAGATGATGTCATATGGTTTGTCAGAAGAGCTAGAAACTTATCAATATATCTAGGGACTTTGAGTTCATTTAGGACTTGATGGAGAATCTCATGATGTACCAATGACATCTTAAGAAGATCCATAAGAGAGAGTTGCGTTAGATTCTTCTTAAGTTGTTAGATGATGTCATATGGTTTGTCAGAAGAGCTAGAAACTTTGTTAGAGATATTGAATTTTTGAGATGCTAAAGTGGATGGGTCTTTGGGGGTGCACCAAGCACTATAATATTTCCATGCCATGTAATTAGTACACAATTTTTTCCATGTTAATTTTAATAATGGTGGATGGTGATTGTGTGGGATCTTAGGGGGGCCAAATTTTGATGGTATTGATATAATGATATAAAATGGAATGATATTCAGTTTATTTGGAAGTGGAGGTTTGACCTTGATACTTAAGTGGTTTCTTTTACCTCTGATCATACTTAAGTAAGGGGTACTAATATATTCATATATTTTGATTTTTGGATTGAATGGTTAGACTCTCCCCATCTACTTCAATATCTCCTTTTTAAATTAAATATTGGATGTAGTGTCTTAACTGCATGCATTTCTTGGTATCGTGACCCTTAACTCTATGATATTGACAAAATTCATCTTCATAATACCAATTTGGTCATGGATTACTATCATATAATGGTCAGACTTCATAAGGAGTAATCATATTAGCAAATGTTAACTCTTGCAAGATTGTTTCTAAGGGTACACCAAGACTAGTTAGAGGCCTTTTTCCCATTTGGGGTTTTGACTTTCCTTATGGTACCCTTATAGTGGAGATGTTCTATTTGTTACTAGGGAAAGTTTTTTTCACTATATGAACATGTTTAAAATTTTTTACTTCATCCACTACAACATTTTTTGTTTTTATTAAACACCTTAGGATTATCCAAAAAAATATTATCTTGATTATGACTTTTTTATTTTGGGTATACAATTTAATTATACCTTTCTTAATGAGTGCCTTTTAAATTTACATCACCTTTTCTATGATTTCATCAAAACACTTGATACATTATAGTTTTAGTTGATATTTAATTTTAGTATTGACATTATCAATGAATATTTTAGCCAACTCCTTCGTAGGGACCAAGCAATGAAATTGACTAGAAAGGTTTTTCCAATGTTGTAGGAATGAGGATAAGCTTTCTTCATTTATTTTCTTAGTGTTATAGAGATCTATGATAGGTATGTCATGCTCAATATTGAAGGAGAAGTGTCACACAAATTTTTATATTAACTCCCCAAATCTAGATATGGACCCTTTAGGTAAATGCATAAACCACTCTAATGTGCGCCCCATGAGACTTTTAAGGAAAAGTCTGAGAAGGTAAGCATCATCATAGGCAACCTCATGACATGCTACATAAAATCATTGCACATGGTCTTTTGGATCCACTTTCCATTTATATTTATCAAATTTTGGGATCTCAAAGTGTGTTTAGAAAGGTACTTGTAAGATACTCATGTCCAAATGAGATGTGCAAAAGTCTCCATATTTATATCTCATTGCTTGGGTATGAGAATCGATCTATTTAAGAGTATCCTTCATCATCCTCCACTCTTGAGTGAATGAGGTGTCCATTACGGTATTGGGGACTTGTGCTTGGATTTTTATAGGTCTTAAATGACCAAGGTTGGTATTTCTAACATCTTGTGTTGGTGAAGTAGGTCTTTGGTTTTGAGCATGAGACTGAGAGGCAAGTGAGTTGATTTGTTGAGTTAATTGGTATAATTGGTCCTCCAAGGTGGTTATTATCCTATTATCCTCAACATGATTATTTTATGGTATATCTTGTTCTTATTCAAGTTATTTTTCATGATCCATATATTATCTTCTTCTTATTCTTGGTTGACATTATTTTGACAAGGTGGAGTGTTAGGTCTAGTGTATGGGTGGATGAGATGTTGCAAGAGGTTTGGATCAAAGGTAGATGGTGATGTGCCCCCCATTCTATTGACCTGGGCAAGAATTTGATCATGATTCTCATAGATATATTGTTAAAATGTATCCCTAACCTCATCACTATGGAAGAAGTCATTCGTAAACTGGTCTTCCTTCCCAAGGGTATACATTTCACTATACATATCATCATTATCCAAGTATCATTCACCTAGATTCCAAAAGATGTCATTTTTATAATTTGATCCTTATCCAATTATTAGAATTTGGGAATGGGTTAAGATAGGCATGATGGATGATGAGGGTGATGCAAGAAAAGTGATTAGGTGTGATTTTGATAGAGGATGATGGGAGGGAAGGTAACTTTAGATACTAATTTTGTCTTAAACCCAAGACTAAAAGTGGTCAAGAAAGGTAATTAGATGTGAATTAGGTTTGAATTTATTTAGAGGATATGAAGACTATAGTGACCAAATAAAACGCCCTATAAAGATTCAATATAGTAGAGAGACAAAGAGGATAAGATGACTAGATACCCTTCACACTAGTAAGGTGATGATTAGATGGGTGTTATGTATGAATAGGTAAGATGATGAGATGATGGGTGCTAGACTAAACCAAACAAGGTTTCAAATTTTGATAATGATTTCCAAGGATAGAAGTGATGACTAGGTTATAGAATGATGAGTGACCACTAAATTTTTGGTTTCAAAATAAAGATTTATCATCCAAAAGGTGTGAATAGTGATATAAAATGATTGGTTTTTTCAATTTTAAGATGGGATGTGTCCTAAGTTATCTAAGTGTTTTTATAAAAGGGATAAGATAACTTGGCTCCTAAATAATATGAGACTTAGCACAATACTCCTAATCATGAGCCCTAATTTTAGTCAACCAAATGGGTGTGTAACCCGATGCCTACACCATCTAATAGCTTAGACGGTGAGGTTATGAGTTGGTGAACCATTATGGAATGTACTGAACCCTTTTGACCTCATATGCACTTGATCATCACTTGGAACCTAATACTCACTCTATTTGTAGGGTGTCAATTATAATCGATAGGTCTTATACTAGGTATATGCAAGGGTATCTAAGGGAGTCCTTAAGATACATGAAGGTACATGGGTCCCAAATATATCTAGAGTGATGTCTAATGCCTAGTTAAAATAATTAAATCTTCCCCTTCATGGATGATTTGTATGGGGTCAACCACTTAGCCTAATGGTAATTGTCCCTGATACTTATACTATGTTGGAACACAAAGTTTGGTTGAATGCACAATGATGAAATTCACATCACTAACCCCTAGTGACTAATCAAGTGTGTGAGAATGAATTCCACATCACATGTTATCCTAAATAAAATGTGTTTACACATAATAAATATTAATTTATCTAATTAATTATCTATGTGAGGAAATTTAAAATAAGCAAATAAGACACAAAATATATATAAGTATAAGATCAAAATGCTTGGTTAATGAACTCTTCTTGTAAAAAAAAGGTTATAAAACTAATATAGTGCCTCCTCCTTAGATGGTCCTATATAAAATGAATTAGTAGTTTAAAAATAAGTAAAACCACTTCTTTCTTGTAGAAATGTAATACACAATTAGTGTAACATAAAACCACTTCTAGAGACTAAAAACCCACTAATTTTATGCAATATCACAACTATAGTTTTGAAGTATTATGGACTATTTATTAACTATGATATAAACCATACAATTTAAGAAAAATTTTAAGTTGCAAAGAAAAATTACAACTATTATAAAAAAGCCACAATTTGTAATCTATGTTATTACATGAAGATTAAAAAAACATACTAATCTAACGCTTAGAATAAGAATATGAATATGCTAAAATTTATTTTACAGGTGATATTAACAAGTTAATATTGTAGAAAGATAATATTTTGACAAAATGATATAATATTTTTAACCTTTAATATAAAAACTAATATAAAAATGCAAGATTTATGCACAAAAAATTAGAATGTAAGAACAAAAAGATATTAGCTGAAAAAGAGATTTTTAGATCTTTACCAGTAGTAAAAAGAGATAAAACCTAATAATATAGTTTTTATATGTTTCTAGTCAAAATCACTTATCTAAAAACAAAATCACTTATTTTTATACAAAATTTCTATTTCACAAATATCAATTTTGCATATGATAGTCAAAAGGATTATGGAGGGAAGTTTGATATCTCTTCAGATAGCCCCTATTTTATTGCTATAAATAAGAAATAATAAGCACAAAGACAAATAGAATACTATTATAAAAATATCCTAATTATTTGAATCACCAAGACAAAACTGTGATTATCAAGGGCAATATCAGGAATCTTTTGATAATGTCACTACTATGTATCTGTGGTATTGTGTGATAGTTGTGAATTTCTCTAGGACCGGTGCCTCTCCTTTCCTACACATAGTAAATGATCACATAGAGATATATAGATGTCAGGGTCAAAGGTTAGCAGATCAACTTGATAGTTTTAACTAAAAATGTAAAATTGTGACTTGCAAAGGCAATATCATGACTTTTATAACAATATCGTGACTATGTTTCTATGATATTGTGTACCAACTATGAGGCTAGTAGGGCCAATGTCTTTCCTTTCCTACACAAAAAATAATATTTCTACCCTTGTAAGATAAAAATAGATTGATATATCCCCACATAAGCTCAAATGTATATGCTAAACTACTTAGGTTTGGTTTAAAACTACAGTCCACAAAATCACTAGTCAGCTGTCATAACCATAGATTTTATGCAAAATCACTTTTCATGAATCTATGATATTAAAACAAACTATGAAACCTATTAAAATCCAAACCCTTAGCAGTCAAAATGATAGTGAAAAATTTCTAATTTTAAGAAAAACCATGATTAAAATACCATAAGTTATAGAATAAAATTGCTTATTACCTATAAGTAAAAAATTGAGCAAATTTAGAGCTTGTTCTTCATCCAGTCAGTTTTAAAAATTATCAAAACACTTCTAATGGGAAAGAGAGTTAGATTGAAGGGGTTATCCCTAGTGGAATCACCAATGTATGATTTTATATTAAGAGTTATGTATTAAAAATACTAAATACATCAAATTCAACCCAAAAGCATAATAACATCAAAAGGAGGGAATAAAGTAACAATCAGGGTGAGTGCACCAACTTGGGGGACAAAAAAGGGCCTACCTATGGACATTATTTTTCTAAAATTTTAGAAATGTGAACTATTATAGATAATTAGAGATAGCTACACTCAAAATTTGAAGATGGTATAAAAAAATAAATTGTAGAATTTTGAGTCTAGTTTCAAAAAAACTACATTTTAAAAAAATGGTTAAGTATAAATAGGTTAAATATCTAAAATTTGAAGAGGACCTCCTATTTTTTTTAAGAAAATTTGAATTGTACCATTTCGTGCAATGCACCATTTTTTGAGCATAATTTAATATTGTTGTAAACCCTTTGGTGAATATTTAGATTAGATCTTCTAGTGTATTATGAATTTTTTTAAATATTTTTTTTGATGAAACTTTTTAATTAATTTTTCAATTAAGTATGTCCTAAAAATTTGACAAAAAATGGATAGTTATTTGTGTGACCCACTCTAACTACCTCAAAAAAGAATGATTTTTTTTTTAATGTGTGTAGAATTAGGCCTAGTTTCTTGCCATATAATGTTTTTTGCATTTAGATAAATGGAAAACAAATTAGATAAACATGAATAGGCATGTATTTTGAGGCATATAGTGGCCTAAAAATGGTGTTGTTAGAAATAAATATAGTTTGAACTCATAAAATATCACAAAAATTATAAAAATCATACATTTAGAAAGAGGACAACATGTTCATCATAATGGTAATAATTTTTTGAATTTTGATGTTGAAATCCATAGTGTATTTGGTGATTATAGTTAAAATTTATTAGTTTTCTTAAAACTCTTGGTATCGGCTGTAGATGCACATTCCAAAGCCTTTGGCTCAGAAATCCAATCCATTTTTGGGCCTAAAAACTTGGGTTTTAATTCAAATTCAAATAATACATATATGTTATTGTAAATTCAAAAAATATTTATGCGTTATATAACATGTACATGTTAAATATTAAATTATACAATGTGTGTATGTTATATAATGTATACACATTGCTTTGTTATAAGTTCAAAACCAACTCCATGAGCATTTGGGAGTTGCACATGAATCCATCTTTGTCTATAGGATTATATTTACTACTCTAAATGTTAAGTATAATTTTACACTTATACTTTAAATTTATTTTAGTAAATATAATAAATTAGGGTCACTCAACGTTTGGTAGAGCTGGTCTCATAGTTGCATGCATTACGATGTGGAAAATAGTTTTTCAAAATCCAATATGGTCAATACTTAGACATTTTCAAGGTCTAATTATTAAACCTATGCATTTCAAGACATAACTTTTATAATTAATATCCATTTTTGGTAAGCATATAGTCATTTTTTAGGTTTTTATGCCTTTTAAATTGATTCCTAGCATTTTAAAGAGTCTTAGGTTTGTCAAAATTGAAGTTTTAAAACCAATCACTTTGAAATTGATTCAAATTAGTGTTATCTGAGTAACGTAGGTCACATTTATGACCTACACACATCAAACAACCACTTTGTATTAATTTCAATTGTTCATCATCCTTCCCTCATCCTTGATCACTTATTATTCATTCATCATCACCCCTAATCACTATCTCATCATTATTCATTGTCCCTAATCACTCTCTCATTGACTAGTTCATTATCCCTATTCATCTCTAATCACTCCCTTATCATCCATAATCACTCCTCTATTGAACCTTACTATCCCTCATCATCCCTAATCACTCCCTCCCCATCCTTCATCATCCCTAATCACTCTTTCCTAATCCCTAATCATACCTAATCACTTCCTCATCCCTATTCACTCCATCATCATCCCTCCTCATCCCTAATCACTCCTTCATTGACCTTAGTTATCTCTCATCATCTCTAATCACTCAGGCTTATCCTCCTTAATCACTCCATCATTGATTTTCACCATCCTTTCTCATCCCTAGTCACTCACTTCTCATCCCTCATAATACCTAATTAATCTTTCTTCATCCCTCATCATCACTAGTCACTCTCTAATTGACCCTCACCATCATTCATCACTCCATTATTGACCCTCACCATCTCTAATTTCTCCCTCATCATCTTGCATAAGTATATACTCTAAATATATTTGATCCCAATCATATGTTTTCTAATCCATTATAATATAAATTAACTCCTTCCTAGGACTTGTGTTGTCAATATCCATTTGTGATAGTCAATTTTATTACTGAATGAATTGGATGATATTCAAAATTTATAATCAAGTAACATAAGTATTAACATAAAATAGAGTCTAGATTTTAGTTAATTGAATTATATTTGTTGTGTAGTTGACTAAATGAAACTTTATTTGGTTCCACCTCTTGTATTTTGGTTCAAAATATAAATATCAAACACAAATATCTTGTATAATTTTCTGATTTTGAGAAGATTTAAATCAAATGCAAAGTTATTTAGTGTTTCCCATTCCTGTATAACTTGAATAATGGTTAGGTTCACACATGCACTCCTTGTGAGTGTAATTTATCCCAAATATTTTATCTCTTGCATGAAAAATGAACATTTATTCATGTTATCACAAAAATATGTTTCTAAAAAATGTGAAATACTAATTCAAAATGGTGTAGATGTTCATCCCATGTTTTCTAAAGATTAAGATGTCATCAAGGTAGATTAATAAAATGGAATAGATAATGGGCATAAGTATGTAATTTAACATATTGAAATGAATTAATTGATTATATGAGTTAACCTAAATGGCATAATCAACTAGTCAATCAATCCTTCCTTTGTTTTTAAGACTATATTTCAAATGTCTAAAGGTTTAACATGAATGTGATGATACCCAAACTTAAGATAAATTTTGGAAAATAATTCTACACAATGGATATGGAAAAAAATGCCTTAATATTTAAATGAGGATAATATTTCTTCACATTAATATTGTTAGGATTTTTAAATTGATTCACAACTTTGGCACAAACACAATTGGGTTTCTATAAGGCAAAGATTTACGCATGATGTGTCGATTGTCCATGATTTCATGTATCTACCACTTTGTCCTTTCATTCTCTATAAATTATATGTTTTATAAATAGGTTTGAGGTAGAGGTAGTTAAGGGGTCAAATCAATAGTATTATTTAGTGTATAGTGTGTGGGAACTTATTTAGGTGATTGAAAGATATCCTTGTATTCATCTAGTCTATTGTACAATTATTTTATCTTTGTTATTTTTGGATAAACCACACTATGATATGGTGATATAAGGATTTCATTAAAAATTTAATTCTTACCATAAAGATTATACTTCTTACTAAAACTAATAATATTCTTTCACTTTCGAGTATTAATGACTAAAAGCTTATGAACTAACTATGATATATGGTATTTCAGATCTAGATAATCTATCACAAAATTTTAAGGATTTACTTCATAGACTAGATGTCAATGGTAAATACATGGTTGACCACATATAAAAAATCACACACATATAATGGTGAGATGTTACAAAGGATTACATCTTTTAAAAAAATTATTTTTTACACCAAGTGACACTACTAGGTGATCCATTTCTCAAGGCCTACAGTAGACCATATAGTAGCATACGATTATGGATGATGTATAAATTTCCATTTAAAATTTTTAAAATATTATTTAGGATAAATTAAATTCTTTTTAATTACATTATAAATGATGAAGTGTAATGTCTCACCATTGATCTACATTTGTTAATGAAATAATATATTTAATTCATATAATTTCTTGTTGGGGGAAGTAGAGATATTTTTAGTACCAACCATATCATTAGGTTCATAATATATTATCTATTTAAATTTTTATAGTGATAGATAACTTTTACAAACTTATTTATAAATTAAATTAGAGAGCTCATCATGTGACACTCTTCATCGGATTGAATATTAAAGTTATGAATTAAGAACCACTTTCCAATCTTGGAATACTTGTTCTAGTCATTTGAAAATTATTTTCCACTCTCTAGTATGATGACTCAATAAATAAACATAGAAATAGAAGGCCTTAACTATAATAATTTAGATCATAAAATGTCCTCATATCAAAATCAATTGATTAGTTTCAAGAAATTGCATATCTTGGTGATCCTCATGTATTTACTACCCATTTTTGGTGCTATGGTGGTTTTACTTGATTCACTTTTTTGGAATATTTTAAATTGTGTTAAATATTTGTGTTTCAAATTTTCCTCCACATCATTTTGATTACTATATCTTATATTTTATGATAGCTCTCTACTCTCCACTTATATCTCCTAACATTATTAAACTCCAACAAAATACCACCATCAAAGTATTGGATGGAGTGATTAAGGATGAGAAGGGATGAGGAGAGATAAGGAGGAAGTGAGTAGAGATGATGAGGGAGTTAATAAGGAATGTGAGGGAAAATGAGGGAGTGGTTAGGGAAGATGAGGGATTGATTAGGGATAGTGAATGATGGTAAGTATTAATGAGGGAGTGATTAGTGGAGATGAGAGATGAGGAATGAGTGATTAGAGATGATGAGGTATGATGAAATAATGATTAGGGATGATGAGGTGATGTAGGAGAAACACTATAAAATATAAATAGTGATATTTTTTACATGTTTAGAGTCTTTAGATTGTTTCCATGGTCATAAGAAGTCTTTAGGGGTCTTTCTAAGTTTTGAGTTTTATGTCAATTTTGAATTAGAGTTGTATTGGACTTTCCCACCAAATATTTCATTTGAATTTTTGAAATTTCATAGAGACTTAAATATTGTTTCAAGAAGTCCAATTTTGAATTTGGTGTGGTTATATGTTATACTTTGGTGTGGACACTCTCAACATACAAAAGAAGTTAGAATTCAATTGATGGTTATTTGGTAATAAGAGTCTTGTCTATTTATTATTTTGTATTTAGAGTCAGATTCAAGAGAGTTGGAGGGGTTATGATTTGAAAGGATGAATTTAAATAACCCAAAACAAGTGAATAAAGACAAGTTTTAATTATTTACAAATAATAAAGCAAACAAACCCTGCATCTTCTTGAATATGTGGAAAGATAGTTGATAGTGTACCTAATCTTGAAACATGATTAGTAACAAGTTATTTGTGATTTTTGTGTGATTGGTAAGTTTAAAATACATTTTTTATGGTTATTATATAATCTTTCATTTTATTTTCAAATCGCTTTAATGTTCAAATCAAAAATTGTATACCTTGTGATTTTACAAACTATGCCTTGAAATCTGAGTGGTCAGAATCTTATGGAAGAGGAGATTCTATTTTGTGGGATTTTGGAATGTATTATTAATTATTAAATTGACATAATAATTCATTAATATTCTTTAAAAAATTTATGCTATTATTTTTCTAAGGACATTTTGTGTTAAACAACACAACCCTGTCTTCTATGAGCAAAAGTTCTGAGTATACATCTCTATGAGAAGGTATATGTATGTATTGGACTAAAAATTCAAATGTATATGTTGGTGAGTTTATTATAATATGATCATGAATTTTTATATTATTTAAAATATATTTCATATATTTGGATGAGAAAAAATAAAACTAACACAATCCTGTAGTCATCAAGAAACTTAACATAGTCAAAGTGGCATCTCATTAAAATTCACAAATTGAGTGTTATAGATGGAAGGAATTGATTTTTTAAAGTGTATAAACATTTTGAATATTATTTTAAACCTTAATGTTGATTTATAACCCTTTTTGGAATGAATTATAATAAAAAACCTCTTCTTGAATTACTATAAACCTATGACTGAGTACACAGTCTATTCAAATTTGGTTAGGTCAATCTATTGTAGCTTAAAAATGGAAATATAAAACTTGTAAAATTTTCATAGGTTTAAATAAGACATAATAAAATATTCAAAGTCATTATAAATTATTTTATAATATTGAATTCTCATTTTGACCCTTCTCGGGTTTGTGAAACCAGTCCAAACCCTATATTATGTTTCTAGTTTTAAAGCAAGTTTTTAGGAGCTGTAACTATCAATAATTCATGACATTTGGTAAAAATTTTAAGCTAAACATTCAAAAAGATAATGTAGTGTTTTTAAGTTGTGTAAGTATGGATAGGTATGGATGGGGGAGGACTATGTGGTAGACAGGGTAGAAGGAAACCTAAAGACCTAATCCAAGAGTAGAAAGAACCAAAATAAGTTATCAAATAGTTGAATGAAAGCCTATAACATTGTGAATAAATGGAATATATTATAGGGTATCAATAAATGAGGTCAATTTAAATATTTTAGTCTATACAAGAAGATTCTATGATAGAGAAAGAGGTAGTGTATGATATGAGGATTGTGTTGAAAAATTAAGTAGGGTTGAGAAGAAGTTAGAGAGAACTCAAAGGAGTGGAAGGAAGTTTTCAGAGCCTTATTAAAGCCTAAAGGACTTGAGACAAGATTTGATCCAAGTTGTTATAAATTTTAAATACTAGTAAGGGGGATAGTCTCAAAGGAAGAGAGATTGAATGCATTAAGTATGGCTAATATAAGGAAGAGTTTAGTGAAAACATCCAAAGAATGGTGGAGAATAAATGAAATGAATAAAATGTAGATTTGAATTATAAATGTGTGGAGGGTCCAAATATATAGATCATGCAAGAAAATACAAAGTTAAATCTATGTGGATATTGATAAAGAGCTTAGACAAGCAGAGTATGAAATAGGGCTCTACATCATGAGGGATGGTGAGGGGTAATAAGGGAGTGATTATAAATGATGAGGAATGGTGAGGGTAAATAAGGGAGTGATTAGAGATTATGATGGATTTATTAGGTATGATGAAGAAGTGATTAGGGATGGTAAAGGCTAATGATGGAGTGATTAAAGATGATGAGTGATGGTGATGGTTAATGAGGGAGTCATTAGGGATGATGAGGGAGTAATTAATTATGATGAGGGATTGTGAGGTTCAATGAGGGAGTGATGAGAAATGAGTAAGGATAAGGAGTGAGTTATTAGGGATGATGATGCATAGCTAGGGTCAATGAGGAAGTAATCAAGGATCATGAGGGAGTGATTAGACATGACTAGGGATAGTGAAGATTGATGAGGGAGTGATTAGGGATAATGAATAATGATGAGAAAGTGATTAGGGGTGATGAGGCATGAGTAAGAAGTGATTAAGGATGAGATAAGGATGATGAATAATTTAAATTAAAAAAACATGGTTATTTTATGTGTATAGGTCATTAATGTGACCTACGCTACCTTAATAACACCACTTTACATCAGTGTGACCTAAATGAGTCATGTTGTCCCATATGTTTGAGGTACAAGATGTACAAATTTGTGTAGGTCATCAATGTGACCTATGCTACCCCAATAACACCACTTTTCATCAATGTGACCTAAATGAGTCATGTTATCCCTCATGTTTGAGGTACAATATGTATGGATTTGGTGATGATAAGATTGTTATAGGCCTATAAAGGTAGTTTTAAGAGGTTTCCTTGAAATTGGATGGGTAAGCCTTATTAGAGTCTCATAGAGTCATTAATGGATTGAAGTATGGCATCTATGTGATTAATGGCCATGTGCAAGGGCATAAACATGTAACTACCTTCCCAAAATAGGTGTATGATGTGTGTAGTTCATCACTATGGTTGTTTGATGTGTGTAGGTCATTAATGTGGTTTTTTGATGTGTATAGGCATGAGTATGAAGTGATCAAGGATGAGGGAAGGATGATGAATAACTGAAATTAACACAAAGTGGTTGTTTGATGTGTGTAGGTCATTAATGTGACCTATGCTACCCCAATAATGCCACTTTTCATCAATTTCAAAGTGATTGGTTTGAAAACTTCAATTTTGACAAACCTAAGACTCCTATAAATGCTAAGAATCAATTTGAAAGGCACAAAAACCTAAAAGATGACTATATGTTTACCAAAAATGGATATCAATTGCAAAATTTATGTCTTCAAATCCTTAGGTTTAATACTTAGACACTGAAAATGCTTAAGTACTGACTTGACTGGATTTTGAAAAATTATTTTCCACATCGTAAGAAATGCAACTATGAGACCAACTCTAATAGATATTGAGTGACCCTAATTTCTTATATTTTTTAAAATAAGTTTAAATTAAAATTAAATGTAAACTTATACTTAACATTTAGAGTAGTAAATATAAGCCTATAGATAAAGATGGATTCATGTACAACTCCCAAATGCTGATGGATTTGGTTTTAAACTTATAACAAAGCAATGTGTACACATTATATAACACGTGCACATTGTACAATACACTATATAATGTGTATGCATTATTTGAATTTACAGTAATGTGTATACATTATTGTAAATTCAAATAACACTTTATTTTAAATTTAAATAGCACATACGTATTATGGTTCGATGATTACCAAGCCATAATTTCAATAATGTGATTTTGTTACCTAAAATGTCCATAAAATTGTACCCCAGCTTCATGCACATACCCATCAGTCAATTAATAATGAAATCTTACCATCACCTTGTCCATTACGACTTCTTTCCAAGATCTTAAAGTGGATTTTAATGCCAAAATGATTGAGTGTAGATTGCTTACTTTGAGCTTTAAAATGACTCCAATGGCTTCCTTAGATTGTTGAATGGATTGGCAAGAGTATGAGGATGCATTGGAATGGTTGAATATGAGAGTATAATGATGGATTATTTATTTCCAAGTTATTTTGACCATGATCAAATCATGGATTTTATAGGATGGTGGAGGGGATTTTTAGGGAATTTTTAATTATTTATAAGTCTCTAGTTTTTAGAATTCTAGAATCTTAGAGGAACTTCCCTAGTTCTAAAGGTTTCTTGATTAGTTTAGGGGATAAAGAGGTATTATATGGGTATTAAATGAGGTTTATGATTCATAGGGATGTAGGAGAGGCTAGGGTGGTAGGGTAGCTAGGGGTAGTTGAATAAATATGAATTTTAAATTTACAAGTGGGATAGTGGGTATATTAGTGGCTAAGTAGGCTAGTTAGTAGGTTAATGGGGGAATTAATTGGTCATAAGGGTATATAAAAAGTTTATGGGATGTAGGGAATATTGTGTGGAAAATTAGGATATTATTTAATTGGCTAAGGCTATGGTTTTGGTAAAATTAGAGGGTTTAATAGGATTATTAAGATGAGCAGATTTAGGTGCATACACCACTTTACTAGTGATTTTTTTAGTTTTGTTACATAAATATGGATATTTTTATTGTAGCTTTTGAAAAAATTCATGGCATGTTTTTCTATATCAATGTTTTTTGGATCACAAATTTAAGACAATAACATTATTGTAAATGGAATGGAATATTTAGACATAAGATTCCCAATCCAAAAAAGTATTTCTATTAACTAGTACTTTAAATTTTTTTTAATTCATGTATTGCATATTTTAAAAATGTGTTCTCTAATTATGTCTTTTTTTAACTTGTATAGATACACTAGATATAAATAAAGATAAAGAGACGCGTTTAGTCAATGCTTTTAGCATCTATTTTTTTGCAACACACATGAATGTAAAAATAAAAGCTATAAATTTTTAAAACTATAGACATAAAAATCATTGCCACTTCTTATGTATATAAGTATGTAGTTATGTAACAATTAATACCACTTGTTGATTTTGATTTTTCAAGCTTTCACTATGTAAGTAATTAATAGTATTTGGAAATTCAAATCTAGTCTTTGATTATGATGTTTTTATTTAACTATAATTTTATCCCAAACATTACATTAGATATATTTCATAATTTTTTTAATGTGTTTTTTTACCCAAACTTGTCATAGTTTTTAGAATTGATAATAATTTTTCCTTATTTTGATTACATCCTCTTTCACATTTTTAAAAATCATTTCCAATCATGCAATATCATTTCAATTATTATTTCATCATATTTTTATCATGAAAAATTTAATAATTAACATTCTAAGGCTATTATCCAAATCTGTTTCGAAAGAAAATGCTTTTGATAAATGTTTCAATATTCATTATTTTCTTATATTGTTATAGAAAGTGTTTTACAATCACTGCCAATTTTCCAAATAAGAGACACAAATATATCTCAATGGATAAATATTTCCATAATTGATAATTGTATAAAATTCCAATGACACTAAAAATAATTGGAATTTTTAAAAATTAATAATGGATAGATTAAGTTGTTAAAGTAGACATCTAAATTACATTTAGTGTTGAAATGCACATAAAAACCTATTAATTATTATTCTTAACATTCAAATTATAATTCATGGCATCTCCCTCTTCTTAAATAATTTAATAAATCAAAATTAATCAATTATGATTTTAATCCCAATTTAATTATTAAATCTAGATTTTACACCTCACCTAACATCTTCCACATTTATCTCCCTCACATGTTGAATCACCTCGAATAATCACATAAGTCACTCACCTTCATTTAACTCATCCCTTGAGTTATCAAATAGTTTGACCCATTCTTGGTGACTCAGTTAATCATCTCCATGTTTCTCTCAACCATTTGAAATGGTCATCATCCTCATGGATGAAGACTCATTAGGCACTGTAGATTATTTGGATTATTTAAAATATTCAAATAATCCTCAACCGTTTGATCTTTCCTCTAAAAAACTATAAATAAGAATGAAATCCATCACTTTCATCATCCTAACTTATGCTAATGAAGTGATATCAAAATCACAAGTGAATCAAAGTCATCAAAGAGAATTTTTGCACCAAAATGCTTTCCATTTTACCTTGCATTGGAAGAGTAAGAAACCATAATTCAAAGAGAGATAATCAAATTGAAGTCATAGTGGAATAATATTTTTTAAAATAAGGTATAATTTTGTGTTGTTTCTTTTGTTTGTAGCTCTAGCTTAGTTTGAGAAAGTTTAGATTAAGATTTCTCAGTTTAATTTGTATTTATATATTTTCTTCAATACATTTTGTCACATTCAATGGGACCATTCCCTCATATTTTTCATCTAATATTCATCATAGTTGTATTTATAATCATTTTTCAATTTTTTTTTTGTCATTTTTATTCTATATATGGGTATAATATTGGTCTTGTAAGTGTTGTTTGAAGTTATAGGTCATTTTTTAGCATTTTACGTTTCATTGTGTGTGGCTACTACGTAAGTGCAAATTTGAAGACATTGAATATATAATTATAGCCCAAAATTGTGAAATAATTATTTATCCTACTTTTATAATACTTTTCTTAATTTTATTCTTCATATAATCTTTCTACTTGATTTCTAATTTTGTCTATTTTTTTGGTTTTCTATAACTCTTTATTTTAGGTAAATTGTGAATTCGATGAGATTATTAGTGAAATCATTATCCTAAATTATGAAATAATTAAAATCAACTATGAAATAACTAAAATCAGATATGAAATCATCCTAAAACTATAAAATTATTATTTATGTATTTTTGTGTATTTTTTGTTGCATATTTATGCAAGTCAATTATGAAATTATACCAAAACAATTAAATTGTCATCATAAACTATGAAATCATTGCCATCAATTAATAAATCATTTATATTATCTATGAAATCATCATATTAAACTAAAAAAGAGGTAACTATATTTATGAACTCGATAAGTATACTTGCAAAAAAAATTAAAATGCAAATTTGTTTCTATGTATTTCCTTATGTTTTGTTTGTTTTTTATGTTTAACTAGTGACAATTTTGTATTTTTATTTTACTGTGTAACTGTGAATTTTTAAAATATTCTTGTTTCTCTATTGTTTTTTTGGTTTTTTAAACTTTATTTCAAGTTTTCTTTACTTTAATCCAAAACAAACTCTCTAACAAATTCTTTTTAAGATGCTAGTCAAAGAAATTTTGAAAAAAGGCTAAAATAAAAACCAAAATCTTTTCATTTTGGCTACTAACATTTCATTTCTATTTTTATTTTTTAGTTTCTAATAATCAGCTCATACTTGGTTTATTAGAGTTAATTATTTTCCTTAAGCATTCTATTTATGTTGTGAAATTATGTATCTTCTTTGGCATTACATTGGTGATGATACTTGGTAATAAAAAGTAATTTCATAAATTTTACATTACCCAATTTGTTTTTGTGTATATTCTTTACTTGGCATCACATTGGTGAAAATACTTAGAAACTAGAAGAAAGCATTAATTTTTTATTTATTTTTCTATTGGATCTATTGATCGATATTTCATCACCACATAGTAGGCCAAACCCCATATACTAGTGGGGTATATACTATTTCAGTTACCTATAAAACTATATGTTTTAAAAACATCATGATGTGAGGGTCTTTCATGCTATAATACCTAGGATTTAAATATTTTTCTAAAAATATGATATTGTTGACTATAAACACACTAAAATCCTTAAAGCTATGTTGGGAACTTTGGGACAAGACCCAATAGTGTGCATCTTCTCTATCTATTTCATCCACAAAATTAGGCCTCAACATATCAAAAGGTATATTAGAGGATTCCCTGTAGATAAACTTATGAAAAACTTAATCTTGAGAAAGCCTATTTGTTATTCAACTTTGGTGCATCAGTTAGGAGTTAGTGTTGATAAGTTACCTTTCACACACCTTTGAAATTAGACTTAGTGGGTCATGGGAATGATAGGATCCTTCATGGTTAGTTGTTTAAAATATTATGCCAAGGCTGAGACCACAAACAAGTAAGTGACATCAGAAGTCCTAAA
This sequence comes from Torreya grandis, assembly GCA_037957365.1. Taxonomy (NCBI): domain Eukaryota; kingdom Viridiplantae; phylum Streptophyta; class Pinopsida; order Cupressales; family Taxaceae; genus Torreya; species Torreya grandis. The sequence continues at coordinate 299,232 of JARHVA010002080.1, forward strand.
TTTTGTTCATGACCTTTTTCCTAGTTTCTTACCTTTTTTTGCAATTTTTGGATTGTTTAAAGTAGGATTTCATTTTGAGTTTTAAAGTTATCAAAACAACTTTAATAAAATCCTTAGCCCCAATAATTTAAACATAAATCCCAACTATATCCTTAACCAAAATCAATACAACCCAAACCAAAATCCACTTCAACCAAACCAATCTAGTTCTAATTTAAAACTATGCTATAACCCATACAACCTAAACTATAACATGAATCCACAAGAATGCAATCCCAACTTGTTTAACAAATATAAATTTGTTTCCAACACTAACCCAAACCCCATGAACTTTAAATCCAATCATCCATCAAAAAAATCAAACTTTAACACAAACTCAAGTCAACCAAATCCAAACATCCACTTTGAAAATAATCCAAACCTCAATTTCAACACTAATCCAAATCAAACATAATGTCTTTTTAATACTAATCCAAATCCAACTAATCTTAGTTTCAATACTAATCCAAATGAAACAAATTTTGGCTACAATACTAATCCAAATCAAACCAACCTTGGTTTGGATACTAATCTAAACCCAAAAAACATTAGATATAATAATAATCCCAACCTTTTTTGAATTTGAAAAATATTAACTTTAACAACCAATCTCCAAATGATTTCAACCAACAACCTAACCAAGTTTAACAAAACCAAACTAGCATAAACTAATTCATTAGTCAACCCTCCAACTTATATAATCCAACAAGTCAAATAAACCAATTATCTCCATATTTTATACAAGAGTTCCAAAACATAAAAGATAGGGTTCAAATCTTACAAGATGATTCTCACTCTAGGTAAAAGTAGTTCAAATTAAAGGAAATTTGTTCATGTCCCTATGATTTAAGTAAAATTATGACACCTTTTCCAAAATACTTCGAACCACCAAAATTTGATAAATATAAAGGTAAAGGAGATATCAAAGAACACTTAACCAGTTTCTATCATTCATGTGTACATTTATTCTAGTAATGAATATAAGTTACGATTATTCCCATAAAGCCTTGGGGGTCAAGCCCTTGAATGGTTTTCATGCCTTCCCAAAGGATCTATCTTTACCTTTTAGGACTTATCTAATAAATTTTTTTTCCACTTTTCCTATAACATCAAAAAATATTTGACCACTTCAGATTTACACAATACCAAACAATGCAATGGTGAAACCTTTGATTCCTTCTTACAAATATGGCAAGCAATGGTAAGTCATTTCACATGGACATTTCTAAAACATAAATTATGGACATATTCATGAAAATTTTAAACTTAGATTTGGGACATCACTTTTTATTCCTTTTCCCAAAGTCCTTTGACAAAATAATTTAAAATGGAGTTCAATTTGAGAGAACATTAATTAATAGAGGTGTGATCAAAATATTTAAACCTAACAATAATTCCTCCAAACCAACAGAAAAAACAAAATTCTTTGCAAATAGAATAAATTTTTTTGGAGATGGTCTAATTTATGTATAAAAAATTCAAAACCCTCCAAATCAAACATAAACTTACACCCAACCTATCAATAATATAACTATTCCTGGTGGACAACCTAGACAAGGAAGACCTAAACATAAATTCACTCAATTGGGTAACACTTATGAAAATGTTTTATGAAATTTGGCCCATGCTAATATGATCACTTGGAATAACACAAAATACTTTGATGAAAATGTTCCTAAACTTGATCGGTATAAATAATATGAGTATTATGAATACCATAGGATCAAAGGACATTCTGCTAATCGGTGTATGAATCTCAAACACTATGTTAAAGACCTCATTGACATAGGGGACATATAGATTGAAAATAAAAAATTTAAAACATATAATAACCAAAATATAGGTATATACCAAGATCCATTCCCTAATCATGAGCAAGGAAAAAAAAAGCAAAAATAGTAACAACCTGAAGCTAATAATTTCAATAAAGCTAGTCATCCTTTCAATTCTATTGTCAATAGTGTCAATTTTATGAATAACCATATAAATTTCATTAATTTACAACCCAAAGAGTGTATCATTACTATAATTCATGAAAATATTACTATTACAAGTGCATCATCCTCTAATGTTAAACATAAGTACAACATTATTTAGCATCTTCAGAAGACACCCGTAAATATTTTTTATGTTAGACCTTTTCAATATGTCTTGTATATAGAGATATTTTGTATAAAATTCTTCAAGAGTATATTTTCCTTCAAGACATCAACCCTGTAAACTTATAAGCAGTAATAAGAACTTTTTCAACTAATAATAAAGTAAGGTTTAATCATTCTAATGTCTCTCCTTTAGGGTCGGATCACAATCTTCCATTATACATAGAGGTTATCATCTATAAGCACAAGGTGAAGAGTGTGTTTATAGAAAATGGTTGGATATTAAATCTATGTACATTAAAACTTATGAAACACTTAGGGTATGCAATAATATAATTGGAAATAAATATTACTACTATAAAGGAATATGACAACAATGAGTGACAATCCATGGGAAAAATCTATTTTCCTTTTATGGTAGGATCCATTATTAAAGAAACTCTAGTTCTTGTACTTAATCTTGATATACCATATACCATAATTTTTGGATGTCCATGGATACATTCCATGAATTCCATCCCATCCACCATACACCAATGTTTTAAATTCTTCCATGAAGGTATGGAAGTCACTATTTAAAGAGATCCTCAACCCTTCCATTATTACAAGATATTAGAAGGAAAATATCAAAAATTCAATTATTTACTAGTTACTTATGACAAATTTAATCTCATTGAGAATTATAATTGCCTTGAAAACCATGTCCATCCAAAAAAATAATTCAAACACCTCTTCGTGGTTAGATTAACACACCAACTACTTCTATTTCCATTGAAAAGGCTTCCACTAGTGAAGCATCCAATCAACCATCCACAAAGAAAGCTTCAAATCATATCTCTATTGAAAAAGATTCAAAACAACCACTTACTTCCAAAGCATATTTGTCCACCTCATCTCATTTTAAAAACGTTGATAAAAGAGTGAATGAGTACATAATCTAATATTTTAACTATTTTAGTATAACCCATACAAATCCACATAGTTAAGGTAGGCCCTACCATCATAGGGGTAATAGAGTGGTGAATAAATTCATCAATATAAGATTTGTATAAGGTGGTTTTCTTTTAGATGAGCATATTGAATATTTTAATCCTTCTTAGCTTTACTCCAATGAACTAGCCACTTGATTTACCAATTAAAATATCCTATTGCTAAGTCCATCATGTGAAACATAATGAATTATAAATGTAAAAGCCTTGGCCTCCATGACAAGGATCCATTAAACCCAAAACAATAAAATAAAATGAAGATAAACATGTATATGATTTAATCCACTCAATGCATATCTCACACTTTTCCAAAGTGACTCTTCTAGTGAGTCAGAAGATGATTCTTCAGACCAAAAAATAGGTTATGTTCTTAGATACATTAAAGACCTTACCTTTAGCAACTTTTCTCATGAGAATTTCACTCTTACCCTAGATCTCACATATCTATCCCTCATAAAGTGGGACCAATGTACAACACTTCCACTTGATCATTTCCAAAATGATGAGGATATTTACAAATTCTTGAGAATAAGGGACCATATTCCAATAGGTGATCATAAGAAAGGGTTTCAATTTAGTTAGATGATTCATCATACTTTGGTGAATAAAAAATACGTCCATATATCAATTTGACATCTACTTCTAATCAGGCAGACTTAGAGGATGATTTCAATCTTCATTCACCACCCCAAAATTATAAATAAGAATCAACTCTCCTTGTTGAGGAAACTATTCTTGTGAAAATTGGCACTGAAGAAGATACTAAAATTGTCAAACATGTAATATCTCTTACTCGAGAAGAAAGGGAAGTACTTACACTTTTACTTCATGAATTCTCTAATGTATTTACATGCTCTTATGTAGATATGCCAGGGCTTGATCCAAAACTAGTAGTGCACCATGTTGTTGTACATCCGGATGCCAAAATAAACAAACAAAAACTTTGTAAAATGCATCCTAGGATTGTGTTACTAGTGAAAGAGGAAATTAATAAAAAATTACCAGTTGGTTTCATATACCCTATTGACTATTTAGATTAGATATCCAAAATAGTACCAATATCAAAGAAACTAGAAGGGATCAAAGTTTGCATAGATATTCATGATATCAATAAGGCATGTTCAAAATATGATTTTCTATTGCCCAATATCAACATGATCATAGATTCCACTATAGGTCATGAAATGTTATCTTTACTAGATGGATTTTTAGGCTATAATAAAATCAAAATCATTACTGAAAACCAATACAAAAATACATTCATAACACCATGGGGAACATTTTACTATCAAGTGATGAATTTTGGTTTAAATAATGTAGGAGCTACATATTAGTGGGTAATGACTATAATCTTTCATGATATTATGGAATATGATGTTAATGATATACTTTCAAAGTCCAAATCTAGAGAAGAACATCCTCAAGTGCTTTGTCATATCTTTGAATACATGAGAGAGTACAAAATGAGATTAAGTCCTAAAATGAGATTAATCACCTCTTATTGTGGAATTTCTCGACAAAAAAATAATGTCCATATATGAGTCTCTGGTTTGGCAACTATTCCTTGACGGTTCCTTTAGCAATCATAGATTGAGGGCAGGTATCTTGCTTGTCACACTAGATGGGGATTGTATTCCCAAGACTTTTAGAATTTAGTTTCCTCACATAACTAACAAATCAAAGTATTAATGTCTTATAGTAGGTCTCAAAATGGAAATCCAATGTGGAATCCAACATTTTATTATTTTTGGCAATTATAAGCTTATCATTAACCAAGAAACTAATGAATTCCAATATTTTGATGATAAGTCAATCCATTAAAAGTGTATGGTGGATAGTTTAGAGTTGTATTTTGATTTAATATAATTTTAAAAAGTGCCAATAATCAATAACATCGTAGTGAATTCCATGGATACTATTGGTTCTCTACTTGATTTAAAAATAAAATAGAACAAGTTCCTAGTTGAATACCTGATGATACTGGCTTATAACACACCTGAGTCAAAAAGTGTTTACAACATGTTTGGTCCCAGTTATCCCTACTACTATACACACACACACACACACACACACACACACACACACACACACACACACACACACACACACACACACACACACACACACACACACACACACACACACACACACACACACACACACACACACACACACACACACACACACACACACACACACACACACACACACACACCTTACCATATAACCTATCCCATAATCAGTGCAATTCCTTTATCAAACATACCTATTGCTACACCATCCTTGGTAACACCTTATATCCCAAAGGTTGTGACAAAACTCTTTTAATCTATTTTAATTTTGAGGAATCTACTTTGGTAATTAGGGAAGCTAATAAGGAAATATGTGGGGCACATTCAAGTGGCATGGTCTTAGCAAAGAAGCTTTTATAGGTAAGTTATGTTAGCCTATCATGGAATTTGATTCATGTACTTATGTTAATAAATGCATACCTTATCAAAAATATGGGGGCCTTATACATAGCCCATCCCAAGATTTGTAACCTATTACTACACCTTAGCCATTCTCCACATGGGGGTTAGACCTCATTATAAAACCTAATCCCAGATTTTCCAATGATCATAAGCATATTATTACGGTAACAAATTAATTTACCAAGTGGGTTGAGGTAATGAACCTTACTTTTGTAAATAGAAATCAAAGTTCCAAATTCATCTTAAACCACATTGTCTGCCTCTTTGGTATCCTTCCACTATCATTTATGATAATGGAAAATCATTCAATCAAAATGATGTTAAAACTTTTTGTCAAACTTACCACATCAAGCATAAGTGGTACACTTCCTACTACCTACAAGGTAATAACCAAGCTAAGGAAAAAAAATAAAATGATTTTGCACATCCATAAATGAGTTATCAAAGAAGTTGGTCATGAATACCATACACAGCTATGTGCTTCCTTTTGGGCATACCACACAAGTATCCTCACACCCATGAGGGTAACCCCCTATTCACTTCTATATGGTAGTGAGTCTATTCTACCAATAGAATTCAAGGTTCCATATTTATGTATATCCTTATAACAAATCAGTGGTGAATAATTCTATCATACTTCATGCCTTAGTGAACTCAACCTTATAGATGAGAAAATGCTTAATGATTTAAACCATTTGCAAGTATACCACAATCACCTTCATTGTATCTATAATAAGCTGACAAAATCCAGGGAATTTGAAACCAAAGATCTTGTTCTTAAGGAAAACCAACATAATAAAAATGTTGAAAGATAAAAGAAAATAAAATTTGAGCCTAATTGGTTGGGCTCATATTTCATCATTGTTAAGTATGGATCAGAAGATTACAGATTGACTACAGAAGATGAAGAGGATCTTGATGAACCTATGAAAATAATGCACCTTAAAATATTATATGCCAAAATTTTTCTATATGTTGTTAAAATCCTAGGTGTCAAAAAATTAAAAATAAATAAAAAAACAAAAAAAGCAAAAAAATAGAAAATCTAAAAACAATGTAGATCATCTAAAAGTGAAAACTATTTTACTAGTACTTTAGGCAAGTACCATGGTGAAAACTAGATTTATGGCACCATGTGTAATCCATTATCCATATCCACCTTATTAATTTGGGGTTATTGTGTTTCAATAGTCCATTGTATATTTATGCATTGTCCTTTGTCAATTATTCATCACTTGTCCTATAGCATGTTAGCTAAGGGTTCAATACTTATATTTGTGTACCTAAGTTCCTGCTCATGATAGAGGGACATCTTCTATATTGATATATTTATTATAATTGTTTATCATGTATCTTAGACCCAAAAACAAACTAAAAAAAATAAACACAAATATCCAAAACTACACGTAAACACTTACCAAAAATATCTACCATTCTAGTTATCTTCCAACCTCATTCACTCATATTTATTAGGTGGGACAATTATACACATTTTTATACAACACTCGACACTTCACCAATCATCCACTTTCTCATAACTTACTATATTGGGGGAACTACATCTATCCTGATATCCACTCATAGACTTTGTATATGGTGGATTATGTATGCAACGCTTAGAGACATGGGTTCTCTAGGGTCGGCTCGACCACAACCTTCATAATAATCCATTTCCCTAAGAGTGGATTTGTTCTTCCTTATACTTCCTCATCGATTGTTTAGTGATTAGACTAACTCTTGACTACCAATTATCTCAAACCATATTTAGGAGGTGAAATATTTTGTTTTATCTTTCTAGGTATTGATTACTTGTTTATAGTTTTCATTACATGATTCCTTGTTTATTTAGTTGTATTCATATCTTCTCATTAATCATTAACTTCATTATTATCTATTTTCTATCTTTAACCATTATGTTGGTTATTTATCCTTATTTTTACTTATCTATTCACTTGATTATTATCTCTTTTCACTCTTTAAACCATTAATTTGGTTTTTTACCCTCTTTTTGATCCTTAAACATTCATTTGGTTATTTTTCATTTCTTACTTTAGTCATTATTGGTTACTTACTCTTTAGTCATATTATTTATCTCTTACTTTGTTTAGTCATTTTGGATTGTTTTGAATAATTATGTATTTTTTTTGTCTTTAAAAAATTTAATCTTTGTTTATTTATTTGTTTGTATGTCATTTTTATTTAATTTACAAATGTTTTTTTCATAGTCATTTTTGGTATCCACATAATCTAGTGTAATTATGTTTTCATATATATATTTTGAATGTTTTTAATCTTGTTTTTGTGTGAATATCAAGATTATTTTGTGAATTACATTCTAGTATGGTTATGATTTGTCTATATCATGATGTACTTTTCTTTACATAATTTATTATATTTTAGTTCATATGCCTAAAACATAAACATTCACCATGATCATTTGATATCATTGGTGGTACTATGTTTTATGTTATATTAAACATCAAGTTACTCATAACTCATTTATAAAGGAAATCCAATGCAAGGAACAATTTAAAAAAAAGGTAAGTATCTACAACCATTATCCATGCATCCATAATAAAATGCTAAAAAGAATTAACATATGCTACTATAATTTAAAATGTAAGAAGTATAACATTACCTTGTTATTCATCTATCCATACATCATGCATAAATAAGTAGTAAATCATAAAGTCCATCAATAGTCCATAAATAATACATAATGTCTAAAAAAATAGTACAAGTATCATAACTCAAATGAATCATGTATATATCACAATCAAATGTGTCTATACAAAATATACATCTAAAAAATGTACATCAACTCATCCATCCTCAAAACTTTGTCAAGTATTACCCTACCCCTCAGATGGAGCATCTGACCTCAGACTCAGCTCATAACAATGTAATGTGTCCATGGAAGACCTATCACATGGTACAAAACCTATCCCACTAATCTCTTTGACTATATAGGTTAAATTGATCTCCATGACATAGACTATCTAGTTGAATACTCCCTATTAGATGGTGCCCTATGTGCCCATGGAATGACCTTCTCATATAAACTATTATAGTATGTCTCCTAATCCTTGGCTTTCATTACCTTGTCAAGTGTGGTTACCTGCCCCTATCTTACAAAAAAAACTCTAGCCTTTGCAAGCTCAGTCCTCATGGTATCCCTCTCTTATCTATACCTCTAAGTCAATGTTGTTTAATATGGAGTTTATATCTCTACATCATGTGTAAAAATTTCTAGTGTTATAGCAATGCCATATATCTCTAATATATCCACCTTAGCCTATAGTCTATTCGAAGTTCCAACTAACCCCCTCTATTATCTACCTTGCCCTATAATCTAGACACTTCTCTATGTAACCCTAAAATCTCACTATCATAAGATTAAATCTCTTGATGCAGTCTATCAATAGGATCTAGGCATCCTAAGATCTACCTAAATGTTATGTCCTATCCATGTCTCCCCTATCTGCATGTGTCTCATGTCCTAATCTCATCATTGTGTCATATCCATCCCTATCTCCTTCACTATCAATAAATACCAATATAATATCCTCTCCACATACCTACTTTGTATCCACCCTCATTTCTATGTCTCCACCCACATCCACACCTACCTATCATAGAATCTTAACATCCTCTACCTTAAAAACCTATACATCATGTAACTAGATTTCTTATACAACATGTCTTCTACCTCTTCATCATGTACCTCCTATATATCTTTTCACTTCCCTCTTAATACATTCTCCTAAGCTTGTGCCCCATGGATACCTACTCAAAATGGCAACCAATCTCTACCTCCAAGTGTGTGGTGGTGCATATGGAATTGTCAATCTCATAGGCCACTATTAGGCCCACCAATATAAATATGAACCTAATACTCTCACATCAACAACATCCCTCCTGTCACTCCATCAAACCATCTATAACTGACCAACTATGATCTAATATCATAGGATCAATAGTAAGCCCCCATTGATCCCTCTCTGATTATTCATGCAAATATTAAAGACATATAGGAATGTGTTGTTTGATACCAAACTATATTATCACCCTATATATGTGATATCTCTCTATAATATAATCATGAATACCTATAACATGGCATTGTCTCATCATGAAATCCATTTATAAATCATCATGTGGCCACTAGAACACAATCTCCTTATATGGTTTATAAGTGATTTGATCCTCACCTAAATCATCTATAAACCTCCTATAAAATTCTAGGTCACCCAAGTGTGGTCTATAGGTACCTATTTAACAATAATTTAAAACATTCAAAAACAAAACTAAAAAAAATATCTTCATTCATATTATTTTTAGATAATTCAGCATTCTACTTATTTATTCATTTAGTAATTTTCCTCTTTCCTCTCAAACTCATGTTTTCTATAATACATTTAATGTTTTCACATCCCATTTTGATGATTTCAAACTTCATCTCTTCAATTTCACATCCTTTCAAATTTCATAACCCATTCTAGTGATTTTGGTTTTTATGTCTTCAATTTCACTCCTCTGCTATGTAATTTTGCATTCACCCTAAGTTATTTTCCTCTTTAAATATTTCACTACCCATATTGATGAATTATCTACCCATTTATATGATTTTAAAACTACTAAAATTTAAATTCACCAATCCATAACCTCATTTCTCACCACAGTACTTTTGTAACCCTAACCAATGAATTCACTACCCAATTCAATGATTTTGCATTTTACTATAGTGAATTCACAAATAACATAAATTTGAATTCATTCCTATCCATTTTAAACCCTAATAAATTCACTTAAATGAAAACACTAAGCATGAAATTTTACTTATTGGAGGCCTGCTCCTCTCTAGTCTCTAGTGTCTCCTCACACACTGCCCACAATGTTGGTAGTGTGGAATACAGTCCATTTTTTTAGTAAGGTCTCATACAAAATATCCCCACTCAACTTCTCCTAATGAATAGATCTCAAAATCAAATGTTCATAAATAAATTTATAAACCCCAACTCTTATATTTATATTTTTACCCCATTTAAAAAAAATCCCCCTCCCTCCATTTTATTCATTTTTCATCCATTTTAATTCAAATTTTAGGACAATATCAATCAAACTATTTCGAATCTATTTTGATCACTTAAAACCATCACTCTTATAAATTTTTCATTACAGTCTAAAAAACTTTATTTCTCCATTTTTGGATTGGTATCTTAGTATCGTTGGGATATACCATTCTCACATTCGCTCCCTTGACCCCTACATCATGAACATATACTAAGTATGCAATCTTTGAATGGTAACATATTATTTTTCCAATCCATACTCTAGTTTTGATAACTAGGGGAAACCTACTTACACATATCTTAATCTTTCAAGTTTGATGTTGATTCTAATAATTCAATTTATTGATGGCTTAAATAGCTTAAATCATTTTCATTTTTTCATTCATTTCTAGTGTTTTTTTATTTTAACTCATAAACCCTTGAGGGGGAATCATCACATTCATTTTAATTCATTTGGGGAAATTTTTTCTTCATAACCATCAACACTCTATTCTTCTACTATTCTTTGAAATAGTATTACTTTGCTACACCCTTTCAAGGAGGGAAAAATGTAGACACCTAAATTACATTTGGTGTCAAAATGCACCTAAAACCTATTAATTATTCTTCCTAAAATTCAAACTATAATTCATGACATCTCCCTCTTCTTAAATAATTTAATAAATCAAAATTAATCAATTGTGCACAATTTTAATCCAAATTTAATTATTAAATCTAGATTTTATACCTTAGCCAACATCTTCCACCTTTATCTCTCTCACATATTGACTCAAACCAACCAATCCCATAACTTCTTCAAATTTCTTTGAGTCATCTCTTGAGTTGTAAAATAGTGTGACCCATTCTTGGTGACTTAGTTAACCATCTCCATGTTTCTCTCAGCCATTTGAAATGGTCATCATCCTCATGGATAACGACTTATTAGCCACTGTAGATTATTTGGATTATTTAAAATATTCAAATAATCATCCACCATTTGATATTTCCTCTAAAAAAGTATAAATAGGTATGAAATCCATCACTTTAATCATCTTAACTTATGTTAATGAAGTGTTATCAAAATCAAAAGTGAATCAAATCCATCAAAGAGTATTTTTACACCAAAATGTTGCCCATTTTACCTTGCATTGGAAGAGTAAGCAACCATAATTTAAAAAGAGCTAATCGAATTCATGTCGAAATGGAATAATTTTTTTACAAATAAAGTATAAGTTTGTGTTGTTTCTTTTATTTTAAGCTATAACTTAGTTTGAGATAATTTAGATTAAGATTTTTTACTTTAATTTACATTTATAAATTTTCTTCAAGACAATTAAAAAAACTCTTTTGTATGGATTTTGAACTTTTACCTTATTCATCAATTTTAATTTATCACTTTGATGTAAGTAATCCTTTTCTATGCTAAATCATGTGTTCCATAATAAAAAAGTTGTTTATAGAGTTAAATAAATGAAACAGGCACATAAACTAGTACAATTTCATGATTAAATCATCTTTAAAAATGCATTGAAAATAAAATAAAATAATATCAATATCAGCTTATTAGATACTTGATTAAAAATGGAAAGTGTATATGTAATTTGAAATCATGTAACATAATTTAAAAAGGTTAGTACTCCCATATAATGATGGAACATACTAAATAGTTACATTGAACTTGATACAATATTATATAAATACATTGAAGTAAATAATTAAAAGTTTTATATATAAATAATGCATATAATAATTGAAGCATAAAATTTTTTATATATGAATTTCAAATATATACCTTATTTATCATATTTCATTTTCCATCTTGACATAAATAATCTCTTTCTATGATCTAGTATCACGGTACTTGAGTTGAAAAATATATTTTTGATCATAGAATCAAATAAATATATGGTATATAAAATAGTATTATTTCATGAATAAATAATTTAGGAATGCATTGAAAATAAAATAAAATAATATTAGCATTATTTTGGTTCAAATGTATGATTGACAAATAAAGTGCATATAAAATCTAATATCTTATTGAAAAAAAATTATCAAAAAATCTTTAGCATGTTTTAGTTCCATAGTAAGTTTCATATGGATCACAAGTGTAACTACTGTGAAACATAACATGCACATAAATAGAATAAAAATTAGTCCTAGAAAATATTGAAATCAATCTCTTTTTTAATTCAACCCAAATATATTTTAACTAAGGACTAGTTACCTGACATGGAATATAAATTTGTGTATTATAAAATTGAATATGTTTGACATAAATACATAAATTAATCTATAGATTAAATATGAAACCTGAAAATAATACACTAAAACATTATGGTCTTAATGAAAATGAATGCATTTTTAAGAAAATAAACAAGAGTATAACCAATATCTGAGACTCCAGATAGGAAATACATGATCATGTAAAGTTTACATCTCTTGGGAAATGATTTAGATCATATGAAAACTCTTAAAATAATTTTTATATTGGGTTATATTTAAAATGTGTTAATTATATGAATAAATAGTAAAATAGATTGGAAAAAATACAAATAAACACAATAAATAAATGTTGAAAAATTAATTCAATTTAATTTGTTCATCTCGATTGGAAAATAGTATTCCCTCTATTGATTCTTATCTTTTAGTCATGATATAATTTTATAATGAGTTGTAAATTCATAAGTCTATTGAAAATATTTTACCATAGATTTCATCATTCCATTGTCATTAACTAGCAATATAAGTGGGTTCATGGTAAAGCCAAAAATATAATATACCATTTGCATAATTACTTCATGGGGAATCTTAGTTATTACATAACTTAGTGGGGTTTTAATTTTTATTTTATATTAAAGGCATCACAATTAGATTAGGTTATATTCATAATTTTCTTGCACATTTTACAATATCCAACTAAATATCATAAAACTGTATAAGTTGATAACCCTTGTCACATGTTTATATTTAAGAGATACACTAAAACAATAATGGCATTAAATCAATATATGAAACAAGTATATGTAATATATTCAAAAATAATAATAAGGTAATTTTAAAATAAAATAATGGGAAACATGGGTTACACATAGAGGAATAAACCTAAACATTTATAAGCCACATCAGAAGGGAAGGGATTATTTTAAGAAATTTAAATTGTAAACTAAAATATAAATTAAATTAACTAAATTTAAATTACACTACATAAATATGCTAAATTTATTTTCCAAGTGTTAATGCATTTTTTTAAGCCAAAAAAATTAAAACCTAAATAGGCATTCTTGGTAAACATTCTACACTTGTTTGATTTATTACACCCTATCTTGAGTGGAGTATTTAAAATTTCTTGGCATAGATAACTAACCTTTCAAAGATAATTTGTGATCATATAGTCAAATTAAAATGTATCATAGTATATAAACTAGTACCATTTTATGAATATAGGATTTTGGAAATGCATTAATAATATGACAAAATAACCTTGAGTTTAGCTTGTCTCAAACAACTGATCAACAACCAAACTACTAATAGAAATTGAAATCTTACCAAAGAAATATTTATTAGATTTTAATTCCAAAGGTATGAAGCATGATCATAACTATTGGGAAACATAGTATGCACATTATGAAGATACAAAATCAATCTTATAAATATTTAAAATGAATCTCTTTTTAGTTCCACCAAATAAAAATGAAATAAATAATGGTTAGGACATGGAAGGTAAAATTAAATGAATGGTTAGTTCCATAAAGTTAAATGAAGGATTATAGGAATCCATAAAATTATTTTTCCTCTATTGTAAAAATTACAAATTTTTAACTATACATGAATATCAAAATATATGTTACTTGTTTTCAATAATGACTAATTGTGTAATAGTCACTTATTATATTTTCTCCTTTATTCTTCCTTATTCCCAAGCTATACACCACACACCTTTCTATTTGCCTCCACTCCATTTGAAATACAAGAAGTGTAGTTTCAACTAGAAGAATAGTCAAGTTCTTCACCCATGAAATTATAGTCATGTCTTTCTCGAGTGTGCCTCCATAGCCAAAATAGTTCATATATACCAAGAAATCTCAAACCATTAACACTATCTAACTCTCAAACCATTCAGATTTCAAAACCATGCATTGAATGAACCTCGGACCTTGTAGAAAATCATAATTGTCAATTAGAAATGAAGGTGAACAAATCAAATAATATTTTAATTATTTCCTAACCAAATTCCAAAGTGACTTCGATTACCATGATCATGACCTAAGTCCAAAGTGACTTATTATATTATGCCATGGTTAAGTCTAAATAACTTACACTTAAAACACCATGATCCCATTTTGATGGTATACATAATTAAATAGTATTTAAAACCCTAGAATTTAGTATTAATAAGTTTAAATAACCTCATAAAAAACTTTACAAGTCAAAATGACCTTCAACATCCATTTTATGCCAAAATTCTAAACCGCATAAACTGGTTTCTCATATACTTGAGGCCTAGTCTAAGTCAAAATGTCACATGTTACACTCTTTGACCAAATCCCATTTATTTCAACAAAACTAAATAGAATGAAAATACAAGACTAAAATAACAAAAAACTGACTATAAATAATAATCAACTACTCAAGAAACCAACCACTTGCATAAAGCAAATAAAACACTATAAGATTTGCCTAAACAAAAGAGGTATGAAAATAGGTAGCAAGGTACAAGGTATGGATCTAATTCATATTAAACCATTTAAATATACATGTATAACTTATGCTCAAAGCTAAACAACATATTCCACTTTCCAACATAGTTCATACTAAGGAAACACTCATAGTCATGGAAAATGGCTTCAATAGTACCTATATAATATAACTCAAAACAATTTAATACAATAATTGAATATAATAAAATAACATGTCTAAAAAAATCATAATGTAAATGAAAATGGATGTGATTGTCTAAAATTTATTAGTACATCTTAAAATGCTCAAATGATGATGATGATGATGATGATGATGATGATGATGATGATGATGATGATGATGATGATGATGATGATGATGATGAAAGTATCAGGTTTGAGTGGTCATGATAGTTGGGTATTCTTAAACATTTTTCTAAAGCACCCTAATTGAAGTTGGTATCTCTATCAAGACAATATTATCTATGTTAAATCTTCTAATCCACATACTTCCCTACACAAGGGATACATATTAATAAATTTTGGATGAATGTGGCATGGTGAAACTTATTTGGGATAAATATAGAAATGGTAAAACAAAAAACTTGAGTTTAATTTTTCATACTTTTGTATTGAGAATCATAATATTCTATAACATGAATACCCTAGTTATGAAAAAATAAATGGATTGGATTTTTTTTCATGCATAAGAAAATACTTATAGCTAAAATATCACTAAAAAATAAAGTATGCATCTAACACATATTTATAATTTTATTAAACTAAAAAAAAATTAATAAATAAATAAATATTTCACTATATTTAATTTAGAGTAGTTAAAAGTGTGATAATTTAAATATTTTTATTCCCGAAGAGATACTCAAGTATTAATTTTCCTCTAACCTTAAATTAAACCATGATTTTTCAACCAATAATATACCATTATTTTGTGTGAATTAAAACTTTTAAATTTTTTTAATAGATAAGTTTCAAGTTTTGTAATTGGAAATATATAATATTATTATTTGTTGTCTATTGATTGGCCTAAAATTATACATCTCATTGTTGCCTTCAAGGCAACCGATTCCAAATACTTATGGAGTTATTAATTGTAACACACTTCTAACATTAAATCATTGTATATTAATTTAATGGTGAATTCCATTACAAATGGAAAAGGCACATGTGACACATCTAATTAAAACAAATACAGTTTTGTAATTATGTTAGTTAGGGCACTTACAATATCATGGAAAATTTTATGTTTCATTATTTTTGTATAGAATTTACTTGAAATTCATTTTATCATGGCCCTTGGCCTCACATGCCTTCCTATGTATTTTTCCCATTATTTTTTATTTATACTATTATATGTGGGAAATTTTATCATATTAAGTTTGTGTAAAAAGGAGTCATATTCCAAACAAGTATGCAGATTTAGTGGTGCAACAACATGATGATGTATAAAACCTAGAAACCAAAGACAATGGAAAGGTATTGTAACCCTATTGTGCAAGGAATTTTCCCTTGTGTATAAGGTCCTTATGGTAAAATTACAACATTCTCACCTTCTTAAATACTCAAACACTTTCCTACATTTATTTTAAACATTTAAGCTTGATTGTATATTTTTTATTTGTATCAAAAGGTATATGTTGTGTTTAGCAAGCTCATGATATTTTATACATGTCTATACACAATATTGATTATCTCTTCATAAAACCCTAGAAGACCCCATCTAGATAGAAAATATTTCCAAGTTGGAGGAGGCATTTTTGTACTACTCTGCTACAAAGAGTGGAGAGTTTAGAAATGGAAGAATTTGAATTGGCACACCATGCAACATGTGTGGAAAAATAAAGTGTTTATAGATATATTATTATATATTTATTATAAAAACATAACATTTTGAAGAATCTATATGTGATTCATATAGATTTTAATTGATAATACCTTTAAAAAATCTAGTTTTTTAATAGTTTGTATAGGTTCCTTTTGTGAATGTAATTAATAAAACCCTAAAACCACCCTTTGTCTTATTTCTCTATTTGTAGATGGGAATGAATATTAAAAAAAAGATCCTTGTAATTTAAAATAATACATAAAAATATTTATTTATTTATTTATTTATTCATAGTAAGATCATCTTTCACTCAGTAAATTATAGTATACATGAAAGGAGGTTTTATTACCTAAGTTGAAGGATGTGTGTGTTAATTTGAAGTTTCTAAGATATAAGTTAAGAGTTTTGAGGGTCTATTAGGGGTTATGGGTAATATTTAATCTCGTAAGAAACTATTGTTATTAATCAAGAGTGTGCCCCTATGATAAAGTGTGTTATTCCTCACTCCTATTGGAACATGAAATCTCTCTAAAGTGTGGGTGACTTTAAAAGGGATATAATCTCTAGATAGTTTTGGTTTCCTTGGTTCTTTCACTAAAACTTATTCTTAAGCTACTACCTACTAATTATGATAGTGAATAGGGTGTAAAATACAATGCTTGTAATGAAATTGAAAGAAAACTAGAAATGAAAGGTGATGCACCAGTTGTTTTGTGATCTCTTATGATTTTAATGACACTTATGTGAGAGGGAAAAGCTTGCACACATTAACTACACTTAGGTGAGATTTTTACAATAGTGTTTCACAATAAAGAACCGATGGATTCAACTTATGTAAGGAAGGACTAAACTCACATCCAATACATGAACTCAAACTTGCATTAGTCACTTATAATGACCTGTAGAACATCTAAAATATATATTGAATGTACAATAACTAGATAATAACAAAGGAAAAAAAGTATTTCACTAAGTTATATCGATGGTAAGCACATACACTTCAATAAAAAAGCCTAAAAATGGAGGAATTTATCTTCTTATTGCTCTCAAAAGGTTAATATAAATTTTGGAATATTTTAGGTAAAATATAAAAATCAAAGATTCATGTACATTCTAGAAAGAATGAATTAATATATCTAAGAAATGTTTGGAGACAAAGCAGCCATAGAGTAGGGGACTATAAACTTAGTCAAAAATTACTCCAAAAGTGATACGTAGAATTTTACATCTTATTACAATTTTATCCTTCATCAGATGGTATGGAATAGAGGTTATCCAATGTTTATGTGTCTTAGGGTACTTTTCATAATGTTTGGTCAAGCTTTGAGCACTTGGAGAGTGCCTAGATTCTTACACCAACTCCTAGCTTTTAACCTTGTTGTCTTCTTGAAGAATGAGTCTCACTCCATGGATAGAGGCCTTTGAATCCCTTAAAATATTCATTTTAACCATTCTTTATCTCATAAATGAATATTTAACACTTGGCTCAAGTTTGTTGTAAGACTTCTTCAACTCCTTTTGACTTTGTCTTCTTATGGGGCATTAGAAGAGAAAAGAGACTTCTTAGAGCTTTGGAGACCTTTTAAATTATATTTTCCTTCATTAAATATTTATAACGACCTGTTCCTATGTCTAATTTGGTTTATAATAACATTTAATAACTTGATAAGACCTTATGAAGAGTTATAAGCACTTATTTAGTCTTCAAACTCTCTAATTCTTCACTTTTCACCAAGGCATAGAAGGTAATGTTGTATTTTCCACAAAATTTTATTAAAACTTGTATATATCTACCATGGAAGGATTATTGATAACATATCATACCTATAACAAGGTGATTTGGTCCATAGATATATCAAAAAAACTTGATTTGACACCAAAACTATGCATTTTCTATCAATTCCTTGTAGCACTTTTTTTTGTAAAGTTCATTGTCTGGGAGAAATTGGAAGTGATGATTCAACAAAAAGACTTGTTACTAGTACCCTCTATCCTCCTATAGTTCCATACAAAATCTAGTGGCAAAAATCCTAGTGTAGAAATGTTTTCTATCACCTTTTCCTTGCCTTGTTTACATCATAATTACCATGAGGTAGAGTTGGAATCATCATTAGGAAGCTCATTCAATCATATTTGGAATCTAAACCTCTATGAAACCTCTCATTAAGCATGTTTTTCCCTTGACATAACCTAAGTAATAGTTAATTATGATTGTATTTGATGTTTCATACTAAATAAATTGGCATACCTATAGGTGTTAATTGTATATTAGTCCCTATGCATTGATTTGAAATCATATTGAAGTCCCCAATGCCCTTTATCAGTCATTTGATCATCCAAAGTTTAAAAACTCCATAAGGCATGGACTTTCCTCTAATATACTCTAGTTGACAGTCAATATGACTATATTTTTGGCTAAAGGAATGTTGTGTGTGGCTATTTTTGTATGAGTTTGATCAAAATATATCTTGTGATAACTCTTGCATTTCTAATTTCATCATAAATTCACATTTTTCATCTTACCTTGCATATAACTATACTAAGAACACTTTTACCTCTCAAAGATAGGCATGCTTCTTGTAGGAGGCTGTAGATGTTCTCTTTACCCTCATAACTATGCCATACCTGAGTGTTTCATATGATTATGTTTTTATATTTACACTGAGTGTTTCAAGGTTTGGAGCCTCCTTCAAGGTTTATAATTCATTATATAATTAACATGTTTACATGAATCCTTTAATTTTAATATTCCACCATGCCCATCCTTGAACAAGACATTGTCTCTCAAACTTGATTGTGTGTCACTTTAGGCTGTAGGTGGAGGTACTTGTTTTAGGTGTTCATGTTAGTCTTATGGATTTTGGTGTAATATAGTTAATACTATTGAAACCCTAATTTTACCTTATCCCAATATCAAACCTTGATTTCAAACTTGAATAATTAGGATAATCAATAACATTCCCAAGTCTCTCAACTTGCAAACTATCCTATAACCCTATTAAGACAGACTCTAGGTCACCTCTATATAGATAGAGGAGGGGCATGGTAATAATATCAAGGTATTATGGTGGTTATTCTTGAATCATATTATTTTATCTTCAACCCTTAGTTGTCATTATGGTTTTAGAGACGTTTCATGCTAGGGTCTTGGCCTCATTGCAACCCTCTATGCCTTACCTTAAGGTATGATGATTGTAGGTGTACTTATGGCCTGATAAGAGAGAATGTCTTGATGAATTATAAGGAAATGGCTCATTTAAAAACCTTAAAATTAATTTGGTAGCCATCCCTAACCACTTGAAGCTATTGAATGTCTTTTCAAGATCAAGATCTTGATTATCCTTTTAGTGCTTCTTTACCAAGGAGAGGTGTGCCCTATGTATGGATATGACAATTTAAGAATAGAAATTAGGGTAGATGATCTGTTTTAACTCTTTATGGTGATCATGAATCATTATATATTTGACTTAAACTCACCACGAGTCCCTTTTTCTCATATACTTGCCTTTGAATGACCCTTTTGAACCTCATGGAATGCCTTTTTGAAGCTCTATTGTAACAGGTGATATGAATGATTGTAGGTTCCTATGAGGTCCATGAGAGATGGTGACTTATGAATCATGGGATAAAGACCCTTTACATATATTTTAAGATGTATTTAAGACTTATAATTACCCCTTTTTTTTCATAGTAACCCTTGATTCCTTCCTAGTAGTTTAACTGTCAAGAATCTCCTTTAGTTTCCTTTCATTGTATATAATATGTGTAATCATGATGATGAAAGTACATTTATAGGTGACACAACATGGTCCTTTAATGATATTCACTCTTGTTATGATTCTTGGTCTCATTGGATGTTTTAATAACACTTAGTTCATTTTTGTATTTTAGGCCAAAACCCTTACTATCATATTCCACCCCTATTGCCATCCTTCTAACCTATAGGTGTCAATTTGGGCCTAAAATAGGGCCTATAGGTGCTTATATATATCATGACCCTGATCTCCATCTTTTCTTGATATGTCATTTGAAACACTAGTCTATGCCTTTTCCATAAATGCATATTCCATGGTTTCATTGCTTGTCATACCGTCCTAGACTATGGGGTTGTCTTGAAGGCTATAAAAATCATTGAAAAATTGTAGTGATCACAAATCAAACTTGGATACTTATTACTACCTTGTGCTTCTAGTCAAATATTCATTCTTTTCTATAAGGTTCAACCCCTACAAGAGGGATACCAAATGGAGCCATTTAAGCTAGTCTAGACCCTTCTTTGATCCCTCATGAAAATCTCTAAAATGTTGTAGGGTCCCTATTTTGTATCCCTTAGTGAACTTGTCCCCAAATCCTTCTTCATGTGTGAACATGTATTTCTAAAATTTTATAAAACTCAAAGGTTTAATAATGGAATGATAGGGCATCCATTAATCCTTTTAGACCTTGAGGAGGGCTCAAATAGTTTCCAACACTATATTCTAATCTTGCTCAGTTGCTTCAGAAACATATAGGTGACACTTGTAGATGTTACATAGGCAGTGAAGGTATCTTGATAATTAATAATGTATGGGATACTAAAATCCATCCTAGACCTCATAAAAGTCTCATAATGGATTATTTTCACCTTGATTTTCTTCAAACCAATTACATGTGCCTTGATAAGTGTTCATTCCCCTCTAAAACACTTGTATATGACACTATAGTAGTAGATAGGGTAGATGCTAGCTCAAAACATGAAATCATATAGCATTGAATGAAATGACTACCCATTTTGACACCTTATGGAATGAAACCTCTCAATATTCTACATGCATCATCTTTAAATGTTCATAGGACCACATTCTTCAACCACCATGGTGACAAGTGAATGCATAGAGTTGGTTGTGTATGGTGAATTTGACATCATATTATTGTTTTCATCTCAAATCTTGGAATGATTCATATTATAAGATACATCTTAATTTTAAACTAAGAAAAAATCATGCTACCTTGATTAATCCTTGATATTATGACACCAATTAGTCCTTTTATAACCTAAATGTACTCATTCTTGAATGTACAGACTGTGGCAAAAACTAACATGGTGCAAGAAGTTTAAGACTTTGTCAAGGTTCATGATGTATCTTCTAGATTGGTTCTTTATTTAAAAAACTTTAAAAAATTTCTCATCTACTGTGATTTGATGTGAATAATAAAATAAATCTCAATAAATGCACTTTAACCTTGTTGAAGAGATATACTCAGTTTAAACCCCCTCAAAGGAAAACACTCATAAAAGAAGCTTATGAACCCTAATTTTGAATTAAAAAGGTATTTAATGAACTAAAACATACAATAATAACCTATTATTATGGAAAAATTTATTTAAAAACTCATATTTTTCTTCAAAACTAACCCAAGAAACCAATCATAAAAATAGAGAAGGTAACATGAATTTATGCTATAAATACCTTCATGGAAGGAGTTATAAAATGAAAACAATATGAAAATGAAAACAATTATGCATAAAATAATCCCTCAAAACCATTTCTATCTATTATTTTATGAGATTGAGAAATAGGACCAAGAATAGACCCCTCTCAGATGCATAGGCTATAGTAACATGTTGTCACTCTTAGCAAATTTTCATAAAGATAGGGGAAAAAATTTAAAAAAATACCAATAAATTAAATATTATTTATACCCCTAAAAATTTACAAATTTTAATATCCTAACTCTCTCTTTTCTTATCGTACCAAGCATTTGAAAACTACCCTTCTATGCATGCCAAGAAGGTCAATATTGGAAAAATGTTGGTTTTTGAAATATTTTCACCTAAAACTTAATAAAAACCACTTATATGACCATAAAAGGACCAAATTAATCCTATAATATTATTTTATCACAAAAATTCCTTTGAAAACCAAACTGAATGCCTCAAAAAGGCTTATTTTTGCACGAAAAGGGATATTTTCACCAATGAGTTCTGATTTAAATGATCTAAAATGTATTATTAAGTATTTATAATGTGTGATGATGTGAATAATTACGTAATAAATATTATTTCTAATCATATACCATCAAAACCTTCTCTAGAGGGCACAAAATGGTTAGATGTACATAGAATTGAGTCATGAAGTTAGTCTAGAATGTGATCAACTTAATAATAAATATTTTAGGAGTGTAATAACCTTGACACATTTTATGACACTCAAAAAGACACTTCAGACTCTGGAAAGGCCAAGAACTGACTAGACAAGCACAAGACAAATGAAGGATAGGACCTTAATTCACCTAAACAACCTTAAAACATACCTATAATGGGTTATAATGATCACTTAAAGGAATTTTAAAGACAAAATAATTACTCACAAGATAAACTAGCATGATATGCAAATTTTTTGAATGGTAAGGGTGATAATTTGACCTTTGAGGTCAAAATTATCAATATTTTGGCAACTCAACTAGGAAGCATGCCTGATATGCTTGAGAACCAGACCATATACATGACTTTTAGACCCATAAAACAATGAAAAATATGATTAATGACTACAAGTACATCTATTAACTTGAAATAAGAACACTTATTCCTCCAAAACAAGGAAGGAAACACACAAAACAAGGAAACTAACTAATCAAATCAAATGTACAAAAAACCACTTATTTGGGACAAAACACAAACAAACTAATCTAACTAACCATGAAAAAGCATCATCCACTTGGATTAAAATAGAAATTAATGAATTCATTCCTTTTAAGAGATGGCACAAGTTGTAAATCAAGGTATTTGTTGAATATGACCTCTGAAGAGACACTCTTCTTGCCACTAAAAATGCTCAACATCTCTTCAAGTGAGTTACCAACAACAAACCAGTCACCAACAAAGCATCCTGTACTTTAGGATATTTTTCATACTACTTGTTAACTACAACTTCATCAAGTGATACTTCATATATGCATTGTCCTTGAGTGACATCATCCTTCTTACTATATGCTTCAAGTTCTTCAAGCTCTTCAAGGAGGTTTGAATAGTCAACCCAATCTATATAATGGCCTTGAATGAGTGACTCTTGATCAAAATTCTCATAAACATGCTCTATAATGGGGAACACATCACTACAAAGCTCTTCAATCTCTTGTAGAGATTCAATATATAATTTCCAATCATCTTTTTGTTTCTCTTTTTGATCAACCTGAATAAGATCATTTTGAAAGGTATCTTGATCCTTCTCAAGTGGAGATATATCAAACTCTTATATGACCTCAATTTGTACCAATTTCTCATGGAGTTCTTCCACA
This sequence comes from Torreya grandis, assembly GCA_037957365.1. Taxonomy (NCBI): domain Eukaryota; kingdom Viridiplantae; phylum Streptophyta; class Pinopsida; order Cupressales; family Taxaceae; genus Torreya; species Torreya grandis. Next base: position 323,684 of record JARHVA010002080.1, read on the forward strand.
TCAAGACCAGTCTTCACATTATCAAATACAACCTCAACCCAAGTATCAATGAGAATATCTTCCTCATACACACTTGAAGTGTAATAACCCTACTAGGTTAGACAAAGAAAGATGTGAACAATTTTTTTTATTAAATACATATACCAAATATAAATTACACCATGAGAATATATATAGACTAGAAAAAACACACAAGGTGATAATTGCAACAAGCATAATACATCACATAACACTAATCTCTAACATCATGAGTGTACACATCATAATGTGAATACAAAAATTAATTACATTAACCTAGTTACAATTAAATTAAGTCTACAACCACCACTAATGATTTACAATATCAAGTAATTATAACTCAATGGTAAATACAATATAATAAAATGTGCATATAGATACATGGCACTCTAGAGCATGAATTACCCAAACTCTCTTGTATATGTGGTAATCTCAAGTGTCATCTCAAAAGTAGTACTATTGTGAGGAGGGAGATAATCGTCTGAGCACTTTTACACCCAACCATGGACCAATGATCCCCTACATTATCCCATCAGGGAATGGCTCTCCCTTCATAAATGAGTAGATAATGATGGCATGGGAATCTAGAGAGACTAGCAAGTACCCATCTGTTGTATGATTATAAACTAAATATGCAATGTATCATATAAATCTATTCTATTATAAGATATCACACTAACATGTGAACCACACTCATGAAATGATAATGTTTCATTAAACATACTTTGGCCCAAATATTTACAAATAATAAATGATAACGATCTAGATCAATCAGTTTCATACACACCACTTGATCAGACTACCGTAATCTAACATTGCAATGCTAGTAAGCCAGTGAAGAGAACCTCACTCCTTACTCTGCATTAACAATGTAGAGTGGTCAAATACAATTCAACCACAAGATTCATCAACTTACATCCTACTAGAAAATGTATCACATGACATGTTATACAAAGGAGTAATAATAATATATATTACATCTATCTAACATATACATGAATCTTCCATTATATTCTATCCCAAACTAGAAATAATGATTACAAATATCCACCTGAGTAAACATAAAATTTAGCTATATAATATAAAAAATAAAATTTATTTCCAATTATCTATACCCTATATCAAACCATATTACCACAATCTAGTGTTTTAAGACTTGACTATCATTTATCCATAATCAATCATATAAAGTAGTGTCAAATACATGGAAACACAAGAATTACACAAGTAACTATTTATATAATAAAGTAAGTCATCATTCCTATGGAATATATTAACATTCCAACATAACATTTGTTAATTTCTTAGATTTTTCATGCACACATACACAATTCTTACCAAATGTAATAACACACACACACACACACACACACACACACACACACAATCCATAGCAGTAATCAACATGTATAAAGTAAAATAGTCAAATGTAGATATGAGTTTAGGCATAATAACTACAATAAGTACCACTCAAATACCATATAATTTTAAACTATAGTACCCTATGATATCCGATATTATCATAGGTTCCCAACTATAATTAAACACATAATCCAAACATTTGATTTTAAAGACTCAACCGATTTATAATAATAAACATATAATAAATAGTTAAACCACCTGATAAAGCTTACCAGAGTATCACAACATATAAACATGCATCTTGATGTGTCATTAAGCACTAAGTATAAAACAACATTTATACTTATTAACACATTCATAGTATGCAGTGCACACAAGCATCCCCTACTAAATATACATAAATAACAATCATTAATATTATTATTAGTTATTCAAATAAACTCATTATCCTATTGACTCATTTGATTTTAGGAAACTAATACAAGGGCTGATTGATTATTAATATATGATGAATATATTATTTACAATATTCTAATGATATAAATATGATGTCATTGGTTGATTATATTTCCTAACCAAGAGTTCAATCATTATACTATCCATTCACAAGATACATAAATGATCCCTATACCTGATACTTATGTCAAATCATGTGACTATGTACTCACTAATTATGCTAATAATGCTACTAATCATTATTAGATATGACAAACATAGGTTCAACTCCATTTAAGGTGGTATATTTTACTAATAGTAATAATTAACTACTTGAATTCCAAATCAATAATTCCATTCAGAATAAGGCCAAGGTAATGCCTATATCTAGTTCCATCTCAAATACCCTTGGTGTCTTTGCATGTGAAATATGTAAACCAAAGACATCATAATCAAGGAAAACTATAACCTAAACCCATAGATGTAGTTAATAATCAACACATTCATCCACACATAAAATAAGTTTATATTTTTTTAAGAACAAGATAGTGTTTAAAACATAATAAAAATTCATTATTTTTATTTTATTTTAATAACATGCAGATAAGCACAATATTTGACTATAAACATGAACTTAAATCTGTGATATGTTTTATACATTTATAGATTTAATCTATCAATACCTTCCCATGACTAAAATAAATAAAGATGAACAATATATTTCCCATGTCATGTTTTTTCAATGTCTGACACATGGTTTTTATCATCTTATATCAAAAAGGTTCCTTTTCACTCTTACATTTGTTTTGACATTAAATACTTATGATTATAGATATACTAACCATCTGGGGGTATGCACCTTAGATGTATGGATAGAAAGATTGCCATGTCCCAGTTATAAGAGTTATAAAAAATTTATCTCTACTTTATCTTTCTAAATCCAATAATTTTCTCAATAAGTTTAGATCGTTATATATAGGTTTTAAACCACAAAATGTATTTAGGTTTTAACATGTCACAAATTCCATCCTTTTTTTCATAATGACCAACATATATTGTTTAATAAAATAAATCACATGTAATAATCATTAATCAATATGATTTAATTTGATCCAATTTAACTATTAGCTTTATTTACATAAAAGACACAATATTAATTTGATTTGTTAGAGTTTAAAATCCCCACATGTAATAATTATGCCTAGATTTATGGCCTAGCCCAATTGTTAAATGCAGGAAGGAGACATGAAGTGAATCGTACTCCCAGAAGGAAACATGACCATATTGTGTGTGTGTGTGTGTGTGTGTGTGTGTGTGTGTGTGTGTGTGTGTGTGTGTGTGTGTGTGTGTGTGTGTGTGTGTGTGTGTGTGTGTGATGTCTAGACATGGAGATAAACACATATTTACAATCTATTGAAAATGTAGAGGGAATTTTTGAGTCCATTAAAATCCTTGACTCAAATGGAGCATAGTTCCACTTAAGATGAAATAGCCAAGATAAAAATCATGGTGGTGGTATTGCTCTTGGGTTGAAGAAAAGAAAATAATAGAACTTGATATGGAAACAATGTTAATGCTATTAGAAAATAAGGTTGTTTTAGGAGGTTTGAATCCTAGACGTGGTGATAACAAGGATTGTGTAAAGACAATGAAGAAGATGAAGATCAATGGTGCTTTATTAAGTTTTATGCCACCTAAATCAAAACCTATTTTAACAAGTATAATTTGATGTCATATCATCCTACATAAAGTCAATGCATCATTTTTTTAATATAATGAACATGGTTTTAACAATAATACACTGGATTAAGCTAAATAGTTATTGATGCCCTTCATATTTATGGATTACATAGACTAGTACAACATTGGGTGGTAGAGAATGAATGATCAGAGTGCCACCAGTTGAAGAAGGCAAGGATTATATGGATTGGATTTATGGTTGATATATAATCCTTGTCTTCTTCAACTGGTGGCACTCTACCACCCAATGTTGTACTAGTCTATGTAATCCATAAATATGAAGGGCGTGAATAACTATTTAGCTTAATCCAGTGTATTATTTTTAAAACCATGTTCATTATACTAAAAATTGATGCATTGAATTTATGTAGGATGATATGTCATATATATTCATATATATATATATATATATATATATATATATATATATATATATAGAGAGAGAGAGAGAGAGGGGAGGGGAGAGGTTAAGAATGAGTCACCAAGTATTATAAAGATGGCTCAAAAAAACATAATCTAATCGCTATACTTAGCATACCAAAATATCAGTAAAGATACATTGTTATAGTGTAAAGAAATAAAATATTATCTATAAAAATATTTACAAAATTCAAACACCACCAACCTTTTAAGATTCAATATTTACATGATGCCATCTAGATAATTTCTTGTTCGGTTTAGTCCTTCTCTTCCTTCCACATTCTCTACATTCAACAAATTTTACATTAAAATCTTTATATATATATATATATATAATAACTTTCCTTTATTATTATTATTTCTTTTTTTCATTTGTTTTAGCTTTTTTACTTTATTCTATTTTATTATTATTTTATTGTTTTCCCTTATATATATATATATATATATATATATATATATATATATATATATATATAAGTAGGTATGTATGTATGTATGTGTGTATACATACATACATACATACATATATATACATACATACATATATATATATATAATGCTAAATTTAATAATTAAATTAAATCAAATTAATTTATAATATATTATATAAATTTAAAGGGACAAATCTAAAATTTACAAATAATCCATATTTATAAATTTTAATTTTGCCAAATTTCCCTATGAACATAAATAGTAGAATGTTCCAAACACAAAATAAATCTTTATGATAATTTTACCTAATTTGGGAAGCCACAACAAGCAATACTTTAAGCAAGTAATCAAACACACCTATAAGTAATTTGTTTTAATGTATTTATACCATGACTAATTACTCTATGTGTGTGCAAGATTTCACCATCGAGAGGGGTCTAACTCATCTCTCATCTTTGCATGAATTAAATCCCATATCACTCATTCTATAATATTGAGCAATCTAATCTACATGGTGTGAGGTCACCAATTCTGCATATAGACAAAAATATGGGTCGAGTTGATGCCCCCATCCAACCATATATATATATATATATATATATATTTGTGTGTGTGTGTGTGTGTCTGTATGTATGTATGTATGTATGTATATATATATATATATATATATATATAGAGAGAGAGAGAGAGAGAGAGATAGGAGAGGAGAGGGGAGAGGTTAGGAATGAGTCACCAAGTATTATATAAACAGCTAAAAAAACATAATCTAATCACTATACTTAGCATACCAAAATATTAGTAAAAAAAACATTGTTATAGTGTAAAGAAATCATAGATTATCTATAAAAATCTTTACAAAATTCAAACACCACCAACCTTTTAAGCTTCAATATTTGCATGGCGCCATCTAGATAACTTCTTGTTCAGTTTAGTCCTTCTCTTCCTTCCACGTTCTCTACATTCTCATCTTTTTGTTCTTCTATTATACTGGGAAGAGAATATTATTTCATACTTTAAAGCTATATATTATTTTTTAAATTTTCATATAAGCTTTAATATAAAAATAATAATTTTTCATTATTATTATTATTATTATTATTTCTTTTTTTACTTTATTCTATTTTATTTTTATTTTGTTGTCCCCCCCACACACACACATAGAGGTATATATGAAATTATAAATTTTATAATTAAATTAAATTAAATTAAATTAAATTAAATTATTTTACAATATATTATATAAATTTTAAATGAGAAAGCCAAAATTTACAAATAAACCATATTTATAAAGTTTACTTTTGCCAAATTTCCCTACTAACATAAATAGTAGAATGTGTCAAACACACAAAATAAATCTTTATGATAATTTTACCTACTTTGGCAAGCCACAACAAGCAATACTTTAAGAAAGTAATCAAACACACCATAAGTAAGTTGTTTTAATGCATTTCTACCATGACTAACTACTGCATGTGTAAGGTTTTTCTAGTTCTCTATCGACATGTGACATCTCCATCTACAACATCCTATCTGATGATGCTCTCCCTTTGATACACTTGAGGGAAGAAATCTCCTATGTCCACCTCACAATACACAAGTCATTAGATCTTTTCACATGATATTCATAAGCAACAGTGTATAACTTAATCAATATATGAATATGCCTAAAATGTAAATGCGTACATAAACCAATTCATAACAAGAAACCATGTATTTGCATTTAACTAAAAAACCTTATATTATCCTAAAATATTATAAATATAAATATTAGTCAGAAATATATACAAATCCAAATTTGTTAACTATAGATATCGACAGATATTCTAACAAGTTTGTCTAGTGAGGAATCAAGATGTAACATCCTCCTCATTAAAGCTAGTCATCATCCCTGATGACTCTTATTCAAGATAGTTATCAATCAAAAACATTTCTTAGCATATCAATAACATGATATAATTAAGAAAATAAATGAAAAATTGCCTACATAACTCACCATAGTTACTTTAAGTTGCATTATTCTTGATGCATTGGTCCCAAAAGACCCTGGTTAATAACATTTACTTTTATGCAAACAAGGTTTGTGAGTATTACTCACTGTAATTTATATTATCATGACCACCCAAAGGTCCAAAATCATCAAGACAAGCCTATATACTATAGTATTAACTACTTTTGTTACTTTGAAGGGTCCCATGTATCTTAATGAAAGTTCACTAACTTCTCAAAACACACAAGAACATCATAAAAGTCAAATTAAATGACCAAGAAGAGTTTCACAAAAATCTTCTAGCCCTCATCACATCTCTTTATCCTAGAAAGTGTTTTTCTCATCCCATAAAAAAGTAGTTAGGGAATCTGGCAAGAATAATGTGTATATGTTAATACTATTACTACTCCATGTAATTTTGGATAAGTATAACATGTCAATATTGTCACTACTCCACAGATCTCCTGACAAGTATAACGATGAATAGGAAGGGTAGATATAAAGTATACAAAAATCATGGAATACTCATCTATATGGAATCTTTGTCTATCATATACATGCATATGGCCATACAACTAAATTTGATAAGTTATGCCTATCAAATCTCAGATTCAACAAGTTTGTATGTCAATACAACTCAGTACCACAATATAAATTAATGTGAGGTTAAATAGGATACCATCCTATCGCTTAGAACTCACATTCCTAATTTACCACTCTTCCCTTAGGTTTTCATGACCTAATGATATTAAAATGTGCATAAAATTTTCAAATAATCATAATTTTATGCTATTAGATCAAGGAAGCAAAGTTCTATGCTAAATGATTTTAGAAATAAATCATACAATAAATTCGTAATTATTTCAAGCTACTACTAGCCACACATAACTAGTATCATATTTTATAGTCTTAACTTATAGATTTATATTCATAGTTAAGAAAAATTAATTTTGAAATGAGCATAACATACATAGGTTGAGAATCACACCATTCTTTTAACCTTATAGAGGAATAATCAATCAATATCTCCTTGTTTTCTCAACTAGCACATAACAAGTAAAAGTTTATTTCAACTTATAGATTGACAAGATGTTTCACACATGCTAAACCTTACTTTTAGTGATAGGTATAAAAAATTCTCTCCTCAAAATAATATGCTATGAGCAAAAGAGAATAATAGAAATCTATGCAAGTGTGTATAATACTAATTATAATCAAATTATAATTCTTAGTATATAATTATTTGAATCAAGGTTTTCCACCTCACATGGTCTTAAAATCACAAGTTAGATCAAGTAATTACTTCAAAGAGTTATAAGTAAAAAATTAGAGAAATATCGTCTCAAAAACTCCTACATACCTTCACGAGGTAAAGGAAAACATTGCAACTCAATGTTTCCAAACACTACCTAATTATCCTATCTTATAAATATGGTATCTCAATCTAATTCCATATTTAGAAGAGATATATGCCAACATAAAGATGTGTCTATCCATATAATATTAAAACTTGTCTCTCATCAAGAGTATAAAAAATTCTCCCATAGTTTACAAGGGGGCATAGTCAAACAACATTTAAAAACAATTCCCATTTAAGAGAATACTATATCAACATCATACACAAAAGACTCCTTTTAGTAACATCACAATAATGTCAAATGAGAATAAGATGATATCAACTCATTTCTAGGACAACTAAGTGGGATGACACCACATATCTTAAGATTTCAAATTCCATAAACAAACTTCTATCACAAAGAAATTATCTAGCAACACAGCAACACTCTACTAAGAATATTTCCACCACCCTAGGTGGTACTATAGAAAAAATGGTCTTGCGAGAATTTCCACTCCTAGGATTTATGAATATAGACACAAAATAAACTCAAATTTTAAGTTAGAAGCATATCATGCATAAAAAAACTCAAAAACACAAAACACAAATGGCTAAGGTGGCCTGATTACCAAGAAGGATGTAACACACTCGAGGTGTTCAATCTAAGTGATGAAACTATGGTATAAAGATTTTTTTTCATAACTTATGAACTATGATATATACCCATCTACCTAAGCCTTGAATAAAACCATCACCATTATGACACTTGATGAAATGATCTATTAAATAACTCAAAGGGATACAAATGCTTTTATGGTTCACACACAAATAATGTCACTAGGTTACATAGGTGGTTTTACTAAGTCTCAAAAACTTCAATGATATAGTAACATAGTTTTACAATGAAACACCACAAGTCTAAATACCAATGTAAGACTTCATTTCACTAGTTTTACAAGACACAAAATTATTAATGGACTCATTAGGTCCTAGAGTTTGATCCATAGCTCTGATACCTCTTGTAACAACCCTACTAGGTTAGACAAAGAAAGACATGAACAATTTTTTTTATTAAATACATATACCAAATATAGATTACACCATAAGAATCTAGAGAGACCAAAAAAAACACACAAGGTGATAACTGTAACAAGCATAATACATAACATAACATTGATCTCTAACATCATGAGAGTACACATCATATTGTGAAAAGAGAAATTAATTACATTAACTTGATTACAATTGAAGCAAGTCTATAACCACCGTTGATGATTTACAATATCAAGTAATTACAACTCAATGATAAATACAATACAATACACTTAAAATATGCATATAGATACATGGCTCACCAAAGTATGACTTCCTTGAACTCTCCTATATCTGTGGCAATCTCAAGTGTCATCTCAAAAGTAGTAATATTGTGGGGAGGGTGAGCATCATCTGAACACTTTTCAACCCAACCACAGACCAATGATCCCCTACACTATCCCATCAAGAAATGGCCCTCCCTTCATGGATGAGTAGATAGTGATGGTTCAGGAATCTAGAGAAACTAGAAAGTACCCATGTGTTGTATGATTCTAAACTAAACATACAGTGTATCATAGAAATCTATTCTATTGCAAGATATTACACTAAAATGTGAATCACACTCATGAAATAATAATATCTCACTAAACATGCTTTGGTCCAAATCTTTACAAATAAAAAATGATAATGATGTAGATCAATCAATTTCATACACACCACTTGATTGGACTACCTTCATCTAACATTGTAATTCCAATAAGCCAGTGAATCCTTACTCCACATTAGCAATGCATATTCATCAAATAAAATTTAACCACAAGATTCATAAACTTACATCCTACTAGTAAATTCATCACATAAAACGCTATATAAAGGAGTAATAATAACATACATTAAGTTCATTTAACATATGCATAAATATTCCATTATATTCTATCCCATACTAGAAATAATGATTACAAATATACCACCTAGGTAAACATAAAATTTAGTTATATAATATAAACAATATAATTTGTTTCTAATTATCTACACCTATGGTAACCCATATTACCATAGTCTAGTGTTTTAAGACTTGACTACTAGTTATCCATAATCAATCATAGAAAGTAGTCTCAAATACATGGAAACATAAGTAACTATATATATATATATATATATATATATATATATATATATATATATATATATATATATATATATATATATATATATATATATAAAATAAATTAAGTCGTCATTCCTATGGAATATAATAACATTCCAACACAAAATTTGTTAATTTCTCAGAGTTTGCACACATGCATACACAAGTCTTATCAATTGTAAAACACACACACACACACACACACACACACACACACACACACACACACACAATCCATAACAGTAATCAACACGTATATAGTAAAATATTCAAATGTAGATATGATTTAGGTATAATAACTATAGTAAATGCCACTTAAAGACCATATAATTTTAAACTATAGTACCCTATGATATCCCATACTATCATAGGTTCCCAAATACATTATAACACATAATCCAAACATTTGATTTTAAAGACTCAACTAATTTATAATAAAAAGCATACAATAAATAGTTATACCAATTGATAAAGCTTACCAAAGTGCCATAGCATATAAACATGCATATTGATATGCCTTTAGGCACTAAGTATAAAAAAATATTTATACATATTAACATACTCATATTATGTAGTGCACACAAACATCCCCTACTGAATATGCATAAATAACAATCATTCATATTATTATTAATGAGTCAGATAAACCCATTATCCTATTGACTCATTTTATTTTAGGAGACTAATCTAAGGGTTTATTTCTTATTACTATATGGTGAATATGTTATTTACAATATACTGATGATATAAATATAATGTCAATGGTTGATTATATTTCCAAACCAAGAGTTCAATCATTATACTATCCATTTACAAGCTACAACAATGATCCCTATAACTGATACTTATTCAAATTATGTGACTGTGCACCCACTAATTATGCTAATAATGTTTCTAATCATTATTAGATATGGCAAACATAGGTTCAAATCCATTTAATTTGGTATATTTTACTAATAATAGTAATTAATTTCCTGAATTCCAAATCAAGAATTCCATTCAGAACAAGGCCAAGGTAATGCCTATACCTAGTTCCATCCCAAATACCCTTGGTGTCTTTGCACCTGCAATATGTAAACCAAAGAATTCAAAATCAAGGAAAACTATAACCTAAACCCATATATGTAGTTAATCATCAACCCAGGCATCCCATGCATAAAATAAGTTTATATTTTTGTAAGAGCAAGATAGTGGTTAAAACATTATAACAGTTCATTCTTATGTTGTATTTTAAAAACATACGGATAAGCACAATATGTGACTATAAAAATGAGCTTAAATCCATGATTTGTTTTATACATTTATAGATTTAATCTGTCAATGCCTTCCCATGACCAAAATAAATAAAAATGAACAATATTTTCCCACATCATGTTTTCTCCATGGATGACACGTGGTTTTTATCATCTTAAATTAAAAAGGTTCCTTTTCACTCTTACACTTGTTTTGACATTAAATACTTATGATTATAAATATACTGACCATTCTAGGGGGTATGCACCTTAGATGCATAGATAGAAAGATTGCCATGTCCTAATTGTAAGAGTTATAAATTTTTTATCTCCACTTTATCTTTCTGACTCTGATAATTTGCTCAATAAGCTTAGATCATTATATATAGGTTTTAAACCACAAAATTTATTTAGGTTTTAAAACATCACAAATGCCATCTTTTTTTCATAATGACTAGCATATATTGTTTAATAAACTAAATCACATGTAATATTTTTTAATTAATATGAGTTAATTTGATCCAGTTTAACTATGAGCTTTGGTTATGAAAAAGATAGAATATTAATTTGATCTATTAGTGTTTAAAATCCCCACATGTAATAATTGTGCCTAGATTTATGGTTTAGCCCAATTGTTAAATGTAGGAAGCGGATGTGAAGTGACTCACACTCCTAGAAAGAAATATGACCATAATATATATACACTATATATATATATATATATATATATATACATATATATATGTCCTACCTAGACATGGAGATAAATGCATATTTTTAGTCTATTGAAAATGCAAAGGGGCTTTTTGAGTCCATTGAAATCCTTGGCTAAAATGGAATGTAGTTCTGCTTAAGTTGAAATAGATGAGATAGAAAGAATGGTGGTAGTGTTACTCTTGGGTTGAGTTAATGAAAATAATAAAACTTGATATGGAAACAATGTTAATGTTATTGGACAAAAAGGTTGCTTTAGGAGGTTCAAACCCTAGATGTGGTGATAACAATGATTGTGTGAAGGCAAATATCAATGATAATTTATTAAGGGTGATGCCACCTAAAGCAAAACCTTTTTTAACAAGTATAATCTAATGCCATATCATTTTACATAAAGTCAATGCATCATTATTTTAATGTAATGAGTAGGGTTTTAACAATAATACATTGGTTGAAGCTAAATAGTAATCGATGCCATGTATATTTATGGATTATGTAAACCTGTATAGTGCTAGGCAGTAGAGCATGAATGATCAGGACACCACCAGTTAAAGAAGTCAAGGATTGTATGGATTAGATTCATGGTTGATATATATATATATATATATATATATATATATATATATATATATATATATATATATATATATATATATATATATATATATAATTAAAACATTATGAACTGAATCCCAATAGTGGCTAATATTATTAATATAGTCCATAATGAGTGGTATTGATACAAATATATATATATATATATATAGACACACACACACACACACACACACACCTAATTTGCTATTATAGTTTGATTAATATACTAATGTATATTCCACATGATATTGTTTTATACATTCAAAATATCTTTCCCTATAAAAATACCTACGGGTGAGGAATGGGTCAAAGATAAAAATTGGATAACCAAAATTAATTCCATAGACTTTCCATATAGTGGATTATAAACTCGATCTTAATCCAAACTGGTATGTTTGACCAGGTTAGTTACCCAAGCATATTCAAGATTAGGAGGGGTATAACTCATCTCCCATCTCTATGTGAATTAAATCCCATCTCACTCATTCTATAATATAGAGCAGTCTAAGCTACATAGTGTGAGGTCACCATTTTTGCATATAGACAAAAATAGGGATCAAGTTGATACCCTTATATATATATAGCTAAAAAAACATAATATAATCGCTATAATTTTCATAAAAAAATATCTATTAAAAAAATGTTATTATAGTGTAAAGAAATCACATATTATCTATAACAAGCTTTACAAAATTCAAACACCACCAACCTTTTAAGCTTCAATACTTTTATGGTGCCATCTAGACAATTTCTTGTTCGGTTTCCACATTTTCTACATACTCATCTTTTTGTTCTTCTATTATACTTGGAAGAAAATCTTCTTTTTTACTTTAAATCTATTATTTTGATTTATTTTCATATAAGCTTTAATCTAAAAATAATAACTTTCCATTATTATTATTTCTTTTTTTTCATTTGGTTTATCTTTTTGCTTTATTCTATTTTATTTTTATTTTATTATTTTCCATATATATATATATATATATATATATATATATATATATATATATATATATATATGAAATGCTAAACTTTATAATTAAATTAAATTAAATTAATTCCTAATATATTATATAAATTTTAAATGACAAAGCCAAAATTTACAAATAATCCATATTTATAAATTTTACTTTTGCCAAATTGCCCTACCGACATAAACAGAAGAACGTGCCAAACACATAAAATAAATATTTATGATAATTTTACCTAATCTGGCAAGCCACAACAAACAATACTTCAAGGAAGTAATCAAACACACCAATAATCAAATTGATTTAATGCATTTCAACCATGATTAATTTCTATGTGTGTGTAGGGTTTTGCCAGCTCTCTATTGACCTATGATTTCTCCATCTACAACATCCTCTCTAATAAAGTTCCCCCTCTGATATGCTCAAGTGAAGAATTCTCCTTCATCCAGCTCACAACACACAAGTCATTATATATTTTCACATGATAATCATAAGCACTAATATATAAATTAATCAATATATGAATATACTTAAAATGTAAATACATATATAAACCCATTCATAACAAGAAATCATGTATTTGCATCTAACTAAGCAACCTTCTATTATCCCAAAATATCATAAATCTCAAGCTTAGTCAAAAATATATCCAAATCCAAATTTTTTAACTGCATATATCCATGGTTAATCTAACAAGTTTGTCTAGTGAGGAATTAGGATGTAACATGAAGCATCTTCTTTACACTCTTCAAGAACTTGACTTGCAACTACAACCTCTTTCTCTAACCTCCATAGAACAGGCTCTTCCTAAAGAAGGGAGATTTTGGGAGGGTGATGAAATTCATCTGTTTGAGAGGGAATATGAATCATGGAAGGTTTATCATTATCAGATTTTAGGATCTTGAGGGCAATGGAATTATTTAGGGAGTTTTGGAGAGGAGGGAAACATAAACTCTTAAAGACATATACATTTTGTTCCTTCTACTTGGACATTACCTCATCAAAATCTGAAACCTCTTTGTCCTCATGTATAACTTGAACTTGAGGCGCAAGTAAGGAAGAAGTGAAACTACAAGAAGGTTTAGTCTCTTGAATAAGCTCTTGAGTAGTTTTTTGAATCCAAATAAGAAGCTCCCTTGGCTCAAATTGAGCATGGTTAAGAACTTTATAAGAGTAAGAAACATAAGAAGAATGGTAAGGAATACAAGAGGGTTATTTATATAATTGTTTAAACTCAATTTGTTGCCTCTCCCAAGCCTCCATCTTCTCCAATACAAGATTACATAACTCATTCCTCTCTTATGGATCATTGCATATATTTTGAAATAGACCATTCACTTCCTCATACTAAGATTTTGAACAAACTTTCCTTGCATATGCTACTATTTTGAGCTCTATCTCATCCATTCTTTCTTGTAAAAAAGGTTGCTCCTATTCAACATCATAGCCATATGGGAAAGTTGAAGTCTGGTCTTGATACTGATATGGTTCATAAGGAAGGTAAGAGGCATGCTCTTAATAATAAAGATCATGAGAAACTTGATAAGTATCATCATAACTTTGATAAAGCTCCTAGTTAGGCTGATTAGTCTCATAAAAAATCTCATATATATTATAATAAGGATGGTAAAATTCATCATTGGGATGATAAGGAAGTTTAGCATAGTTTTCCTCATACACAGCCATGAAAACAACATCAGGATGATACAATGAAACTAGACTTACTTGGAAACTATGCCTGGACTTTTAGAAGTAATTGATTGAGCTCAGAGTCACAAAATACTTCATGAAAAACACTACTATAACTATAATTTCATCAAGACCAGCTCCAATGAGTCCCATCAAGCATGCCAAAAATGATTGTCAATTAGGAGTGTTCCCTTTTGAGAAAATGTGTTATTCCTCAGTCCTATTGGAACATGGAATATCTCTAAAGTGTGGGTGACTTCAGAAGGGAGACAATCTCTAAAAAGGGATAGTTCCCTTGGTTCTCTCACTAAAACTTATTTTAAAGCTAGTACCTACTGATTTTGGCAATGAAAAAGATGCAAAATATAATACTTGTAATGAAATTGAAATAAAATTAGAATGAAAGGTGATGCACCAATTGTTTTTTGAGTTATTATTCTTGTAATGGAACTTATCTAAGAGATAAAATCTTACACACATTCACAACACTCAGGTGAGATTTCTAAAATAATGTTTCATAATAAGGACATGACAGATTCAACTTATGGAAGGAAGGACTAAACTCACATCCAACACATGAACTCAAACTTTCTTTAGTTAGTTATAATGAATTTTAGAAGATCAAAAATATCTCTTGAAGGTATAATAACTAGATAATAACAAAGGAAAACAAGTATTTCACTAAGTTATATCAATGGCAAGCAGATACACTTCACTAGAAAAACCCTAAAAATGGACTTTAGCTTATTATTCAACTCAAAAGATTAATACAAATTTATTTATACTTTAGGAACAATCCAAAAGTCAAATATTCATTTACATTTAAACAAAAATGAATTCATATAGCCAATAAATGTTTGGAGACAAAGCAACCCCAAAGTAGGGGACTTCAAAATTGGTGAAAATTTTCCTCTAGAAGTGCTATGTAGAATTTTCCATCTTATCAAACTTTAGTCTTTCATAGGGTGTCATGTAATATAGTTTATCCAAACTTTATTTTTCTTAGGAGACTTTTCATAATGCTTGGTCATTCTTAGAACACTTGGAGAGTGCTTAGATTTTTACACCAACTCCTAGATTTTAGCCTTGTTTTCTTCTTGAAGAACGAGTCTCCCTCCATGGATATAAGACTTCAAGTCCATTAAATTATTCATTTTAACCCTTATCTATCTCATTAATTAAAATTGAACACTTGGCACAAGTTTGTTGTAAGACTTCTTCAACTCCTTTTGACTTTATCTTCTTATGGGGTGTTGCAAGAGAAAAGAGACTTCCTAGAGATTTGGAAACCTTTTCCAATATGTTTTCCTTCATTAAAACCTTATAATTACTCGTTTCTAGGTCCAATATGGCATACCATATTATATAATAACGTTTTAATACCTTATGAAGAGTTATATGCACTTGTTTTGTCTTCAAACTCTCTAATTATTAACTTTTCACCAAGGCGTAGAAGGTAAAGCTATATTTTTCTTTAAATTTACTTCAAAATTGTATATCTCCACCATGAAAGGATTATAAAAATAATATAAAACCTAGGATAAGGTTATTTATTGCATAAATAAAACAAACAAACTTGATTTTACAATAAAACTATGCATTTTCTATGAATTCTTAGTATCCCTTTTTATCCAAATCTTCATGTTTGGGAGAAACTGGAAGTGATGATGAGAAACAGAGACTTGTTATAGGTACCCACTATCCTCCTAAAACTCCATATAAAATTTGGTGGCCAAAATCCAAGTGTAGACATGTTTTCTATCACCTTTTCTTTTCCTTGATTATGTCATAATTAGCATGAGTTAGTGTTGGAATCATCATTGGTAAGCTCCTTCAATCATATTGGGAATCTAAACCTATGTCAAAACTATCATTAATCATGGATTTCCCTTGACATAACCTAATTGATAGTCAATTATGTCTATATTTTATGTTTCATACTCAATAACTTGGCATACCTATAGGTGTCAATTGTATATTAGTCCCTATGCATTGATTTGAAATAATCTTGAAGTCCCCAATGCCCTTTATCAGTCATTTGATCATCCAAACTTTATAAAATCTATAAGGCATGACCTTTCCTCTAACATAATCTAGTTGATAGCTAATATGACTATATTATTGGCTTAAGGAATGTTATAGGTGTCTATTTTTGTATGACTTTGATAAAAATGTATCTTTTGATAACTCTCACATTGTCCATTTCATCACAAATTCCCATTGTTCATCTTACCTTACATATCACTATACTAAGAACACTTTTACCTCTCAAAGCTAGGCTTGCTTCTTGTAAGAGGTTTTAGATGTTCTCTTTGCCATCTTATAATACCTTCTTAAGTTTTTATACTATGTTTTTGACCTTAATACCCTCATAAAAATATTCAATTCACCTTAAATTATGCATGAAAACCATGTGTTTGTGGACTTGTTTAAGAGCTTGTCAAAACAAGCATAACTCTACCATACCTGAGTGTTTCATATGACTATATTTTTGCATTTATAATTAGTGTTTAAAGTTTTGGAGCCTCCTTAAATGTTTAGACTTCATTCTATTGTTAACATATTTTCATTAATCTTTTACATTGTAAGACTCCACCATATCCATGCTTGAACAAGACATTATCTTTCAACCTTGACTATGTATCACTTTAGGCTATAGGTGGAGGTGATTGTTGTAGGTGATCATTTTAGTCTTATGGCTATGGGTTTAAAATAATTAATCCTCTTAAAAAAATAATTTTATCTAGGTTAAATCTTAAACCTTGATTTCAAACTTTAACAACTAGGACAATCAATAACATGCCCAAGTCTCTCAACTTGCAAACTATCCTAAAACCTTATTAAGACTAACTATAGGCCACTTATATATGGATAGAGGATGGGAATGGTAATAATTCCAAGGTGTTATGGTGGTTATCCTTGATTTATATTCCTTGATCTTCAACCCTTAATTGTCATTATGCTTCTAGAGACATTCCATGCCAAGGTCTTGTCATCATTGTAACCCTCTATGCCTTACTTTAAGGTATGTTAATTGTAGTTTTACTTATGACTTGATAAGATATAATGTCTTGATAAATTATGAGGAAATGGTTCATTTAAAAACATTAACATGCATTTTAGATCCCTCCCTATCCACTTGAGGCTATTCAATGTCTTTTCAAGCTCAAGACTTTGATTATCCTTTTAGTACTTCTTTACCAAGGAGAGGTGTACCTTGTGTACAGACAAGACAATTTAAGAATATTAGTTGGGGTAGATGATATATTTTTAAACTTTATTTTGATCATGAATCATTATATATTTTCCTTAAACTCATCACTACTCTAATTTTTATAATATACTTGCCTTTGAATGACGCTTTTGAAGCTCTATTATAACAAGCCATATGAATGGTTTTAGTTGCCTATGAGGTTTGTGAGACATGGTGACATATGACTCATGATATAAATAGCCATTACATATGTTTTAATATGCATTTAAGAATTCTCATTACCCCCATTTTACTCATAGGAACCCTTGAATCCTTCCTATCAATCTAACTGTCAAGAGTCTCCTTTAGTTTCCTTTCACTATACAGACTGAGTGCAATCATGAGGATAAAAGTACATTTATAGGTGTCATTGATTGGTAATTTCATGATATTCATTACTTTTTAGGATTATTTTTCTAATTGGATGTTTTAATAACACTTAGGTCATGTTTGGAGTTTAGACCAAAACCCTTACTGTCATGTTCAACCCCTATTGCCATCCTTCCAACCTATAGGTGTCAATTTGGGCCTAAAATAGGGCATGTAGGTGGTTATATAGATCATGACCCTAATCTCCATCTCTTCTTGATATGTCATTTGAAACACTAGTTTTTCCTTATCCATAAATCCATCTGCCATGGTTTCCTTTCTTGTCATACAATCTTAGACTATGGGGTTATCTTGAAGACTATAGAAATCATTGAAAAATGGTAGTGATCAAACATAAAACTTGGATACTTTTTACTACCTTGTGATTCTAGTCACATATTCATTCTTTTATAAAAGGTTCAACACCTAAAATAGGGATACCAAATGGAACCATTAGGCTAGTCTAAGCCCTTTTTTGATCCCTCATGAAAATCTCCAAAAAGCTATAGTGTCCTAATTTTCTACCTTTAGGGAACTTGTCCCTAAATCCTTCTTCATGTGCAAACATGGATTTCCAAATATATCTAAAACTCAAAGGTTTCATCATGGAATGATATGACATACATTAATCCTTTTATACCTTGAGGAAGGATCAAATAGGTTCCAACACTATATTCTAATCTTTCTTAGTCTCTACATAAACCTATAGGTGGTACTTGCAGGTGTGACATAGGTAGTGAAAGAATGTTGATAATGCAAAATATATGGCCTGATCCAATCCATCATTTACCTCATAAAATTATCATAATGGATGTTTTTCACGTTGATTTTATTTAAACCAATTACATACTCCTTGATACATGTTCATTCCTCTATGAAACCCCTATAGCTGACACTGTCGTAGTAGACATGGTAGTAGATTGGAGATGCTAGCTCAAAATATGAAATAATATGTAATTTAATGAATTTAATACCCATGATGAGACCTTATAGAATAAAACCTCTCAATATTATACATGACTCCTATTTTAATGTTCATAGGACCTCATTCTTTAACCACCATGGTTACAAGTGAATGCACGAAGCTGGTTGTGTATGGTGAATTTGAGATCATATTACTATATTGGTTTCAAATATTACCATAATTCATAAGATACGATAAAAATAAATTTTTAATTGAAAAAAAATCATTCTACCTTAATCACTCCTTGAGATTATGATACCAATTATTCCTTCTATAAGTTGAAGGTACTCATTCTTGAATGTACAAACTATGACAAAGATCAACATGATGCAAGAAGTTTAAGGCTTTTTCAAGGTTTATGATGTATCTTATATCTTGGTTTTTTATTTAAAAAAATTTCAAACATCTCTCATCAATTTTTATTTTATATGAACACTAAAATCAAGCTCAATAAATGCACTTGTACCTTGTTGAAGAGATATACTCAATTTAAACACCCTCAAATCAGAACACTCAGAAAAAAAGCTTATGGACCATAATTTTGAATTTAAAATATGTTTCATGAACGAAAAAATCCAATAATAACCTATTATTATGTAAAAATATACTAAAAACTCATATTTTGCTTCAAAACTGACCTAAGAGACCAATTAAAAAAAACCATGATTTTATGCTATAAATACCTTCCTGGAAGGAGTTATAAAATTATAAAAAGATGAAAAGTAGAATAATTACCTCTAAAATCATCGCTAAAAACCATTTATCTTAATTTTTTTTTAGATTGAGAAATAAAACTAATAATATACCCCTCTCAGATGCATAGACTATAGTGACATGTTAATACTCTTAGCAATTGTTCATAAATATGGTAGAAAAAATATAGAAAAAAATTAAACTAAATTAAATATTACTTATACACCTAAAAATTTCCAAATTTTAATATCTTAACTCTCTCTCTCTTCTTCTTGTATAGAGCATTTTTAAAACTGCCCTTTTAGGCATGCCAAGAAGGTCAATATTGGAGCAAAGTTGGTTTTCAAAAAAAATTAACCTAAAAACTTATCCAAACTAGTTATGACCCTTTAATGACCCAATTAATTCTCTATGATTCATTTATCATAAAAAAATCCTCTAAAAACCAAAATGAATGCCTTAAAAAAGCTTATTTTTGTACTAAAAGGCTATTTTCACTAAGGAATCTAAGTGAAATGATTTAAAATGTATTACTGAGTATTTAACATGTATTATGAGGTGAATAAATATGGAATAAATCTTATTCTTGATCGTATATCATCAAAACCTGCTCTAGAGGGCACAAAATGGTTAGATTTGCATAGAAATGAGTCATGAAGTTAGTCTAGAATGTCATCACCTTGATAATTCATATGTTAGGCATATAATGACCTTGACACATGTTATGAAACTCATAAATACACTTAGGACTCTTCTCACTACAACACTTTGATTTGAATCTATCTTGGGCATAATAGGCTTACAACCCCAATTCCTATAAAGATTGTCAACTTTGAAATTCTAGTTTTGATTGAATTGAGAAGCAATGCATTTTTAGGACCAATTATAGCTGAGATTACATATTTTTATTGAATGTATATTTCACATTAATTTCTGTCTTTATTTATAGATTTATGTATGTGTTTTTCTTTCTAATGTTATAATATCTAAAGACATGCAATGTTTTATGTATTATCTTTATTCATGCTTGAGTACTAGAAGTTTTCTAGATTTTTATTTTTATTTTATGAAAATATTTTTTAATAAAAAATCATAATTGTTTCTTTGATATAAGCTTCTATAAAACTACTATTTATGTTGGATAACATGAAAAGGAAAATAGGGTATATAATGTGTTATTTTTTGGTATCAGGTAAAGGAAATTTTGAATGGTAAAAAAAATTTAAGGTATTAATTTAAACATGTATTTTACATGATCAATTTAATTTAGAAAATTAAAAAAAACTATAAGAACAAAGCAATATTGGCATACTTTTGGTTTTGTAAAATAAATGGTATTGGTGACTACTTCTCCAAAGAAAATTTTAATGTTCTAAAGAAAAAATTGCTTTAAGCTTCATGCAAATGGCTTGAATCCAACTAAATCTTTTTGGTTTGGTGGGGAATCACTAATTTTATTTGAATTTTTTGTGGTATTAAAGGGTCAATTTCAGTTATTAGTTGTGAAGGTTACATTTTAAACAAATTTATATTCAAATTTAACATAACCATCTCATATAATTTGAATATATGAATGAAATAAATGTTTACTAGGTATTTTATTTCTATTAGTTGTGGGTTTATAATTAAAATAATTGAAACTAGAAGGGGTTAATGGAATCATAGGATATCTTACTGATCTATCTTATGCTTGGATATAGTCTCTGATAGAGTGTTGTTTGTTATGCATGGTTGTATTCTCTGATAGAATGCTAGTTTGTCATAGTTTGACTGAAGTTGAGGATTTTCTCAAATTTTTATTATTTTGTCATGATTTAAAATAGGTTTCTATATTAATAACATCTTCAATTTTATAACCTAGAAGTAATGTTGTTAATTACTTCTATTTACATCTGGTTTTATGACATTTATTCTCAATTAGGTGTTGAACATATCTAAAATATACAACCTTGTTAGCACCTCTCCTTACTAAATTAACATGACATTAATTAATTATTTCATGTTCTCCCATTCTTGGAAATAATATATTTGAGCCTTGATTCATCTCATGGATTCTAATAGTGTTGGCCAACAATGATCATATATTTTTTATGATTGAAGGATTGCCAAAGGTTGGCTACACTGGAACTTTTAGAAAGTGATCCTGGAAAAAGTGGATTTACTTGAAACCCAAAGGAGATCAGAATATTTTGGAAAATTAATGAACCAAGTTTAGATGTATGTCTTTGACTATTAGATGAAAACATTTTATTTATATTGTTTTTGATAATTAAAAGTGATTTATATCATAATAGGCCATTTACCGTTGAAACTGTACATTATTCCTATTACCATAATTTTCCACTTGGCCTTGTGAGAACATATACAATTGTTTTTTTCCCTCTCTATTATATGATTTTCCAAAATATTAGTTTACCACTAAATTTTTAAACATGTATATTATAAAATATTGATATTTATTATTATTTTTAAATATTTACTATAATTTTATACCAATGGATTATTCGCTCAAAAAAAAAATTTAACATACCAACTAGTAAAATTATTTACAACATATGTTATCTTTCATTAAATATATGTCAGGTTAACTACCATAATGACTAATATATGAACTAAATTTAGATATGCAAATAAAGTAAAATAATCCTAATCTAAGTTAAAATTCAACTAAACTAGAGCAACAAAGAAAGAAAATAACAATCAAAACTTCATAGTTTGAATACAAAACTTTTCCATTACGATGTGTATCTAGTTTTCTCTTTCAAGTATGTGGTGCTCTCTCCTCTAATAAAAAGAGAGAATGTACATCATTTTGGTGTAAAATGATTAGTTTTATTCACTTTGATTCACTTTGGGTACAATATTCAAGATATTGTGATTGTGATTTCAAAAGGGATGATTTCAATGTTTGTGATGCTTGAAAATGGAGATTTAGAAGCTTATTTATAGTGGCTTGGAAAAGGATCTGATGGTGGAGGATCATTTGGACTTTTTCAATGCTCCAATTGATTAACGATTGAGGATGAGTCCTCATCCATGAGGATGGAGACCTTTTCAACCTGGTTGAGAAAAGAGTGGGGTTGGTTAGTTGACTCAACACGACTTAGTCAATTTACTTAACAACTCAGGGGAGGAGTTGTAAAAAGTAAATAACTTTATGAATTTGGTTGGGATGAGCGAGAAAAAATTGGGAGAGGTTTGAATAGGTAGAAAATCTAGATTTAAATATTTAAAAATAAGGATTTAAAGGTGCATAATTAACTTATTCAATATGTTGAATTAATTAATTATTTGATTTTAGGAGGAAATGTTATTTATTAATTTAAGAAGAATTATTAATAGATTTAGGTGAATTTTGACACTTAATGAAATTTAGGTGTTTACATTTACCCCTATTTTAAATATTTTTATGAAGTAATATTGTTTCAAAGAATAATAGAAGTAGAGTGTTGATGATAGAAAAAAAAATTGCCCCAAATGAATGAAAATGAGTGTGATGATGCCCCCTCGAGGATTTGTGCAAGAAACAGACAAATGCTAAAAATTGATGAAAAGAGGAAATAGTTAAAATGAGGTTGATGAATGATAAATCAAGCTATTTGAGGATTTGATGTCAAATTTACAATATGTTGGTGGTGGAAAAAGGGTTGCCCCTAGTTAATGAAAACTAGAGTATGGATTTGAAAAACAATAATTTAACCACTTGGATATTGCATGCTTATTATTGTTTGCTAATAACTCAAGGGTCAATTGATCAGGTGTGGGAATGATATATCCTCATAATAATAAACTATGGATATATAAATAGAAAAAGGTATTGAGTGTAAATGATTGTTGATTTTATGTTGATAAATGATTGCAAGATTTTGAATATAATCTTGGAATGAATTGATATAATGTTTCTATTAAAAAAATGGATGAAAAATGATTTGAGTGAGGGATCGAAAAGAGAAAACTATCATCAATAATAAAAATACTTATCTCAATACTAATGTTTGTAAAATTGTAGAGGGTATACATAAAACAATTTACCCCTAGTTGTTAAATGCTAGAGAAGATATTGGAAAAAGTACATGTCTCACTTTATACACTGCATGCTTGGATTGTGCTTGGACTCAGGGATTGCACAAGTAGATGTGGGAATGATAAATCTCAATTATGGTAAGCTATATGACATAAATGAAAAATATAGATTGTCTGATTCATGATAAATATTTATAAAATTGATATTTCTAAGCATCGATAAGGAGATATAATATTTTAATCAAATGATAATATAAAATGTGTAAGGAATGGATTGAATGGATGATGGTGGCTAAAGTGACCCTAGAGACCCTATTTTTATAAGCATTGCCTACATAATCCACCATAGAGAAAGTTTCAGTAGGGATATAGTCCAGATGTAGTTCTCCCAATATGGGAAGGTAAGTGATGATGTAATGTAAGATTGACCCATGAATGTTAGTAACATACCTAAGTTAATGATTTCACATTGTGATTAGATGATGGATAAAGGATGGGTATTATGATTTTGTGAGTCCCAATCAACAAGTACAAGAGATTGAATGAAAATATTAGGAAATGATTGTGGATGATTGATATTCAAACATTAATAAGAAAATAAAGAGACTACATGGATTAATGATGATGGATCAAATGATTCAACAACATATATGAGATAAGGATGGATGGAAGAGAGAGGTGACACATATATGCTTCATCTAAGAATGTGAGATGGTTTTATAACTTCCTTGTTTTTATTTCATTCTTTGTATTGGATTGCCAACAATAATTCCAATCGAGTAAGAGTTGATCAACTTAATTTTTTATATTATGCATGACAATATGCACCAATGGTATAGAAAAACCATGTTGACTATCATGTGATACGTATAAGGACTAATAGATTCACAAGAATAAAACTTAATGCATCATGATATGGAAGATCATAATAACACCATTAGTAATGCAATAGTGATCTAAAAAAGAAAAAATAATAAATATAAGATAAAAAGAGATGTTTGTAATAATGAAAATGATGTAATTAAAATAAACATAGAAGTAAACAAACACTGTAGAAGAAATTAAACTCCCATGATGTAAAAGAAAGTAAATGACTATACATACACATAAGCAAATGACTAAAACAAGTAAGCAAATGAATTTTTTGGATGTCCTTGGGTAGAGTAGAACCCTTTGGTTATGTAATTTTTAATAATGTTAAAATTTATAATGATTAATCCATATAAGGGATGACTAGGGTATGTAACAAAGGATGAGATGTTTTAATTGTTTTTTGGATTTTATTTTTTTTATGTTCTAATTTTTTGGTTTTTTTGTTGGGTTTTGTAATATTTTGGTTTTTTTTTTGGATTTATAAATGTATATATAGGGAATACCATCAAATGTAAAACCATATTCTAGAATTGAGGAGTGAGTGGTAAGGGATGGAAGGAATACATTATATATGGAGTATAGATGAATAAGAATGGATTGGAATTAAGATGATAATTGTAGGGAACACATGAGGTAAGAACCAAGTGTCTAGTAATCAAAATAGTATTGCAAGAATACATCAAGATGTTTCTAATAACTTATCTCAAGATGTTTCCACTTACTTATCAAGGTAAAAATGGGAAGAAGTATGGTTTTGTGATGTTAAAGACTGGATTAATAAGTATGGGTTTCAATGTGTTTGGGATTAAACGTATAAGGATGGGCTTGGATAGGTAAGGGTATTCAAGGATGGTGTATATTAGATGAGAATGAGTTTAGGATGGATTATATAGGCATAATATGGGTAAGTATGCTTTAGGATAACTTAGGATAAGTAACTATGGATAGTTTTAGGGTAAAACAAGATGGGTAAGGTTGGAGGAATGATTTATAATTCATAGGATTGAAATGGAATGAGCTTGCCCCCAAGTTTATGGTACTTGTGAAAAAATGATTACTTTAAGTATGAAAAAAAAATTTGGTTTTCATCATGTTACTTGGCCACTACACCATAGAAATGGTTTTCACATTTGGACAAATTTATTTCTATTTCTGTTTCTGAGTTTTTTTTTTTTTTTGTTTTTTTAAATTATTATTATTATTTTTTGGCATCTCAATTATAAAAGGGTTCAAGATTAATGATGATTACCACTATTTATATTTTTATTATTCACTCCAAATATCTCTTTAGTAACTTTTATTTCTAAGTTGGCTTCTTTTAAATTTACCAGGATATAGTCATAGCCCCTATAATAGAGGGTGTTGTTAGACAGGGTGAAGTGAAAAGTATGTTTGATGGAGATGCATGTTGAGTTTATGAATGATTTTAATGAATGGAATCATATTTGGGATGAGTATATGGGTCATGATGTAAAGGGTGAATGGGACCAACAATCTCATATTCAATAAGACTGGGAGTAACTGCAAGTGGGATGATTTGGGAATTCAATTATTATTCAATGATATCTTCAATTTGTGAAGGGGATTCATCTTTAAAATGTGATACTATAGAGGATATATTGATTTTATAATCCAAGAGTGCCTTATAAATTTTTTCATCAAGGGATTGTTTTTTATTGTTTTGACTGGGATTTAGATTTAGATTGTCCAATAGTGCCTCAAAGAGGTTTTCACTAAGGGACTCATATATTTGATTTTCTATATTTTGATTTGGATTTTGATTGAAAATTATATTTTGATCATCTGATAGTGACTTAAATATGTTTTCAAAATGGGGTGTGGAATTTAGATTTAGACTGTAGGAGTCATTTCGATTGAGGTATAGTTTTTGTTCCTCAAAATATGTAGATGTTTCTTGATACTCTTTTGGTAGGATACCAGCTAGGAAGTTTGGAATTATTTTATTATCATAAAATGAAGTTAAATGTAAGTAAATTCATTGGTCCCAATTAGAAGGTGAAGGATACTAGATTGTAAGATGGAAGGTAGGAAAGGTGATGTTTATGAAAAGAGTGATGGCAGCACAATCCTCATAGAAACTATGAACAAATCTTGCTTTGATTATGAATGAATTTACCTTAAAAACTACAAAAGTATCACTAAAATCTTTAAATTTACTTTAAAATTGTTTGTATTTGATGTTATGGGGTCTATAATTTACTTTAAAATGAATGGGTTTGATAATTCCTTGCTCATGGATTATTTTATTTATATGTACCTATATCACTTGGGGTGCATGTTATAGGGTGATGGGAGATTAAATAGGTGATAAGGATTTGGGTGTTTGGTTAATGGGAAATACGCTATGTTTGTTGAAGGAGGTTTTGTCCAAGATAGGATCTTGGTCAAAAATGGGATCTTGATCAAAGATAGGGTCTTAATCAAACATAGTTTTTGGTCGAAGATAGGATCTTCAATAAAGATAAGCTCTTTATCTAAAATGGATGTTAAACCATTATTGTTAAAGGTAGGTTTATCAACTATGGATTGGTTGAAAATGGATGTGTCAAAAATGGGATTTTGAAAAGTGGATGAAAGGTTATGACCTTGACTTGGAAATGGTGTGGCATGATTCAGCTCAGGAAAGCCATCTTGGCATATCCCCAAGATATTATTTTTAGACATGGATACACTTGGATCTACGTTGATGTACCCTTTTTTAATCAAATATTAGATATAATGTTTTAGTCTCATATAATAGTTTATAGAATGACCTTAATTTTTGTAATAATATCAATATTAGTTAGGTCTATACCACTCAAGTTTTAAGACATTTGGCTCAAAGTATTTGTTATTTGGATATATGACTAAATTTGTAGTGACAAATTTTTGAAATAATGCATCATAATTTTCCCCTAAAGGAATGAAATATTTATTAATAGGCACGGTACTCTTTTTGATAGATTGGGAGTTTTGAAGTTGTTGTAACTTTGGGGTTGGAGTGATATTAGATGGTAAGGGTGATAGAATTAGATTCCCTTTGTTAGTGTGATAGGGGATGTTACAATCAAGATATAAATAGTGGAGGGGAGACATGGTTGATTTTTCAAAATATGTTTACTAGTGTTATGGTGATGTTGATGTGGAATGTTTTGGGATTCCCTATCTAGAGAGGTAGCTTGATCTTGGAAGGATGGATTTTTTAAGGTTGATGGACTTGAATCTAATGGGTTTGTGAACAAATGTGAATTTCATGTAATGTGGTTCAAGTTTGGGAATTGATTGGATGTAAAACCAAATGGTTGATTTTGATGATTATATAAATCTTGGCTTTGATGGGCGTAAGATTTTAAAGGTTGATTTATATGAAAGATAGTTGGATTTCACTAGATTGGAGTTTGATTTTTGAATGGATTTTGGTTCAAATATAGATTTGAAAGTGACAGTGAAGGTGAATCAAAAGTTTGATTTAGATTGATGTTATAGTTGGAACTAGATGGATTGGTAAAGAAGTTCATGTTTGAGTTGTGGGTTAAACTAGATGCAAAATCAAAGGATTCATTTTGATTATTATAGAAAGGTTGATTTGGAAAACTTGAATGACTATTCAAGTTTGGATTTGATTGATTGATGGATGAGGATGAATATAAATTTAAATTCAGATTTTTATTTATTGGATGATTGATTTGATATTGATTTAAATGTGTGTTTGAATCAAAATTGGTTGGGTAGAACCTTAGGTTATAATATGGACTATTGGGATTGTGATTCAGGATGAAATTGGTTGTGTTATTGTTTCAAGATGTCATTATCTTTAAAATGGGTGGAAAATATTGACAAATTCTAAAAAAAACTAAAGGTATAATTAAATAATTTTACAAACAAAACACATGCCAAGGGTGAAGAAATAAATAATAACAAAAAATATTTTATGCTAAACAAACAAACAATTGCACATAAAGGGTGAAAACTAGGTAGAAAGGTTGTGAACAACTTTTGGGATTTACTTTGTCACTCAATCATCCATGCTCTTAGTTATGGCCTAATATTTCAAGGCACTAACCATGTAGGATCTTACCATTTTCATGGTTTATTGAGTCTAGTTTTGAGGGTGTGTGGAAATTTACTTCTATGTTCTAATTGCTAACCAATGCACCAAAGTCAAATGGCAAAAAGGTGATCATAATCTTAAGGTTTATACGAGCTTATCTAGGGGGAATAAACCATGGAATAAATTGATATATTGGATGCACACTATTGGGTTTTTTCCCAAATCTTTAAACATAGCTATAGGGGTCTCAATGTGTTGATAATTGACAATATCAGATCTAAAATCAACTATTAAAACCTTGGGTATTAGATCATGAAATCCCCTCACATCATGGTGTGCTTAAAACACACAATTACTTAGGTAATTGAAATAAATAGATCTAAATGGTCAATAGATGCCCTAATAAAATAAAAATAAAAAGTAGATACTCATTTTTTATTTCCATGATTTATCACCAATGTAACACCGAGAAAAGAGCATACAAAAATATTACTTGGGTAACATATATAAATTGTAAAAATGTTTCTAATTTCTAGGTAATATTACCAATGTAATGCCAAGGAAATAGCATATGTGTATTTCACAACCACAAACAAAGATACTAAAATAAAAGTGATGTAATTACTAGGAATTTAAAAAATAAAAACAAGAATGTTAGCAACAAGAAAAATTGGCTTTTATATTGATTCTTTGTTGATCCTCTTTAAAAAATGTTTTGTAAATAGGGTGTTAGATTTTTTAATTTGTCTATAAAGTGAGATAACCTACAACAAACAAGTGAAAACCTTCAAAAACAAGCAAAAAACAAACCTTTGTTACAAAAATGATGTTACACAGTCAAGTCAGAAAAATGAAATTAAAAAATGATAATGAAGGAAAAACATAGAGAATAAAAAAAGAAAGAAAAACCCATGTTTACCAAATGATTTTGCTGCTCAAAGCAACAATTTCACTATGATGAATTAATTATTTTCAAATGAAAGCACTATGAGATATGATGAAATTGTTGCACACAAAAATGATTTTGCTACCCAAACTAATGATTTCAATTCAAAGAATAGTGATTTTTCTATGAGGTAAAGCAATTTCACTATTCCAAGATGAAAATATTGTTTCCAAATGAAAACATTTTTGATGTAAAAGAAACACAAAAAATGCAAGATAAAAGCACAATTTCACCGTTAAGTCCCATAATTTTGATGCTAATGTCTTCGAATTTGTTGTTATCTAGGAAAAACATACACAATTGAATATAAAACTAGTGACAACAACCTTTAGTCCAACCAATACTAAAATAAGTGAGATTAAATGCAAAAGACAATTATAAACAATAAAAACTAGAAGAGAAATGATATTTAAGTGCAAAAGGAGATGATAAGAAGATCAAAAAGATGTGGGTAAGTCCCATTAGGCATGCCAAAAATGTATGAACTAAATTTAGATATGAAAATAAAGTAAACTAATCCTAATCTAAGCTAAAATTCAACTAAGTTAGAGTAATAAATAAAGAAAACAACAATCAAAACTTCATATTTTGAATACAAGAATTCTCCATTATGATGTGTATGTGGTGCTCACTCCTCCTATGAAAAAAGAGAATAGGAAACATTATGGTGCAAAAAGATGACTTTTATTAACTTTGATTCACTTTGGGTGCAAGATCTCAAGATATTTTGATTGTCATTTCATAAGGGATGATTTCAATGTTTTTGATGCTTAAAAATGGATATTTGTAAGCTTATTTATAGAATCTTGGAAAAGCATCCAATGGTGGAGGATCATTTGGACTTTTTCAATACTCCAAATGATCAATGGTTGAGGATGAGTCCTCATCCATGAAAACAAAGACATTTTCAACATGGTTGAGAAAAGAGTGGGGTTGGTTAGCAGACTCAATAAGACTTAGTCAATTTTCTTGGAAACTTAGGGGAGGAGTCATAAGAAGTGGAGAACTTTGTGGATTTGGTTGGGATGGGGGAGAAAAAGGTGGGAGAGGTTTGAATAGGTGGAAAATCTAGATTTAGATGTTTAAAAATAAGGATTTAAAAGTGCATAATTAACTTATTCAATATGTTGAATTAATCAATTATTTTATTTTAGGATGAAATTGTATTTATTAATTTAAGAGGAATTATTAATAAACTTAGGTGCATTTCTACACTTAATGAATTTTAGGTGTCTACAACTACAAATTATAATTTTAACCATTTTATTCTAGTACATCAAGCTTGAATATGTGTGCGTATAGTTAACCAAATGATATTTTTTTGATTTTGATGTGAACTTTGTATTATATAATTGCCTACAATTATTAGTCTTTTCAAACAAATAAGCACTTTGTGTGTAATTTTTTCTAACTAAACTTGCCGTATGCCTGTATAAGGCCTTATATTGGTATTAGAACAACATAAAAAAAGTAAGGTAATGAATAAATGATGTTATATAATTTAGTTGCATTTAATATAAATAAATAATTCACATTTTTAAATTTTATATATTTTGTTTTATGTTTCAAGCTTGAAGGATGATGGTGTGTTGCATTCCTAGAATTATGTAATTTGAAATAGTGGTGTCTCTTTATTTAATAATTTAAGAAGATGAAATTTGAACAATGTAGTCAAACCAACTCAAAAGTGTGGTTCATTATTATTTATTGTAATGTTATTTCCTAGATCAGTGTGACTTATTTTATGTATTTTATTTTTCCAAATACAATAACGTAAATAGATCATTGAGCAAAAGTGATAATTATTTAATTTTGAAAATTATTTTTCAAGGCCTTTTTTTACATAATATAACTTTACTGTTACAACTAGAAAGCCAAGGACAATTATAGATTTTATATTTTGTTAAATCATGATTTTATACATTAACTATCTTTTATGTCTTTGTAACAGTGCAAATTTTTAATGAGTAATGGTCTTGATCCATGACCTTCATATGCTGAACCATTTGGAAAATTTTTGAGTGAGTAATGGTCTTTGTAACAATGGAATGTTCTAGGAATTTTTTATTAAATAATGGTTTGGCACCATCCTTTCATCCCTTGGAATGTGTAGCCTAAAATTCAAGATTATGGATTAAACTATCTAGTTTA
Source organism: Torreya grandis (assembly GCA_037957365.1). Lineage (NCBI taxonomy): Eukaryota > Viridiplantae > Streptophyta > Pinopsida > Cupressales > Taxaceae > Torreya > Torreya grandis. The sequence continues at coordinate 356,122 of JARHVA010002080.1, forward strand.
ATCACTCAGACTTTAAACCACTAAGTAAAGTCTAGAGCCATTAGAACCTAATACAAATGGATGAACAAACTATTCAAAATAACATTACAATTCTAAATCTAAATGCTCCAAACCATGATCAAATGTATTAAAAATGAAAAGGATTGGGATGATAGTTACCTTAGACTCAACAATTTGACATTATGATGGCATGATGATAGATTATTGATGAAGTATGCAAGGGTTATTTTGGTATGAAGATTATATGAATTTCCAAGATGGCCTTCCATGGAGGAAGTGAGTTGTTTAAATATATTTTTAAGGGAAATATCAATGGTAGAGATCTGAAATTAGTTGAAGGAGATCAAGGGATGGGAATTATCTAAAGAATTTAAAATTCCTTGGAAGCCTCTAGATTTAGAGGGTTCTAAAGAGAAGGGGTGAGAATAGAGAAGGTTCTAGATTTGGAGGGTTCTAGGATCCTTCTTAGGATTAATGATGATTATATGGGAGATTTTATGGGGATTAGGTGAGTGATTAAGGACTAGGGGTGTATGAGAGCCTAGGAATAGGCTAGTAGGTGGGTAGGCCATGAGAATTTAAAATTCCAAAATAATAAATAAGATTAGGATGGGATAATGGGGATTTGGGATAAATTAATGGATTCGTGGGGATGGATAAGGTTAGTATATAAATAATAATAGAAGGGGAATATTAAATAAATGACTAGGAAGGGGGTATATTAGGACAATATAAATTAGAATAAATGAGTTAAGCATAATTAGTGTCAACTAATAGTAATATTAGTGACATTAATATAAGTGCGTGAATTTAGATGCATACATTTTGCCCCTCTTTGAAAGGGCATTGTGATTGGATGAAGCAAAAGGAGTAATTGTCTTTCAAATAAAAATTATTTCATGGATAAATTTTATCAAGTGATGTCATTAGTGGATAACATTATTGGGTATGATTCCCCTTCAAGGGGACATGTGGGGAAGAATGAGACATATGGCTAGTCAAAGGAAGAAACAATGGGTGGGATATGATGGATAGACAAGGGTATGGGATGCCAAATGTGAGATAAAATATGACTTGAGTAATGAGGTATATATTGATGATACCCCTAGAATATACACATGCACAGGGAGTAGAGATGATGGGTGTCATGGTTGTAAATGCATCCCAAGGGGGAATCAACCATAACATGATGATGATAAGATTAAAAAGGAAATAATATTTATATGTATCCCAAGGAAGTATGCATGTAAGAAAGAGATATATGCCAAGATAATATAGTGATTTAATAATATTAATTATGGGTGTATCTCAAATCTAAATCGATCAATATGATGTATGTGATGATAGAGAAGAAATGATATGATTGGGTGACCAAAAGGCATGACTACTTTTCATCAAATCAATGGGATATAATGTGATTAATGATGATGATTCCCCTTAAAATGACACATTCAAGGGAGTGATAATTGATTGATTGATTAATCAGTGATTGGGAAAAAATATGGAGGGTGTGATTTATCGAGCCTAATAGACAGGTGTGAGTGATTGATGAAGAGATTAAGGAGATGATTACAAGGATGGTGATTTATCAATTGATTTATTGATGATTATAGTTTAACTATTTTATTAATTTAGTACTAGGGGATGATGATATATGATGAGGAAAAAAGAGTTATTGGTTTAGTTATCTTTGAGCACTAAAAAGTTACCAAGTGTTGCCTACAAAGTCTAATAAGACCTTAGGCCGATTTAGTTTTGAATTGATGATGATGATGATGATGATGATGATGATGATGATGATGATGATGATGATGATGATGATTATGATGATGATGATGATGATGATTATTATTATTATTATTATTAGTATTATTATTAATGATTAAAGGGTGGTGTTAGTGATGAAAGGATATGACTCAGATGATGAGATGAGGATAAAATATTGGATGTTAGTGAAATAGATGGGGATAAGGATGATCATATGATTAGATAAATGATGAGGAGTAGGTGATAAAACCATCATATATGTCATAAGGCTCATCATAGTCTAAGAAATGCAATAGATATGGAACTTGACAGTATGCCCCATGATATAAGCATGACCAAGAGGACATTGTGCAAAATTGAATGGGTAAATGGTGAACTCTACATCATTGAGGGAACATATAACCATTATGAAATCTTTGGTGACCTCTATCATCCTTGTTCATTACTAAAGACAAAAATACATGATTCAAACAACATAAGATAAACAAGATATATGATAAAGGACATACAAAAAAAGTTAAACAATAGACAATCAACACACACAAGTATCTACATGCAATGTCACAATGACTTATCTAATGATGGGATGAGTGATTGGGTGATGGGTTGGACTAGAATTATTATGATGTGATTGTGTATTTAGGATATACTTTGATGGATAAATGATGATGATTAGGATTAGGATGAAGTTTTTCCCCTAGTTTAGGATAGAAGGAGGAATGACGTGATAAGGTCAATGAATACTAATTTGGTTTGGACATTGAATCTACAAGTGGCCAAAGAAGGTGATTTAGAAAAGCGATGTTTAATATGACCAAGTATTACTAACATACAAATCCTTTCAAGATTCCAATCTAGAAATAAGAGTAGGAGATGATAAGATCAAATACCCTCTATACTAGCAAAGAAGTGATTTTATGGGTGTTAGGTATGAAGAGGAAATGATAAGGAAGGTAATGGTATCAATTACCTTTCATACTAGAAAATAAGTGAGTTGATGGGTGCTAGATATGAAAAGGAAACTAATAAGAAGTGATGGGTGCCATAATTAAATTCTTTGAGAAGGTGATGCATGTTAATAATAGTTAGTCAAAGGATGAGATTGAAGAGATGGAGATATGGGTGATCACTCCAATTTGGTTCCAAGACTAAATGTGGTATCCAAATATTGGAATATATGAAATGGATGGAGGTGGATGTGACTAGGGCATTGGGCATAAGACAAGACATGATGGACTATTTTGGATTTTTTTCTAATTTTATGGTTTTTAGGTTTTTTTAGAATATTTAAATTTTTAGGGTTTTTTGGGAATATATATATACACACTATAAAAATGTATGTTACTATAAAAGGGAATACCAAGCCTGAAAACTAAGATAAGGATGAATGGAATAATAGATGGGATGACAAGAGGATGAGGATGATGTAGAAAATGGGGAAAGGACCAAAGAAGAAGGGACTAGTACTTTAAAATGACCCCATTGTGAAGGAACTATATATATAGTGGCCTAAATGTCCATTAGAGGATATGCCAAGTTGATTTGAGAACATTTCTCAAGATACCTTCCACTTCCTTACAAAAGGTCAAGATGGGAAGGAACAATGTGATGGAAGATGATGGGTAAGAATAATGGATAGAAGGGATGGATAAGGGATGGTTTGAAAAGTAATATGAAGTGGAAGAATTTTCCCCCAAGTGTAGAAAGACAATGCAGACAATAGATTATTTTACCATGATGATGAAAACTAGTTTTCATCACGATAATTACCTAAGGCACCAGAAGACTAGTTTTCACCATGGATGACTGACTTTTTTATTTTTATTTTATTTATTTTTATATTTTTTTCTCTTTTTTTTAATTTTGAATTTTAGATGGCATCTCAATTTATTAGATATAGGTACGAGATACAGGAACACTACTACTAGATAAATCCTTAACCAACATTAGTTATAGAGTGTGTCATGTTAATACTATGTTGTCATTACTAATGAATTTGGGTCCATGTGACCCTTATAGATATATAAACCTGATGTATTAATTTCCCCTAGGAGAGACAATGTTGCCTGGGGAGGTGATGTGAGGTATGGATTTGATTAGAGCTTGATTTTGATGGATGATAGGATCAAGCTAGGATGGTATGATGGGTGATGTAGGATTAAGACTAAAATGAATGATAGGATCATGATAGGATAGGGTGATGGGTGATGGAGGATTAGGACTATATATTTCATACATCATTGGAGATGTGGGATAGGCTTCATTTGATTGGTGCCAGTTGACAAAATATTGTAGGATATCTAAGACACTTTAACTTTGTGATTCATCTTTGATCCAATCACTTGATGGATGATTACCCATAATTTTGACATTATTTGGAATTTGAATACCCCTTGGTCCTTGATTTTGGGCTTAACTAAGGGAGATTGAATTTTAACTTCATAAATTATGATTTTGACTTTGGCATTCCTCTAGTCCCTGATATTGAGCTTCACTAGGGGTAGACATATTTAAACTAGGTCAATGATGGGAATATTCTTAACTTTGAATGATAGGATCAAGGATGACTTGATAATGATTTATGAATTTTGTAATAGGGTCTTAAACCTCTATACTTATGACACACATTATATTACTTTAGGAAGGCTCTAATGATATATGTTCCTATTTGTATTTATGGAGAGAGGTGATTAAGTAATAATCGATGGGGAAAAAAGGGTCCATGATGGATGAAGGTGGTGGTGAGGGCATGATGAGGTTAATGAGGGGTGATGGGGAAACATAGTCTTCAAATGGGTTCCTAGGAGACCTAATTTTGACATCAAAGAAAGTCTCCTCAAGATCAATAAAAGGATCATGAGGACTAATTGTAGTATAAACATATAAAAGAGGATCAAATTCACTTTGATTATCTTCAATAGATAGAGATTGTAAGAATTTGGTTGTGACATCATCAACCTAATTAGGACCAAAAGATATGCTTGGTGATGGATTGGAGGTATTTGGATTAGATATATCCTAAAAAATACAAACATTATCAACATCTAATATGATATCGATGAGGGATGATGTTTTTGATTTAGATATTGGTGTTACATATGATCTTGATGCAGATAAGACTTATGTTGGCTCTGATGTTGAATTTAATATATGATATGTAATGCTACTAGTAGAGGATTAATTGTCCATAATTGACCTCTCATTAAGCTATTTTTGATATGTTGGATGAGGAGAAGAGGATGGAGGAGTAATGAATTCAATATGGAGAGGGACCTAGAATAATTCATGAGAGATGGGAGGGCTAAGATCATGGAGAATAAAATCAGTTATGATGGAGGATTTTAATATGGGAGTGGTGTCTTAACCTTGGCTTAGAGAGGGGAGGACTTGATTGGTTAAAAAATCTTGGCATTCCTCTTCTTGTGTACCCAGGGATGGAGACTCATCTAGTCGATCCTTAATTATTATGTTTCCATGTTTGATAATGTCTTAAACAAAGTCTTGGAAATGATGACGTCAATTAATGGTATGCCCCTAGGTTTGGTGATATGTACAATATTGATTTGATTTATACCAAGAGGGCTTAAGCTTAGTGGGATCAAGATGTTGAATAGGTGAATAGACCATCACATTAGTGGTACTGAGTTGTTTGAAAAGGGATTTCAAGGAAATAAGAAGAGGGGTATATGGACCCATTTCATTATGTCACTTGGATGTGGAAGCATTGGGTTTTAGAATAGATGATTATTCACATGACTGGGTGGATGGACAAGTAGTAGTCAAGGTGGCCAAGATTGGATTACCTTTGATAGTATGATAATGGTTAATGGATGGTTTATGGTTAGTGTGTAGAGGATTGGTACAAGACTCACATAAAGGGTATTGTATTGGAGGTGCAATAAGTTAAAGTAGATCAACACCTTTGGGAAGTGGAAAAACTATCAAAATGAGCCATAGGAGGATCTCATCCTTGTTGGAAGCTATGTATTAGTCTATTAAAGTGGGGTATAACTCTATTGGGTATGAATGAAGAGTGATGGATAATAAGAGGGAGACTTAAAGATTAAGGATGGTTTCTTAGAACATAGTAGTTCCAAAGAATCAAGATAGTATGATAAGTAATGATGAGGATTAAATAGATGAATGGGTAAAGGATTAGGATAATATTTTAGATTGATATTTTAATAGGTGCTAATGATCTATCAATGATGCCTAGTTTTTCATGCTAGCAAAAGGATGGGGGATTTGATGGGTGCCTAGACTCAAGACTAGTAATAGGAATATATGATGGGTGCTAGTTATGAATAGGAAATATGATTATATTAGAGATGATTAAATTGATGATTGATGAGTTTTCTATATTGATACTAAAAAAGTGATAATATGATAAAAAAATATTTACTAGGGTATGAAATCTGATAAAATGATGAGCAATACTGGACTAGGATGATAGGACGATATGAAAGGATAAAAATGATTAGCTCAATACCCTAAATCAATGTGATCAAAATGGGATGGGGGGTGATTATTTGATGAAGGTAACATATAGATAAGTGATGATAAAATGATAAAAATGGGGTGAGATGGGGATGTTTGGACACAAATGTGACCTAAAAAGCTAACTATGATAAGATATGATGATATTAGAGTAGATGGGTGATGAGGTGACTAGGCTAACGCAAGGTCAAGATAAAAATTTGATAAGGACAAGATTTAGACTAAGGATAAGACAATATGTGATTTATGATATGTAGATTATGGGGGGATGAACTAATAACATGTGGATCTAGTGATAGGATGAGACTAGACGGGTGTACAAAGAACAATATGTAGAATAGGAGGATGAGATAAGGACATAAAAAAAAAATGATGTATGAGGGGATAATGAAAATTATGTAAAATATGTGATTGGGATATAGTCAATAATGAGGGGATATAACTAGATTAGGATAATAATAAACCAAGGTGAGAGATGGGATAAAAATATACAAAGGCAATGATGAGATAGAAATAGGATGGTGGGATATGGTCAATGATGAGATAAAATAATATGGGGATGAATAGATTAGGATGGAATGATATGGGGTAGGGACAAGGATAAGTATTTACAAGAGAATAAATTATATACAAGGGTATGATGAGATATAGGATATACAAGATAAGATATCGGTGATGGAGATGTGATTAATGATGAGTGGGTATGACTAGCCTATGAAAGGACAATGATAAGGATATATAAAGATAATATGTATAATGGGATTATGACAAAGATGATATTTAAAATATGAGTTTGTGCAAGACCAATATAAGTATGTATAGGTTTTGGGTAAAATACTGACTCGACTCACAAACAACATGGGTCTAACACAACACACATCGAATCAAGCAAGTGACAAGCTTATGATTAGTAAACTAATGGGTGTGTAACTTGATTCCCACATAATCAAATAGATTAATAGGTGAGTTTGTAGGCCTATGATCCATTAAAAAATATATTGAACCCTCTCAACCCCACTTACACATGATGGCTACTTCAGAGATGATATGTTGATTTTGGTTTAGGTCTACATAGGAAAAGAGCTGAACACAATGAAAATAATTAAACACAATAATACTATATTTCACACTATATTTATTATATCACCATTATTATAAATATATAGGAGAATCCTCTCCTAAAATATAGGGGAGTTACAAACAACTCAACCCAAATACGTAAGTTAGTTTATCAACACCAACCTCAACTCACATAAATAACCTATAATAGTTAGAATAATAAAAAACTATATTCTTACATATAACCACTAGTGAATAGTTACTAATGTAATTATTCATAATAAAATTCAAAATTCAGGAAGTAACAAAATACTTCCTAACATTCTCCCCCTTAATGTGAAGATGGAGAAAACATCCAACCTATATTGTACTTGCTTTCATGGTTAGGTGATTTTCCATTGGTTGATCACAAACCAAGATAGAATGGTTTTCATACGAATGACCAAAAATAGAGAGTGGTGGTTTTCCATTGGTTTATCACAAACCAAAAATGATGATATTTTTTGAGTGGTTTACCAATAACCACATCATAATGTGCCAAGTACATCCATCAGCTCTCATCACATTTTCATTTTAGGAGATGTCATAGGAAATATAACATTGTGCTTTACACATAGAAACTACAAATGGAACATTGTGTCATGTCCCCCCCCCCATAATGTGAAGTTTCCATTTACACCACACTAAAATGTAAAATGAAAACACACAACTAAAAAAATTAACATCACACCACACAAGTAAACAAGAATACTTTTATGTTCTTATTTACACACACAAACATCACCAAATCATTGGTGCAGTCCTATCATTAGTGATTGATGAGAGGTCATTAGAATACCTCTATCCTCCATGTATCCTCCAGCCTCTAGTGTCTAAAATTACCTACTCAAAATATAAAATCTTTAGAAACATAGCCATTGCTTTCATTTGGTTCATTCTCAGTATCTGATTCTTCTTCAGTGATGATATTGGCCTCATTTATTTTAAGTTTTCCATTGATCAAGTCTTTAAATCAAACTCTAAAATATGAATTCATATGTCCCTTTTTATTACAATAAAAACATTCCATTTACTCCTTATTTTTGGAGTAATTCTTGGGCTTATTTTTCAAGTACAATGCAGTCTCTTCCTCTAAATATTTTTTAGTCCTTTTTTATTTATCTAGAAGAGCTGAAATCATATCTTCAAGTGATTGAGAAGTCATCTATCTAAGAGTGAAAACAACATTTCTATAATTGGAAGGCAAGATATTTAATAAAATAGCTTTTGCATGTTTGTCATCTATTGGAGCTTGAAATTTCACTAGTTGTCTCAGAAGTGACCTTAGATCATTGATGTGACTAGACATATTGATCCTATCATTCATTTTGAATCTAAACAACTGGAGTTTTAAAGAAAAATTTGCATTGACTACTTTTAATCTGAATAGTTTGTTCAAAATTTCCCACATTACGTTTGATGATTTTTCAAGATCTACATAATGCAACTCAGAGTCATAAAGAGCCAATCAAATAATGGCTTTGGATTTATCATCCCTATTTTCCCATTCTATTAACTTTACTACATCTATTGGTGCTACTTCATTTCCATTCACTATCCTCCATAAATTTTTGTTCATTAACTACATCTGGATTTTGACATTCCATGTGTGGAAATTGAGGCCAATTAATTTTTCTAATGGAATATCCGTTATGATTTGGACCAACATTAAACATCAGTTTCCAAAAAAAATTACTTAATTATCACCTAAAAAATACCCTAATATTCACCTAAAATAGGACTCAAAGACAAAAAACAACAAACTCCTTTTTTTACATAAAATTGGCTTTTTGATTTTTGACAATAATTTGACTTATGACTTTCACCTAAAACTTTGACAAAAACTTACTTATAATGAATTTCCCCTTTTTACATAATAATGCCAAACACGTTTTTTTTAAAACAACCATTACTAAAAATAATGCCTAAATCACCTATTATAGACATTTAACAAATTAAAATATATATACATGACTCATATACCTTAACAATATAATAAATAAACTAAAAAAAAGACAATCCTTAGCTATGATCAAAATTTGTGGCCCAAACATGGTAGAAATTAATTATGAGCTATGAATGCATTTGCACCATCAATTAATTATGGGTCTAACAGCAATTTTGAAAGCTCAAAGGTTGAGTTTGAGGTAGATAGTAATTAAAGAGGTCGATGCCAGATCTATCTTCCTTGATAGAAGCATAAAATAAATTAGAAATTTCTCATACACATTCATATTTGAAACACCAAGCTTGTGCTTGAGATCACTCCAAAATAATCAAAAATTATTTGACAGTTGCACGTAGTTCATATACAGATCTAAATGGATGATGGTGAACATGATCTACATGGCTTAAATAATATTTAATAGAACATTTGCATAGATATCAGACCAAGTGGAAGCATGGTGAGAGGATCTACATCATGAATATATTTGGCTTAATATCTACAAAGTGACCTTCATAAGACTCTAATAGATACACAAAGATGACCATAGATGGCTCTGATAGTAGATGTTGATTATGGTTCAGATCTGCATAAGAAAAGCGCTGAACACATTAAAAATAATTAAACACAATAAAAATATATTACACACGATATTTATTCTATCACCAATCATACAAATATATATGAGACTCCTCTCCTAAAATATAGGGGAGTTACAAACAACTCAACTAAAATATGTAATTTGGTTTATCAACACCAACCTCAGCTCACATTAATAACCTATAATATTTAGAATAATAAAAAACTATATTCTAACATATAATAACTATTAAATAATTACTAATGTAATTATTCATATTATAATTCATAATTCAAACACTAACATAATATTTCCTAACATGATACTAAATCCTATAATGGTACATATGTTACGGCCAAAGGATCCTATGATAGGTATACAAAAGGCTTCTTTAGGTGCATCCCCTATATACACAAAGGTAAATTAGGGCCCAAGTTTGTATAGGATGCTATCTAACCACATTTTATCTTTTAGATTAAATTACACTCACTCCATGAACCCTTTATGGGGGATTCTGCTTAGGCGCCTAATCGTAGCTCTCTTGATATTTAGATTTTATCATAACACAAAGTTTGGACTAGTGCATGGTGGTGAAAACTATGGTCACTATCTCCATAGAAAAATAAAAATTTAATTGGGTTTATATGTGGCTTTTGATCCCCTATGAATTACCATAAGGGTGTAATGGGGAGAGCATACACTGATTATAGCCCTCAGGATACAAACATGCAGCCAAAAGATTAATTAATCAATTAGATTAAGATGTTTCATGTATTTACAAAGATGAAAGACAAGAATATATTAAAAAAATATATAAAATGATGAAAATAATATATACAATATGATTAAAACTATTTCAAAATTATTTTTAAAGTGCCAAAAGGAGTCTTTGATAGGTGGCCTACAAGCACAGGGTTAGTAGTTTCAAGCAGCATTCAAAAAGAGGTAACCTACAAGACAAGGATTAGTAGTTTTTTATTGATAATATTGAGGGGAAGCCTACAAGATAAGATGTTAGACCAAAATAATGACATATAAAATAATATGTTAGAGAAAATAAAATAGCCTATAGGTTCACACCTGCAAGAAACAAGATGTTAGTCTAATAGGCCTTAAGAAAAACACCCTAAAAAATCATGATTTGGATTTATAATTCCGGTGAGTCAACCATAATGTGGGGGTCTAGGGGTGGCATCCCCCAATAGGGTCAAGGGGTAGCATCTTGGGCACATTCCCTATCATGATACAGGGTGGGGTTGAGGGATTGAGCCCTTGATGCCAAAGATAATTTAGGCCTTTTAGAAGGCCTAGAATGACTCAAAATCTACCAAAAATGGCTCTAAAAAGTGCACTCAAAAAGATAATTTTGAATACCAAAAATGAATGCAAAATCACAACTGCATAGTGAAAATTCATAACTAGAGAGTGTAAAACCATAACTCTAAGACAAAATTGTATATCACAAGTTGTAATTTTGTAAGGGTTAGTTGACCATGATCGTTACCTACAAAATAACATTTAGTAAGACAAAATCATGACTCAAGATGACAAAATTGCTATTAGAGAAAAATTAAGATTTGTGGTTTTGTGATAAAGTACAAAAGCTTAAAAGTTTTATTTTATCTCCATACAAATTATTAAGTAGGTTGTGATAAATTATTTAGATGCCTATAACAAATTATGACTGATTCAGAAAGTCTATTTGATTATATATAAAGTAGGCTAATATTTTTATTAAAATTGGACATAATCAAAACTTTAAAATAATATTTTTAGTTAGAATTGGTCCTAAAATATGCCCTATGAAATGCCAAGACATCTACAAATAGAATTAAAAGTTCAAAATGGTAGAAATTAACAAAAGATAAAATCAATAATTTTGAAACAAAACTGCTAATGCACAGGATAAAGTTATGATTATCAAAATGTCATGATCTATGGTCTTGTAAAAGGATGGGAAAAGGCTTAAAGTCTATGTTTGTCTTGGTCAACAAATGATTTTATTGGCCTTGTCTTCCTCCCTATTGACCCTGTAAAACCACATAGAAAACTATACTGAGACAAAACTTGGTCATAATCAAAGGGGTTAGAAAAAATGATATATGCTTTAAAAATGAAAAGGTATTATAGGTCAGATTAGATGATGATTATCCCCCTAAAAACCATAGATATCAAGACTAAAACCTTAGGTCAAGCGCCCAAAAGGGCTAACTATCAGTGATTTATGAAAAATTGTAATATCATGAGTTAACAGTATAAAAATGAAAATACCTATACAAAATCACAATTCATGAAATCACATTATTATGAATAACTTGAAAAAAAATTGGTAGTAGTTTAAGAAAAATTGTAACTTGAATGGATAATATCGCTATTCATGAGGCAAAATCACTAGTTGTAAGGTGTAGTTATTTTAAAAGGAAAAAAACTAAAAAATCCAAAACTATTAATGATTAAGTAAAAAATTTAGTCACAAAGTCACAAGTCTCAAGATAAAACTATGACTGTAAAGTTGCTAATACCAGTGCAAGGTCATAATTTCCACCTGTGCATGTAAATTTTCAAAAATCTAAGCTTTTCCTTGATCCAATTGACCTTGTAAACTTACAAAAACACAACTAACAAGCAAAATTGATTAATTAAGAGAAAGTGTCCCACTGTAGTCACCAAAATGTAGTCTAAAATTCAAGCTTATAGATTAAACTATCTAATTTAATCATTCAAATTTTAAACCACTAAGTAAAGTCTAGATTCATTAGAACCTAATGCAAGTAGATGAATAAACTATTCAAAATAGAATTACAATTCTAAAGCTAAATTCTCCAAACCATGATCAAAAAAATGCAAAATGAAAAGGATTGGGATGGGAATTACCTTAGACTCAACAATTTGACATTATGATGGCATGATGATAGATTGTTGATGAAGGATGCAAGGATTATTTTGGCATGAAGACTCTATGAATTTACAAGATGGTCTTCCGTGGAGGAAGTGAGTTGTTTAAATATATTTTGGAGGTAGATATCAATGTTTGATATTTGAATTTAGCTAGAAGAGATAAAGGGATGGGAATTACCCAAATAATTTAAAATTCCTTGGAAGCCTCTATTTAGAGGATTCTAGAGAGAGGGTGATAATAGAGAAGGTTATAGATTTGGAGGGTTATATAATCCTTCTTAGGACTAATGATTATTATATGGGTATTAGGTGAGTGATTAGGGACTAGGGGTATATGAAAGACTAGGAATAGGCTAGTAGTTGGGTAGGTGGGCCATGGGAATTTAAAATTCCTAAATAATAAATAAGTAGGATTAGAATTGGGTAGTGGGGATTCGGGATAAATTAATGGATTGGTGGGGATGGATAAGGTTAGTAGATTAAGAATAATAGAAGGGTAATATTAGATAAATGACCAAGAAGGGACTATATTAGGATGAGATTAATTATAATAAATTAATTAAGTAAAATTAGTGTCAACTAATAGTCATATTAATGACATTAATATAAGTGACTAAATTTAGATGCATTTATAATTTTTGAAAAAATATTTTCTATAATCACTCAACACACAAATTAAATTTAAAATGTTTAAAAAAAAATTAAAAGTAACTAAATTTCCTTAGAATCCATGAATTTCTGTGGAAAAAAAATCACGAGTTAAAATTCTCTAATTTTTTTAATAAAACATAAAGAATCCTCACATCTGCACATTCATTAGATTTTTTTATCAAATCAAAAGAAATTAACTATGTATGGGATTAAATTCAACCAATCTTTTAAATAATTACTCATTACACACATCAAATAAAATAAATATTTCATTAAACATGAAAATTAACTAAATATATCTACAAACCATAAATTCATTGACATATATATGCCTAATTATTAAAAAACAAGGTCAAATTCTACTCTTAACTCCTGTAAAGACTTGGCACATGATTCCCTTGTTTTCTCTTACATTTGTCAATCCTAAATGAGCATCTGACCACATTAGTGACATTTTGGGTATACCATGATCCCTCAAACTATATTAAAATTTATTACACTATGTCACACCATTTATTGATCCTTATGAGGATTATTTTACAATTTACATCCTAAAATGTCACAATATTAAGTTATTTTACTATTGATTTAACAAGTATTATTGATAATTGATCATACTTCTAATTTTTCCCAATGCATTTGTAGAGGGTGTGTTTGTGTTTATCAAATTACACCTATATTTATATGGATAGTTTGCATACATGGGTTATATTTCATCTTTCCTTATTATTGGGTAAATGTATTCATATATATTTCCTCAATGTTATCTTATACATCCTATGCATTTGGAACATCTAGTAGGACACCTTATTTGACCCTCTCACCTTGAGTATATTATTCATATCTTGCCACTTGGAGGGAAGCATGAAATTATTAAATTTGACCCTACATCAATATTGAGTATCATATTATTTTAATATCACCTCTAGGACCATAATGGTCATATCATATTACTTTTATTTGGACTTCATTAGGATTATCTTGGCTCTTAGAGACATATTTATTATATATGCCTTGCATTCCTACATTAATGGGATCCTTGTTCCTTAAGCATTGTCTACATCCTTGCATTTCTTGATAGTCACACTTGATATTAACTTATACATGGAAAATATATTTCCAAAACGGGAATCATCTTATGATCTACTAACTATGTATTTTTTATGAAGACAAGAAAAACATATTTCTCACTTACAAACTTCATTGACCACATCTTATATATATTTTCCTATAGGGGCATTGTACCCACCTGAGCTTTATTTATCATATACATACCTATTTATTTTTTTAGGGGTAATGTACCCACTCCATGTTACTTATTGATCATGTGTGTGCTCCTATGGGGGCATGATACCCACATTTATCTCATGGGGAGCCTTATTTACAAATCATATATATTGAGTTTATCACACTTTTTTGTCTTATGAATTTACATTAATTATATATATTCCAATCTTACATACATCATGACACTTGATTGGATTCATACCTAATACATTTATTACCATATATTCATACTCTATAGTAATAACATATATTTGGGTAATTCCATTTTCCCATGCACATCATCCTTTTATAAGGATAAGTTATTATTTATGATTATTATATGATTTATGAGTATTATATGAGAATATGATTGAGTTATAGACATTATGTATTAAACTTCACATGAAAATATCATAACATCACATTTGAGAGTTACATACATTTAGCATTGAGATTTATATATTATATTACATTTTGAAACATTTTAGTTATCCCCATCATCCTACCTAGGGCCTTACATAGCATTATTTGTCTTATGTAGTTACATCATATTTGTGGAATCCTAATTTTCCATATCTTACTATATTCTAAGGTGAATTATCCCATTTTACATTTAGATTTGAATGATTACTATCTTATATATGTAATTTTACATGACATGTAATGATTATAACCAGACTTATACATAAATAAATACATTGGGGAATACTAGTTCTCCTTGTATCCATACCATACTTAAAACGGTTATTATACTCTCCTAAATTTCACCAAGAATGATGACATTAATAGGTCATAACATTTTAACTACTTTAGGTAGGAATAATAGTTCTTTGGACCATAGGAGTGTCACATTAATTCATCATATCAATTATTTTATGGACATGTATTCCAGGATATCAATGCTATGACTATATTATTTTCCTAACATATGATGTAATTAAAATCTTATTTTGATATGATTTATTTTAGATACAATTTCACATCCCTCACCTCAAAAGGGTAAATACATACACTGCTGATGTTTTCTAGAGTATTGCCATGGTAGTGAAGCATGCCCAATTTTATCAATTATTGACATAATAGTTAAGCATGAGTAGATTTTCGTAGTATCACCATAATAGCAAAGTATGATTATTTTTCAAAGTATTTACCAAAGTAACAAAACTGGATATTTTTTTTTGATATTTCCATGATAGTGAATATTTTTCTACTTCCTTGATCAACAAGTGAACGAACAACTAATAGTTTATAGAGAAGTGTTGGCTATGTTATGGTACATGTAAAAGGATAATTGTGAGCATTGAGAACTACAAAATCCTAGAGGAGTGTTGATTAGGATTCAACACTTGCCAAAATTTAAGTACCAAAAGAATTTTTAAGTTCTTATAATCCATTTTAATTTCAAATTTTCAAAAAAAATATTTTTCATTTAATTTTTACCTGATTAAAAGCTACCTATTAGAAAATGGGATTTTAGATAGGTACACTATATTTTACAACAAAAGTTTAGATCAATTCATAAAAAAAATATTATTCTTCCTATTTTAAGTCAAGGTTTGTGTTTAAAATTGTGTATCATTTTAGTTTGACATAAACATGCACCATAACAAATGTACCTCAAACTAGGGAAACTAGGTAGACACCTAATTAAGATATAAGAAATCTTATTGGAATAATTTTTAGCTCATTTTGGATACCATAGGTGAGTCTCATCAAAAAATTGATAGTTGATAATTTTAACATTATTGATATACATCTAGGGTCTTCAAATAGTCATGTAGGATGGTCTTCCTTTTATGTTTAGTAAAGTTTAAGTTTCTTTTGGGAAAGTTAAGGTAAAGATTTTTGTTGAGTATTTAAGACTTCTAGTGTCTTTACTTTCACAATTCATTATTGTCAATATGAAATGGGGTGTATTCTGAGGTTTTAACATGTTTAGCGGATCCTTTTATTTATTATAAGTTTCATGATATATCCAAGGCTAATGAGTCATTTTGAATCTTCTCTATACATCACTAACATGTGTAAACTTGTTAAAGACAATTCTAATCCCCCCAAATTTTGGAAATCACATAGAAAGGCACTTGGAAATGACTTGTGAGGAGTTTCATAATGTGAATTTGGTAGGAATTTCATAATATGATAGTTTTAGATCAGAAAATTGTCAATTATTGTAGTTTTAACACAAAAAGAGGTAGTTTAGTCACTAGTATTGATTTGGAGGGCTCATTTCAAATGAAAAAACTTTAAAAGGTGTCTCTTCATCTTCTTAGGTCAAATCCACACTCAATAGGTCCAAATAAGGTAATAAACACTTCCATTCTCCCATTGAGTTCTTGGAAAGCTTACAATGGCCATTTTCATATGCTTATACAAACAAGGGAGAGAAGGTCTGGTCAAAATCTATTGGACAAAGATTTAGGCCCAAATGACATTGAGTTTTCATACATTATTTAGGAGTTGTATGGACTAGGATTTATGAAAAAATTATAAGAAGGTAGGGTGTTATAAAACCCTATAATCTCTCTTTATGACTTTTTAAACCTCACTTGGCACACAAAATGGGAAGAAATATTCATATTTGAATAGGTTACAGGTTGAAGACAATGATTTTATTCATGTTTTGGGGTTTTCAAGTAGTTAGGAGAATGTTTCTAAAGTTATCACAACTATTACACACTCTATTGATGCTATGAAAGGTAATAAAATAGTCATTCAATATCTATATGGACCTAAAGCTTCACAACAAGTTAGTGACTAACATTTTTCCACAAGTGTTCATCACTGATCAATGTGTAGGAAGAATCATAGCAACATGAGAGTATTAAATTGAATGAAAGGAGTTATAAGTGGTTATTTTTATCTGGTGGTATATTTAAACTCATTCATACCTCATATGATCATTTATTATAGAAAATAAATGCAAACATAACTCATGCTATCATGAATACAAGGGACTATGTGTAGTTTGCACTAGTAGGATGTCAACATGGATTTGAGTTTGAACCTCAAATAAACCAATGGGAGAATTGGTTTCATATAAATTATTATGATATATAAGGCCTTAAATAACTCAAATAATATTTATGACCTTAACACCAACTTCTTTAAGTAAACCCACAGTGATCTCAAGATGGATATTATGTATAAATCTGCCTGTGCAAGAGTGAACCAAAGAGATAAATTTTGATTTTCCTAAGAGATATGAAGGTATAAAAATTCATGAGGATTGTTTTTAATTTAAGGGTTTTTTTTTGGTGCCAAGATGAGTAGAGAAGGATTCATAAGGTATCAAAATGACAAAATATAGACCTACAAGTCTCTGACTTGTAGGTCTCTATTTCAATAGAAATGCAATGAACCATATATGGAAAGATGAAGTTTAAAGGCCAAAAAAGTTATGGAAGAAATGATAAGGAAATGTGAGATGTATAAAAATAAGTTATAATCACTAGTATGGTACTCACAATGTTTTAAGATGATTGAAGGTAGTGTAAAGGTCACAAAGCTAAATTAGGCCTGAAATCCTAAATCATCACCTACAAGTCCGAGTGTGTAGAGATGAATAAACTAGTAGGTTTGAAGTGTTTATAAATTTTTATAGGTTATGGCAAGATTAATATAGGTTATCTTCCCTTGTGGAGAGTCAAAACTAATTGAAGAAATAGTTTCAAATCCTAACATTCAAGAAACCTAGATTGTGCACCTATAGGCCTATTGGGGAATTTTCAAGTCTATCTTACAATATGTGAGGAAAATATGATATATTTAATTTAAATTAGGGTTTATAATATTTTTAAAAATTTTGGGATCATGGTGATGGTATTTATAGTGATTGGCATACCTGCATTGAATGATGAACCTCAAACTAGACCATTAAGGTCAGATTGACCTAATGGCCTACAAACCCTCAAGGTATAGAAACCAAGTTGTATAACCTTTGGGAGGTAAATTAATATTGAAATACCACCTTAATACCCTGGTAAAAAAAAATTCTCAATTTTTGCTTATTTTCTATTTTAAGAAGAAGTAAGAAACTAAATGCGAGTATGGTAGAAGAACCTATTTATTTGTGCACGCATGATCCAGACAATTGTGAAGAGATATTCTTTGTCTTGGGAAGAATGACCTATAAATAAGAAATATACTAAATAAAAGGGATTTTTATATGGATAGTAAGTTGTATTCCTTAGCATAATCTAGGTCTAAGAAACATGCGCTTACTAGGAGCCTATCAATCCACACTCTTAAACATAGTTAAGTTGAAATAAATAAAGATTAAGTACTTGCATCAAATGATAGAAAAGAATAAAAGAAGAAATAAATTCTTGATAAAGGAAATAGACTAATTAAGAAAATAGTGGGTCAATACTAATGCTAAATAGGTTAGGTTGGGTTTAGAAAATAGATGAGGTCTCTATGAATAGGCACAAAGATAGAAAGTAGAACTTGGTTGAGGGTAAGTAGGTGGAAATAACTTTTTTTTTATTTCCTACCATAGTGACCATAACTAGTTGGGATGACCATTGGTAGTTAAGGTGACTGCCAGGGTTGGGTGACTATTAGTGGTTGTAGGTGACCATCGATAGTTAGGGTGACCATCAGTATTATTATGGGTTCTAGGTATGTTTAGAAAATGAGTTATAGAATAGATACAACAATGTTATGAAGGCTTATTCAGGGTCAAGGGGATAGAAGGTAATAAGTAGAAGGGTGTGGTCCAAGCAAAGATGTCAGAAACTAAATAATCAAAACTTGAAATAAGAAATGTACTTAACTAATTACTTGATGGTTGATGGTAGATTGATGAGTAATTTTGATAGAGTAATGATACTTTTCCTAAATAATACTTTTGGTAGAGGTTTAGGTCTCTATCATGGCTATTGAATTGCTAAAATGGGAAACCTGAAAAGAATTTATTGATGAACAAGCTCCTGATGACTACTTGTTGATAGCATGATTGTTAAATTCCTAGATCTTATTTCACCTTTTGCTCCCCTCCTTTTATAGGAAAAAAGAGATGGAAGTAAAAGGTTCCATATGAGGTTTTATTGGTTATTTTGATGTGTTAGCTTAATATCCATATTAAATTTTGATGTGTTAGCTTGCACATAGCTCGAGTTATCTTTTTTCAAATGGGGAAGACCTGATCATTGGTAGTCAAGGTGACCATCAATGATCAAGGTAAACATCAGTTGTTAAGGGTTTAAGGGTAGGTTAATGATTTAGATTTATCTAGTTAGCTAAACTAACTTAGGGTCATGGTTAAAGTTTTGGATAATGGTCTGATGCAGGGGTGTTTCTACATCTAGAACCATCATGTGCAATTTTCTAGTGTCTAAATTTTACCCCTTTTTGTTATGCAGCTTGTGTCAGCAAGTTGTAAGAAAAGAATATATTTTAGTTCAAAGGTTTGTTTACCCTGAGAATGGGAGGAGGTTTTCCCCCTCAAACTAGGAATTAATTAGGTGAAACCAAATTAGGTATGGTTTTGATAAGTGGTTATGGTGAGTCACGAGGTTGGTGACAAAAGGGTTGGGCATTTGAAGTGCAAATATGCACAAAAAATGTGACTAATTAGGATAGATAAGATCATGTATAGACTAAGTTTCCATATTTGGTAAAAATAAAAGGTTAGTTCTAGAAGGACTAGTGATGGGGTAATTGGGCCACAACATTAGGCATAGCTAATCAAGTTATTCCTATCAAGTCTCTTAGATAGGTTTTGTGTTTTTATAAGTATCTAAGGTAGGAAGTAATCCTAAAAAACATAAATGGTCTAGTGTGCACTAGGTGGTGAAAATTAAAATGTTTAACATGTCAATGTTTCTCTCAATTTTTACTTATTTTATAGTTTAAGAAGTAAGAAACTAAGTTTGGGTATGGTAGAAAAACTTGTTTGTTTGTGTGTGCATGATCTAGATGATTTTGAAGATCTCCTCTTTATCTTGGGAAGAATAACCTATAGATAAGAAAGATACTAAATCAAATGGGTTGTTAGATGGATTTCCTAGCATAAGCTAGGTCTAAGAAGAGTGAGTTTACTAGGAGGTTGTCAATCTATAGTTTTAAAATAGTTAAGTTGAAACAAATAAAGATGAAGTACTTACATCAAATGAAAAAAAGAATAAAAGAGAATAAAATAATAAATAAATGCTTGATAAAGGAAATAAACTGATTAAGCAAATAGTGGGTCAATACTAATGCTAGATAGGTCAAGTTGGGTTTAAGAAAAAGGTGGGTCTCTAAGAATAGGTAGAAAGATAGAAAGTGGAATTTGATTGAGGCTAAGTAGATGGAAATAACTTGTTGTTATTTCCTACCATAGTAACCATAAGTAGTTAGGATGGTCATCAGTGATTAAGTTGGCCATCAGTGGTTAGGTGATTGTCAATGGTTGTAGGTGACCTTCAATGGTTGGGTGTCTGTCAATGGTTGTTGTGGGTTTTAGGTATGTTAAAAAAAGTAGTTGTGGAATGGATACAACAAGGTGATGAAGGCATATTCAAGGTTATGGGTTCAGAGGGTAATAAGTAGAAAGATGTGGTCCAAGCAAAGATATTAAAAACTAAATAATCAAAACTTGAAACAAGAAATGTACTTATCTCATTACTTGATGGTTGATGGTAAATTTAAGAGTAGTTTTGGTAGAGTAATGGTAATTTTCCTAAAGAATAATTTTGGTAGAGGTTTGGGTCTCTATCATGGCTATTGACTTGTTTAAGGGGAGACTTGTAAAGAATTTCTTAATGAATAAGCTCTTGATGATTTTTGGTTGATAGCTTCATTACCTAATTGCTAAATTCTTGGATTCCCTTTCACCTCTTGTTCTTATCCTTTTATAACAAAAGAGAGATGGAGGTAGAAGGTTAATTAGGAGGTTTGGTTGGTTGTTTTGATGTGTTATCTTGTCATCTATATTAAATTTTGATGTGTTATCTTTCACGTAGCTTGAGTTATCTTTGTTTAGAATAGGAGGACCTAATTATCAATGGTCAGGGTCATCATCAATGGTCAAGGTGACCATCGATGGTTAATGGTTAAAGATTAAGTAGGGTAGAAGGGTATGTTAGTGAGTTGGGTTTATCTAGTTAGCTAAATTGACTCAGGGTCATGGTTAGAGGTTTGGGTAATGGTTTGATCTAGGGGTGTTTCAACATCTAGAACCATTGTGTGCAGTTTTATAGTGTCTATATTTTCCCCCTTTTTGTTATTCATTTTGTGTCAAAAATATTTAAAAAATAAATGAATTATGGTTCAAAGGTTTGTTTTCCCCAAGCATGGGAGGAGGTGTTCCCCCTCAAACTAGAAATTGATGAGGTGAAACTAAATCAGGTGTGGGTTTGATAAATGGTTATGGTGAGTCATCAGGTGGGTGATAAAGGGTTGGGAATTTTAAGTACAAACATGTGCACAAAATGTGACTAAGTGAGATATCCAAGATTGAGTAAAGACTAAGTTGCCATAGTTGGTAAAAATTAAAAGATGGTTCTAGAAGGATTGGTGATGGGGTAACTAGTTCACATCATTAGGTATATCTTATCAAGTTATTAATATTAAGTCTCCTAGACAAGGTTGGTGTTTTCATAGGTATCTGAGGTAGGAGGTGCTCTTAGAAAAAACATAAATGGTCTAGTGTGCACTAGGTGGTGAAAATTCAAATGTTCAACATGGTAATGTTAGTCAGTGTGGTCAAAAAGGACCAAGGCAAGGTCATCATAAAATGTGTGAAATTTCAAGCCAAAATGGCCAACATCAAGGTGGATGTGGTTGGTAGGTTAGGTGGAGATTGCGGTCACCAAAATTGGGTACTAGGGTGTTGGTGCAAAAATTTAAAAAGAGGAGATCCTGACCATCGATGGTTAGGGGTCCAAAAAATCAACCATAAATGGTCATCTTGACCATCAATGGTCAGGGGAAAACCCTAAAAGCATGAAAGATAAAAATTAAAAAAAGAGTAAGTCATTTTAACTTTTATGATTTTGACTTTCTTTCATCTTGTGGGTTTGTGACTTTAGCATTTTGTGCAAGAGTTTTAATGAGATGGTTATTGAGTGGTGGATTGGGTGGACTTGATTATTAATTTGATTGAGTGTTAGACTAAGGATGTAGGGTAGACAAGGACACAACTAGGTAATGGGACCCAGGCTTCCTCGTCAATGATGATCAAGGAATGAGTTAGGGGCTGCCCTCAATTGATATGTTAGTTGATTTGGTTATTGGTTTGAATTTTGTTATTTTTATTTTGGTTTGGGAGTTGATTTTTGGGTTTTGCCCTAGGTTTTAGGTTGTAGGGTGTTTTGGTTGAATTAGTGGGTCAAAATTGAAATTAGGAGGGTAAGTAGGTTTGAGGTAGGGAAAAGGAAAACATTACGGTAATTAGGTGTTAGATATGCTTGGTTCGGTAGGGTTTGGGTAGGTAGGGTTGGAAATTTTTTCCCTAGTGGTCACACATAATTACTCCAAGTATAACAACTTTAGGTTAGTGGGCCACTTTAGTGGGTGGACTGGCATGCACCTTAGGGGGATAAACACTATATGGAAGTGGTGCCCTAGAGGCATAGGATATGATATGATATGTATAGGTGTATATGATTTTGATACCATCCTATGAGCTAATGTATCAAGATGTATATTTTTTGAGAGAGAGATGCACATTATTATATGTACTTTTTTTATGAGACATGATGTATATGATGTGATGATGATATATAGATGTGATTTTATGGTTGATAGTTAATAGTTTTGATTTCTATAGTTTATTATGATTATGATTATGAGATGTAGACTCATTATATTAGGCATGTGATGATTATGGATGATGTTAATGGTAAATGGTTTACTATTATGATGTGATGATTATGTTTATGGTTATGATCATGGATAAGTGATGTGATGTTATGAGTGGTTGATTATGATTTTGATTATGTAGTTATTTTTTTCATGATAACACATAAAGTGAGTTAGATAAAAAAAACTAGATGTGGGAAAATAGGTGAAAAACATGATACATATGTCTACATCAATACATGAACCAATTATGAGAGGGTATGAAAAAGGCATGATGTTTTTTCATTAGTAAGTAATAAACGAAAAATAAGTTAGATTGACCTAAGGAACATAATCCTTTTGAATGCTTCGTATTAGCATGTGTTGTTTGGTAAAAAGGTGTCTTGATCACATCATGTCAAGTAAGCTCTAAATCCCTTGATTTGTAGATGATAAAAAGTAGAGATAGGTGATAGGTGGTGTGAGAGGTAGTGTGATCTCTTGTGGTTTAGTTTTCCCCTTCTATAGGTGACCTAATAACTATAGTAGACAAGTCCATATTTTAATGCAAGGTGTAGATTGATCGATGCAAGAAGTCTACTGATGTTATTCATGAAAGCTGATTGTAGCTTTCTTGGGATAACTTATTCTTGATTTTGAAATAGGGTCCTTTTATTTCTTTATTTTGATAGGTTTTTGAAGATGTTAAATGTAGGAAGCTTCAGGTGATTGATTTTGAAAATTTTGACTTAGTCATCCTTTAAGGGAGTGGTCCAAGTTTGGGTTTGTTCATTTTGGTAGTTGTCCTTCAAGGGAGCAGTCTATATTTTTAAACAATATTAAATTTTAGGTAGCTATCCTTCAAGGGAAAAAATTTCATGCTAGAGATATTTGACCCAAGTGCTATTTAGGTATACCAAATTATTTTGATGTTAGGTTAGACATGGATAGGTCTATATAGGCTTAGAGGTTTACCTTTAAGAGGGAAAAACCTAGAGCACAAGGGGTTAATGATAGGTGAAAGGAGTGGTTTGAGAAATAATGAACATGGGATTTCATCTATTTAGGGATGAAAAGTATCCATGAGAACCATGCCATGGGTAGAGCTATAGTACCCGTATTTAGGATTAGGTTATGAATTTTATGGTTAATCACATGGTTTTATGTTGTAATTGTTTGTTTTCAAAAAGGGATAAGATGAAGGTGTGAAGAAGGTGAAAATCCCATAAATCAAGGGACAAGTTTAAGTTAGAAAAAATGTGAGTTTGATCCTTGTTTAACAAAAGAAAGGATGTAGGTATGAAGCATTAAGAGGCTCAAGTTCTGGTTTGCCTTCAAGAGAGGACAAATGATAATTTCTTGATCCATACTTATGGGTTATGATGTAGGGTCCAAGGTAATTAAAATAAAACTTTCCTTACTTTATTTTATCCATATTGGTCACATGTTGATTTTACTTTAATATGAAGTCTCTGATGTCAAATTCTTGTTCTTTTAGTTGTTTGTTATAGGCATGCTTGATTCACTCTTGATAGACATGAAGATGGTTAAGCATAATGTAGTCATATAAAATGTGAAAATTGGTAAATTGAGTGTGGTTTATGACACCCAACCCAGAAGTACCTCCTACTTGATTTCATGACCCTCATAGGAATATTTTCACTGATTCCTAGTCATATGTACTCTTCTAAACCTAAACCTAACTCATGTAAACTTCTCTTTCCATGTCAAATCCATCCCCCCAAGCCCCATTAGTTAAGGATAATATCACCTAACTTGGAATATAGTGTCAGTGCCACTAGTGTCCTATTTTGATGCTCTTATCTAGGTATATTTTTAGCCCCAATAGTCAATTATTTTTAGTTTCTCATCCTTCTCCTTATCATCTTAATGTCAGCACATTCAACCCATGACCAATATATACCTATAAAATTCCATTCAAAGATCATTTGGAAAGGGTTGGGATCTAAGTAGGCAAGACTACTCAGGAAATCCTCCCTATTCTCTGCATACAACTAGCCAATACACTTAAAAACTTATCCAAATCCTTACACCAGTCCTTAGCCACCTCAAACACACCTAGTTTAGCATTTTGCATCTCCATACACACTATTGTATAAAACACATCAAGTGGGAGAACTACATATGGCTTGATCCTTCTTCCAAGTATTGGGATGTAGGTAGCATGCCCACACAAGGGGTGTGAATACACATTCAGTGAATCTTATGTGAACTAGGAATTTGACTAAGAAGAGGAGATTAGTATTATGGTAGTGACAAAATGCACAAAACAAAGTGACAAAGAACACACTAAACTAACACCTTCATGATTAGTTACTAGGGTGAGCTTAGTAACCAAAAAAAATGACAAACATAAATAAAAAGTAAGGAAAAATAAAAATTCCTTCACCTTCCTTGGATGCTCCAAATGCCTTTGTACTAGTGGCTTTCTTGGTTTTGTGCTCATGAAGTCCTTGGAAATGGAAGCTTGGCTACCTCTATATCTCCTTGGAACCTTTGGCTTGTGGCTTGGCTTGGCTTGGAATCAATTTGGCATGGTAACACTATTTTTCATGACGCTTTTAGAACCAATCTTTCATTATAACTTTACACAAATTAATCATGAAAATGATGTTTATGGCCTCTCTATTTATAGATTTTTGAGATTGATCAAAATCAACCTAAACCATCCATCCTGAGATGAAGATGTGTGTTTGAGGATTAATTAAATTTTTTGGAATTAATTTTATAATTATCCTCATCATGACATTGGAAAAAGGGGAAATTAAGAGGCATGGAGGGTATTGATGAGGCATGGAGGGCATGAGTCCTAATATTTATGGCATTTATGATCTAGGGATGTCTTCCTAAGAAATGACGTCACCTGATGATGCTTTAAAACAAATTATTCATCAATTTTCCATGGAATTATTGATTAGGCTCTAATTTGGTTTAATTAACTCTTAAGCATGTTTAAGCACTTTGTGCACAATTTACTCAAATTGATTAGAATGCCTTGTTATTGGTCCAAAATTCAATTGGATTAGAATTTGAAGATGATATCAGATGCATTCGATTCATTATCCCATTTATTATATTATCAATAAAAAATAACAAAGGCACATGTCTTGTGTAAGATATTTGATAGGAAAGAGCAATCCAAAGTACCTAGGTACAAAATTGGCATTTTGACTCGAAATGATTTGATCAAATTTAGCTAGCCCATAAATTGCATTGCCCCATTTAGGGATACCCTAGTTAGAATCAACACTTGAATATATCAATTTCAACTTATTTAATGCATTTTAATGCTTTTAGGCCAAATTGTGCACTTTAGGTGGAAATTGGTCAAAACCCTGGTTAGACATTATTGGTGGCCAGATTTAGGTGTATATAATTGCCCTATTTAGGAAGGAATTGCAAGATATAAACAAAGTAACATATTCTCAAAAAATGAAAAGGTAATATGCCTACAACACAATGATGATAAACTGACTTCTATTATGCCCCCTCGAGGGAATGGTTAGAACAAGTATGAGAAAATGATCCCTCAAAAAGAAAGAAGTGAAATGAGGTGACCAAAGATAGAAAAGATGATGGGGTGAAAACACAATGGTATTGAAAAAGTAGTCAAAATCATTGAGAATGAAAGTGGGATGGTCTACAATGGTTTTCCCAAAGGCGATTATAAGTATTGTACCCTAATAATGGCAATGTGGTATGATAGCATAATGATTTTCCTAAAGGTGATTATAATAATTTAGAAGATGGAGCTTCCCTGGTTAAGATAGATAAACAAGATAACAACATGCCCTTGTATGAGTATAAAAATTAAAGTGGTGAAAATATAATTATTTTCCCAAAGGTGGTTATAATCATAGAGAAATACAGGTGGGATGGTGTGCAATGATTTCACCATAGGTGGTTATAATCATTAGACCTTGATTATGGAAAACACGATAAACTTGGATGAGGATGATGATAACTTAACATTGAGAGTAATGATGAATTGGAACAACCTACTAGTAAGGAGATGCTTGTTCGAACTAATAAAGGTTTAAATTCTTTCATGTTTAATTACTCTATTTGGGATATGATTGGGAGTGAATCAGGATGTTAGTGTCAAAGATATGTTGATGCCACCATTGCTAAATAGACTTCTTAAAGCTAAGGTTTGGTGTAGTACATGTTAGTAGGAATCATGGTATAACATCATGAGGACTTGGTTGAAATATGCATAAGGATTGACTCCCATAATCCAATACTCAATATAAAATAATACACCAATGATAGAAACCATGATGACAATTTAAGCATATGAATATGGATAGATTCAAGTGTAAGTGTGGGAAAGGAATACCCAATGAACACACATAAACTAAATCAAGGCAACAATGATGAAATTAAATAATCAAGAACACAAAAAAATAAAAAATAAATAAACAAAGAAACACTCAATATAAACCATATAAACATTGCCCTTAGAAAATAGGTGACAACTTAACAAAAAATCAAAATGGGGGAATAAAATAAAAGGAAGGGGGTGGTTGAGCTATCTCCATATGCACTGGGTAAGTGGATTCTACCTACATAGTTCCATGGATGTAATATCTAATAAAAATTTTCAGGTCAAATGTAGTTCTCCCAAGGAATGGGAAGAATGTGATAAGTGATGAAAATAAATAGAATGGATGTGATAGAAGAAGAGGAATTATCTTTAAAAATGGCAAGTACATGAGAGAAAAGTCCAAAAAGGATGGGGAAACTAAGTGACAAGTGATTTGATTGAAACTTAGTAAGGGTTCCCAAAATGCTTAAGGCAAAAATGTGGTCCATGTTTTTGGTTTTTTCTAATGATTTTACAAATGTTTTTTGATTTTGGAAGTATCTCAACTTGATCAAGAATGATGAGACACTAAATGGTTCAATATCAAAAAATGTTGAGAGTGTTTAAACATAGGTTGCTCATTAAATGGTGAGAGCATTATGAAAAGGGTGACTGAGCTGACCTCAACAAGTATCAAGTGTTCCCTACATAATCCCAGAGTAGGACCTCAAGTCACTATAGTTTCACCCTATAACAGAGGAATTTGACTAGTGTAGAAATCAATTAAAACAAAATAAGCATAGTTGGTAAAAAGGCACAACATGGTATAGGAAGTGGCAAGTTGGTACATCAAGGCTTAATAAACAAATGTTGCCCCTAGTTTCCCCATAGGTAGTTATAACTAAAACACAACATCATAGATCAATGGTACTAATGTGCCCAAAGGTAGTTATAATTAGTATCTAGACTGGTGATAAGAAAGGAATAACAAAACAAGGGATACAACTACCAAAAATTCTATCATACTACTCCAAATATGATCTTTATCTGAAGTACTTAAAATAATTGATCAAATTCCTCAGTGCTAAAAAAGTGTAATGAATGGAAAAATACAAGGTCAAATAGGCTAGGATTTAGATCAAGGCAGGTCGATAGGTCAAAGATTTAAAATGGATAAGGATAATAAGATGGATAAGAATGATATTTGTATAAATAATAATAGTGATAAAATGGCACCACTAAAATGGTCTTTACATATAATACACCTTAGCACTCAAGCATAGTACCGCTTGAGGTGAATAATATTCATTGGCTTAAGAAGTTTATCTCCATCTGGTGTGGTAAGCCTTTATTCCCTTGATCCATAATCTATAGTAATGATGAAAGGCCCTATCTAGTTTGGTTTGAATTTATCTTTATGCTTCTTCTTAGCCATGGTATTCTTTTGGTTTTCTTTAAGAACAAGATCACCAATTTCAAATTTTCTATATTTGACATGTCGATTGTAGTGACCTTTGACTCAGTTATGATATGCCTAAATATTTTTGAGTGAAACTATTTATTTCTCATCAATTAGGTATAGCTCTTGTATGTGATCTACTTGATAGTCATGATCATCAAGGACATGCTTGAAAGAGAT
This sequence comes from Torreya grandis, assembly GCA_037957365.1. NCBI lineage: Eukaryota > Viridiplantae > Streptophyta > Pinopsida > Cupressales > Taxaceae > Torreya > Torreya grandis. The sequence goes on from JARHVA010002080.1 coordinate 385,559, forward strand.
GTGCAGTGAAGGCAATTTGACCTAAATGGGAAGGATGGCTTCATTACCATAAACAAGTGAGTATGGAGTGTCTCCTATGGGGGTATGATGATTGGTATGGTATGCTCAAGGGGTAGGGAATATTTTTAGGTGACAATCATGATCATCATCATTAACAATATTTTTAATAATATTGACAATGGTTTTATTCAATGCTTCAGCTTGGCCATTACCTTTAGGGTAATATTTTATAAAAAAAATGTTGTGTGATGTTATATGCAGTACATAGCTAGTCTAAATCTTTATCCTTGAATGATCCTCCATTATTAGATATAATGTTAGAAGGGATACCATAGTGGAAAATGAGATGGTTGAAGATGAATTTGGAAATTTATTTTCCAGTCACGTAAGTGAGGGGTATAAATTCAATCCACTTAGTGAAATACTCAGTGGTGGCAAAGATATGTTTATGGCCATCAGATGAAGTGGGGTTGATTTTCCCAATGAGGTCAAGTCCCCATGTATCAAATGGCCATGGTGTCAACATCAATTTCAAAGTTTGAGTTGGGGCATGAATCATATTAGCATTCCATTGACATGTGTCACACTTATTTACATATGCAGCTACATCTACATCTATCATGGGCCAATAATAACCAATATGTAAGATTTTTGGATAGGAATACCCCACTAGAATGATCTCCACATAATCCTTCATGAACTTCTCTTAATATTAGTGTAGACTCTGCCAAAGTTAAATACTGAATCAGAGCTCCATCAAAACTGTGATGGTAAAGGGTGGATCCAAGTAGAGTATAATGAGTGGAATGATGAATAAAGGCTTTGGTTTGTTTTTGAGATAGTTTAGGTGGTAGAACTTGGTCATGAAAGTAGATGTAAAGGTCTGAGTACCAGATAGAATTAGGACCAATAATATCATAAATTATTGCAATGGTTAAAGGTTCATGAGTTGGTGCAAACAAATTCTCAATAAGGAACTGATATTCTCTAGATTTATCTATTTATTGAATCAGAGAGATGATAGTAGCCATGGTATATACAATTCTATTAATAGCCCTTGGTATATGCTCAAATTAGATATTTAAAATTTGTTGCTTAAGAGTGTCAACCATGGCTTTATATGGAACTAGCTTGTCATCTTTGGTCTGAAAATGATCTATGATCTGATTGATGATTAACTAAAAATCACCATAAAATTGGAGATGAGATATGTTCTAATGTACTTCCTATCAAAGTATTGCAATAAGTGCTTCATACTTAGCCATGTTTTTTGTGCAAGGAAAGCTTATTTTAAATTATTTAAGCATTAGAAGCCCCTATGGTGTAATAAATAAGATGCCTACCCTTGATCCATATGAACTAAATGAACCATCAAAATATAGCTTCTAGTGTTATTCCCCAAGAGGTGTGTCAATGATGGTCATTATGGATTCATTAGGAAAATGAAATGTGAGAGGCTTTGTGTCTAAAAGGGGTGCTTTAGCAAGTTGATATATAATAAATTTTCCCTTGATTGCCTTTTGATTGACATACTCTATATCAAACTCACTAAGAATTAGGATCTATTTTTCCATTCTACATTGTAAAGTTGTTTTAGATAGTAGATACTTGAGTGGATCTACTTTTGAAATGACCATGGTCTTATTATTCAACATGTAATGTCATAGTTTTTGAGTTGTGAAGACCATGGCCATACAAGTTTTTTCAATAGGTGCATAGTTATGTTCATATGCGACCAAGGTACAACTTAAGTAGTATACTACATGCTCTTTTCCATTTTTATCATGTTGAGCCAAAAGTGGCCCCATGGCATTATCAATAGCTGATAGATATAACAATAATGGCTTTCTTGATAAAGGAGGTAATAAAATTGGTGGATTAATGAGATAGCCTTTGAGTTGTTAGAAAGCTATTTGGTAGTGATCATCCTAGTGAAATGTAACTCCCTTATTTAGATGATGTGTAAATGGATGACACTTGTTTGCTAATTGAGAGATGAAGCATCAGATTGATTGAATCTTACCTTGTAAACTATAGAGTTACTTCAAATTGGTTAGTGGTGGTATCTTGGTTATAGCATGGACTTTAACTGGATCGACTTCAATACCTTTACGAGACATGATGAAGCCAAGTAATTTTCTTGAAGATATACCAAATATAGATTTATTTATATTAAATATAACTTTTTACTCTTGTAATCTTTCAAATATCTTATGTAGCATTGTTGGATGGTTGGCCCTGGTCTTGGATTTTCCTAATATGTCATTGACATAGTCTTCAAGAATATCATGCATCATATCATGCAATATGATAGTCGTGGCCCTTTGATATGTTTTCTTAGCATTCTTAAGACCAAATGGCATTACCTGATAACAAAATGTTCCCCATGGAGTGGTGAACACTATTTTATGTTGGTCTTCTAGTGTTATTCTAATCTGGTTATATCCTAAAAAGCCATCCATGAGTGAAAGCATTTCATAACCTGCCATGGAGTTGATGATCATGTCAATATTATGAAATGGAAAGCCATCCTTAGGATTAGATTTTTTTATGTCTCTAAAATCAATATAGATTTTGTTTCCTTTAGGAATTTTACTAATAGGTACAATATTAGATATCCATTTTGAGTAGTCAATGGATCAGATACATCTTGATTATAAGAGTTTTTCTAACTCTTTTTTTACCAAGATAGAAATATGAGGATGTATCTTATATAGCTTTTATTTTAACAATTTAGAATCAAAATTTACCACAAGGTGGTGTAGAACCAAGTTAGGGTCAAAACCTGGCATGTCAGAATAAGCCCATGCAAAGATATCTACAAATTCTCTCAACAGATCTGTAAAGACTTCATGCTCCCCCTCAGTGAGGGATGCACCTAATTTTATCCATTTTGGATTTGATGGATTTTCAATGTTTACCTCTATTTTATCTTTGACTAAAAGGGTCAAACCAACTTCTAGAATAGTAGGCAAAGACTTGAAATATTGGACTATATTAGGGCCCTCTACTAGAACTTGATCTTCAAATTCTCCTACGCATGATGAATCTGAGTCCCCTAATGGGATATCTAGCCATGTGACAAAAATAGGTAGAAAATATTGAAAAATTCAATCAAAAACTTGTTATTGTACAAAACTAAACTCAAACATATAGGCAAGTTTAGCATTGGTGGTCTCCTAGTCTAAATTCAAAGAATAATAAACACCCCCATCTAATGGTGCATGATATAGGTTTTTACCACTAGACTAGCCTTTATATTTACTTTTTCCTTGGTCAGAAAGTGCCTCAAATAGGTTTTCACTTTAGGACCTTAATGTTTTATTTATTTGTTTTTGGCTAAGGGTGTTCACCCACTCTCCAAAATAGGTTTCAAGCTCTAATGTAATTGAGAATCCTAACTTGTGATCTCCCAACAGAATGTTGTCCCTAAGACCTAAAAACTCATAGAATGCCTCATTAGTTTAAAACTCATCAATCAAAAAATTGGATTCTTTTTTGTTCCTATCTATCAGTTGGGGATAGTATAATGGCAATGGGTTGTGATAAATGATGGGGGTAAGGGTACAAATGGCAGTGTTATCAAATACGTTAGTCTCAGATAGGTCATCAAAGGTGAGGCTATGATGAGACTCTGCTTCACTACCAACATCATCATCACTAGCTATTGGTGATGGAATTAGAATTAGATATGTGGGGTCAATCCTATGCATTTTAAATCTAATTTCATAAGGTTTTTTGTTCTTAGTCATAGAAATTGTCTCAATGGTTCCTTGTTGATTTAGTCTGAAGCCTCTTTCTTCATAATCTTGATGCTCCATGATCTTATTGGGAATAGGATACTTTATACTTTTATAACAATCAGCTTAGTTGTCATTGTACAACCATGATTCATGTCCTTTAAGAGGATCTATTTCTAGGCTAGATGCTGGTACAAATATGATAGGTCCTTTATCTTTGTTATTTTTTTTCCAATGCATGTGTGGGGTGACTTTAGGTCACCCAAAGGTCTTTAGATTCTAAGGAAGATTAGCAATATGTAAGGTGTCATGGGTCACATACTCACTTGATCCATTATCTAAAATGGTGAAATGATTAGAAGCTTCAGGAGGTGGCATGTGGGAAGGGGAATCCAATGCATTAGGATCTATGCAATTATCCTATGGACGATCAATAAGTATGGCATTTTCTTTATCTTTCTTGAAACTTGGATTCATGATGCATTGGTAATTATATCTTTAAAACTTGGCCTCAAGATGTTTTAAGTGTTCATATGGGTGTAAATCTCTTGGAATATTCACTTCCATCCCTGAGTGGGAGAACTTGATACATTGGTGTAGTGTTGACAAGACTACATGAATCTCATATAACCAAGGCCTACCTAGAATCATATTATATGACAACTCAAGATTAAGCACATGATAAAGTGTATCATAGGTCAAAGGCCCAATTATAACTGGTAAGCTAAAGGTGCCTTGTGATTCTCTTTCCTAATTATCATAGGCTTTGATATTTATTATTTTTGGATGGAGATCTGCCATTATGTACCTAAGAAGCTTGATGAGCTTTAAAGACACTATGTTGAGGCTTGATCCATTATATATAAGGACACATTTCACTTTATTCCACTTTATATAAACTTCTATTTATAATGGATTATTATAAAGTGGGCCAAGGGAAGACATATCACTTTGGTTGAATGTGACTTATTGAGCTAGAGCTAGGTGTCCAACTAAAGCTTGAAATTTATTACGGCATATGTCACTCGAAATAGTGGATTGGGTTAAGAGCACATTCAAGATGTTATTTTGAATTGTTGATGTTCATAGAAAATTTAAAATAGAAATTTGTGCTAGTATCTTCTATAACTATTCCACAATATCAAATTTCTTATTGTGGTCAATAGTGAATGATTTATTCTAAGGTTGAACTGTTGGTTGGATAACAAGAAAAGTGGTAGATGGTTATGGACTCAGGATATTAATTTTTGACGTCTGAGTTGTGATTACGTAATTAGGATTAGATACTGGACCATAATTGCTAACAAATTCTAGGAATGGTGTGAGACTAGATAAGACAAGTCTCAGTTGCCGGTGCACTTGTATGTGGTCATGTGGCAAGGGTGAGTTGTTGGTGTAAGGTCCAAAAGTGAAAGTCCTAATTTTTTGGTTTACTTGTGTGCTATCCTAGGTCAAAGAAGGATTATCCATGTAATGTGGTTGAGTGTTATTCTTTAGCAATGGTCTAGATTGATTAACACTTAGTCAAGGATTAATGGAGATGGTATTAACACTACCCCCTACAAGATGACCTATAATCCTATTGTAGTCATGTGAAACTACATGGTAGGTTTGTTGGTTGTTATTGTTCTAACCCTGGTTTTGTCCATTATTCTGACATTATGGGTTCTATTATTTTTTTTACTAATTTTTCTAGTTCAACCTTTGATTTTGATACTATTGATTTTATTATTTCATTAGCTGGTGTTTTTGTTGTTGATTATTTTGCTACTACTGATTATTATGTCAAGGAAAGGAGTTTTGATAAATCCCAAGATTTTGATTATACATGGAGGAACCATTATCTAATTTTATCTCCCAATTATCTAGCATATTATTGATTAAATTCATTATTTACAAACATCTTTGTATATTATGCCCATTGACTTGATATTCACACAATTCATTTTCATGGTACCAATCAGGATAAGGAATGCCTTATGGATAATGCTTTCGTATAGGCCAACTAATTAGATTAGCAGTGGAAAGTTTGCAAAATATAGACTCCATAGGCTCTCCTAGGTCACTAAAGACATGATGTGTAGGCATAGTTCTCCTTAGAGGAGGGGTTTGCAATGGTAAAGGTTTTTATATTTATTGCATAGGTCTTAGTTGTCATGGTTACATCATTGGTGGAAGAGGTCTTTAGGTAGGAGTAAGCTAAAAGGTGGTACAAATGATGTTTGCACCATTCAGATATGATGTGACTTAGTTACTCCATTACCCACAACATTATTATTATGGTTAAATTGCTTTGGTCTTTCTTGGTTATTGGTCTTTGTCAGTTGTGATGCTTTCACTTGAATTAGATGTTGGTTTTGGCCACTTCCTTGATTGGTACATTGATTCTAATTAGTTGATATAAGCTTGATGATCCCTTTATTAATAAGATATTTCTCAATTAACAAGCCTTTATCAATGATATCCTTAAGAGTATGTGCACATTGTAGTTCTAGATGATAAACTATCTCACTATGCAATTTTTTAGTAAACATAGTAGCTAATTATTTATCTAGTAAACTATGGGTAAATTGGCTTGTAAGGGCTCTCTATCACTTTAGATAACTTTCAAAAATCTATCTATATTTTTGATTTGCTTATGTTAAGTAAACTAATGAAATCTCATGTTTGAGATTATAAGAAAATTGTTACGCAAACTTATCAAAAAGATCATCAAAATCTATTACTGAATTCTTGAGAAAATTTTAAAACCACTCCAAGGCTTGTCCATCCAAGCTTCTTGGAAATTTAAAAAAAAGGTATATATCACTATATGCCATTGGTTGACATGCGACAAAGAACTCTATTAAATGAGCCTTAGGGTCACCTTTCCTTTTGTATTTGTCAAATTTTGGTGGTTTTTATCCTAGATAAAATGGTATTTACAAGTAATCCATGTTGAACAGATAAGAAAACACATCATACAACTTAAAGTTTTTAGTCTATTTCCTATCCTGAATGGCAACAATTGCATCCTTCATCTATTACAATTCTTGGGATAAGAAATTGGAAGGAACATTAGTTTGAGGGAGAATATTGGTTTGGGTAAATGGTTGGGAGGTCACAATTGGGACACTTTGACCAGGGTATGATGGACATTTCTATTGGGGTATATTGGTTTGGTTGGAAAATGGACCAAGAATATGTATACATGGATTAGGATGTACTTGGAATTATACATTTGGTTGTGTAATATTCTATTTTAGGTTAGCGATAAAGGTTTAAATTTCAATATTTTGTGGTTGGGATGGAGGGATAAAACTATATTGTACCTACTATGGTTGAAAAGGGACATACTATCGACTAATCAAAACTTGTTGTTGAGTAGGAACTTATGGACCAAGACCTTGTCTCTAAACTTGTGACACATTTTGAACCAATTGTTGTCTAATAGGTAATTGAGAAACATGGGAACCTCCTTTTTTCATGAATCCCTATGGGAAAGTGAAACCTAGCTGAAGATTTGACATCTATCGCTGACCAATATTTACATGTTATTGACTAGTCATCACTTATTTTTGGATTGGTACACTAGTCTGAGACTGAAGAGGTATGTTTCTCATTACTTGGTGAGGTGGAACATTAGTTTCCCCTTGCTGAGGTGGAAATAAATTTGGCCTTAGCTATGTTGGTACACTAGATTATGCCTAATTTTGTGGAATACTACTTGTCACTTGTTGAGGAATAGGATTTGTCACATTTGACTATTGAGGCATGACATTGGTTGTTGGTTGACTACCTAATCCTATTAGTTGCACACTTGATGAATAAACTAGTTGAGGTTGGGATGTAGAAACTCCTACTCCCTGGTATGATAGTCCACTCATGGTATTAACTTTAGGAACATGTTATTGACTAGTTTTTTTTGTGTTAGTACCACTTTGATTGGGATTGGATGTTACTTGCATTATCCACTATGTTTGGCTCATTATTTATTATAGAATCAAAAAGCGATTCTTCAATAATGGGCATATGTAGTAGGTTGTCTACCAAAGAGTTTTGCATGAATGGGTTTGAAATCTAATTCTCTTGACCAGTTAACTCTATCAAAACTCTTTTTGAAGGAACTAAGTCAATAAGAGGTTTGCTCACCATGTTCATCTGATTGAAATTACTTGTTAGATTCAAGTAGGTTAAATATGTTGTTTGAATTTGATTAAATTGGTCTTACATGATGTTTTTGCCTACATTAGGTAGATTAGGGTTTAGAGATGGACTAGATCCAAAGGATTTCTAGAAGAATCTTATTGATCATAAATTATGTTATGTGGCATTTTTACTAGGCTTGGTAAATTATCATGAGGGATGTCTATTAGAAACTTGGCCCATACCTCTATGGATATAACCAAAATCTCATCTTTGTTATCTAAAAAATCATGCTCAAACAAAAATGGATCAAATGTGGAAGGTGTATTAGTAGAGAATGACTGTTGAAAAATTGGTTTGTCAGTTGTGGTTATTGTAGCTAGGTATTGTGTGGTTTGTTCTTAGTCTTACTATAAATAAGGTGGTGTATTAACCAAATAGTTAACTAATGGATCTTGGATTTGTAACCCTAATTGAGTATTATAAGAGGGATAAGGATCCATCTCATAAGAAATATTATTTACATAGGGTTCTTAGACCATTTCTTCCTATGCAACCACATTACTAATCCCTATATTCTATATGAGTCCACTACGAGTGTAGGAATACATGTTGGGATCCATAGTAAATGCTTTACAATAGAAAGAGAGTTATAAAAACTATAAAAAGTAAAATGTATAAAACAAATGATGTTTAAACTTAATCTGGATTCATCAAAAGGATCAAAAAGGTTTATGCATAGATTTATGAGGAAATAAGCTAGTGTTAAGTATCTAATGCCTCACTATTCACACAAAAATAAGTAAGTAAATAAACTAAAATTTAAAATGCCAAACTCTAAGGTTTAAGTGTTTAAAATTAGTTTAATCTAGGAAAAGCAAAATTTGCTAGGTCTTTTGGCTAAATGTGACATCAAAAACTAGGCTCAAACAAGGCATTCGTTAGGGCTCATCGGTGTGCAATGGTTGAACCTTAACTATTGAACCAAATTTTGGTTCAATGGGTTCAGTTTAATGCCAAAAGGTTCAACATCAAAAGTTCAATAGATTTGGTTTAATGTAAATAGTTCATCAACCTTCATGACTCATCGATGCGCAATGGTTAAACCTTGAACTGTTGAACCAAATTTTGGTTCAATGGGTTCGATTCAAAGGAGTGCCCTTCGACTGAAGGGGAATTCCAAGTCGAATGCCCTAATGGAGGGCCAACACTTCAAAAGGAGAATCGGGTTCAAATTTTAGTTTAAGGATTCATTTTTAGTTTGAAATTTGAATAAGTCCAAATTCCTTTAGACAAAAGTCTGAAGGAATTCAAGCCATTTCAAATGCTAAGTCAAAAGCCTAGGCAAAATTTTTGTAGACTTTTTGTTTGTGGGAAAAATGTTCCTGGACAAAAAGTCTACATAAATACAAAGTAAAGGAAGACCTAGGGAATTGACCCAGGGAAATTATCCATGGATAATTTGTCCGTGGAGCACCCAGGGAGAAGTCTGAAGGTCTAACAACCCTACAAAGAGACCCGCCAAAGGACCCCGAAGGGCAGGTGCCCTTGTGGGGGACTTCTGACCAAGTGTAAAGGGGGCATTTCAAAGGGCCCAGAGGGTCACCATCCCTCCAAGAGAATCTGAAGGATAGTTTCAAAGGCAAAAGGGGTGCCCGCAGGGAGAAATACAAAGCAAAGGCTGACAAGGGATCTGATATGATGCCACGTGTACCCAATGATGTCTCAACAACCATCAATATTAACAAGATGAAAGAGCCATTGGTTCTCAAGTGATGATGTTTGAGAGGCCGTCAATTTCAAGAGGGTGAAATATCCATTGATATTCAAAGACATGATGGCTGCAGAGATGTCAAATTTAGCGAAATAGAATAACCATTTGTTTTCAAATGAAGGAAGTGATGGCCATGGAAAGGAGCTCAAAATCCAGTGACCCACCAACATGTTTGCCCCAGGGGGCCAAATGAGCCAGATAGGACAAATGGACAAAGTGACAAGCAAGGAATGACTGTGTAGTTATCCAAGTGGTGCTAATTGAAGAAGCAACTTTGGTAGGTGAGATAGTGCCAGTGAATTGATCTTTTGGATGATATCAGCCAGCAGTGTAACCATTTCCTCTATTTCACATTAATGATAAGGAAAACTGTGTAAGTCACCCAAGAAAGAAATGTAGTTCTTGAGTAGGCAAAATGAATAGCTCATTAATATTTTGAGTGACTTGTTCTTTTCATGAAGAGACACGTATGACACTTGTAAAAGCAAGAGCACCACATGGACCTCTTGGCTTTATATATATATATATATATATATATATATATATATATATATATATATATATATATATATATATATATATATATATATATATTGTGGACTTGCTCATTTGTAATCATCTTTTCACAATTTTATAAGGTGCAGCCCTGCTAAAATTTCCACCTAAATCTATAAACACAATTTTTACCTCTTCCTAGATATATATTCTGTGTATGTCCTGAGTGTTGTTTTGTGTCTAGTCATTGTATTTGATGCTGTCATAGGTTCAACACCAACGCACCAGTTATCTACAAGGCACCATCTGTAGCTGATAAGAGAAGAGTTATATTTTGGAGTGCAGAATAGAGGGGATCATCTATAGAGTGATTTTCACAACACCTTTGGTGAACCTTCCTTTTTGTATCTTTCATTTTTTACCTCCCTATCAAGTTTGTAGATAGTTTTCTTCTGTCAAGGGTGAAGCATATAAGTGTGTTTTTCTGATTTTGAGAGTGGGTGTGAGAAGGTCATCTTGTTTTGGTGTATCACCTCCTTAGAGTAGTTTGTTTTCCTATATTTTCCTCCCTTTTCATCCCCCCCATTTTATATAGCTATATATATCTATGCATGTATGTATTTGTACTTGCTGAAACAAACATGATACATCAAAGGGAACTAGCCCTTAACTAGAGACTCTCCTCTCCTACTTTGCCATCCCACAGGTGAGAGAGGAGTTTCCATGTTGTGAGGAGAAGGCAGGAGCTTGTTTTCCTGCCACTGGGTGCACTTTCCTGTGTCAACAGTTCTAGGATGCCCGGTGGGACCCATAGTTTGATAACTCAATAAAGTTTAAGATTGATGCCAGTCTTGATACAGCTAATTAAAGTTTTCTAGCAACTGGTGACTCCACTGGTAAGAGCTTCATTTCTATATTTTCAAAACCAGTTTCTTAATCTTTTATGCCTAAAGTCACCACAAGGTCTGCTTCAAGAGGGGTCCCTTTTGATTTCATTGAGTTACCTTTAAACTCTGCTAAAACACTATGATTTGAGAAGACCCATCCTTATCCAGCAATCAATATTCCTAGGCCTATTATAAGAGACACAGTTACAGCAGAACCTCAGTTACAGCCAATCCCAGCCATGGCATTGCCTTTTGCGGCTTTTCATGGTGAGAGCCCCTTGAACCTCCCATGCTATGATCCAATTCCAAGAACAACTCTAAAGAATGTGCCTTCTTTCAATGAAGTGGAACCTATTACAGCCATCGAGCATATTAGGAATATTGACAACCTCTACAATATTCACAATGTAATAGAAGAAAAAATTGCCAGATTACTGGCACTATCTCTTAAAGGCAAGGCTCTCGACTGGTATGGGACCTTGCTTGTGAATTCCATACATTCTTGGAATGAATTGGGCACTCAGTTAACAGATCATTTTGGGGAAAAGAGTGATGACCTCTCGCTTGCTGAGCAGCTGATGACCATAAAGAGAGCTCCGCATGAGTATATGCAGGACTTCAACACACATTTTTAAAAGACTTGGGATAGAATTCCCATCCTAGTAAGACTGACTCCCAGCTACACTTTCTTGTACTATTTAAAAGTGTTAAAAAATGATATTTCTATGATGATCCAATCTATGGGAGGACATATACTACCAGCTACTTATGACATTGCCATAGCAGCCAAAAATTGCTTAGTTCAAGCCGAGAAAATCGCTCCTAGGCCTCACATGCCACTTTTCCCAGAATTGCTTCCCCCAATTCAAACTGTTGCTCCCACAATTGCTCCCCTGCCTAGCATTGAGAAGCCAGCTGATGTTCCATCAAATGAGCTTCATGAGGTTAAAAGCCTATTGCAAAACATGTCAAATGAACTTGTTTCCCTTAAAAGGTAACAAGCTCAAAACAACAAACCAAATCAGGGATACCAACAATATGGTCAAGCCCCTAGACCCCCCTTTCAAAATTATAACCAAGGTCAGGGGTAGCTCACTACAACCAAGCCATTTCAAAATTACAACACTGGTCCCTCTTTATCATCTAAGGCCATGGTGCCTATTCAGAACAATTTAGTGCAAGAGCAGCTAAGCTATTCGACCATGGGATATGGTCAAGAATAGGATGTCTACACAAATGAGATGATGAACTATTTTCAAAATGTAGACAACCAAATAGCCACTCAATCTCAGGCCTTTGAGCCTTTAATGCAACCCAGCATGAGTAATAATCAGGCTCAGCCTGATTCTACCATGATGAATCATTTGGAAGAAGAATTTTATTTAGTGAATTATGTGGGCGCTACAGATAATCAAGTTGATTGTGTTGCAACCAACACAAGGTTTAAGAGAAGGGTAATGGGAGAAGTCCAGGTAGCAGCATCACCTCCTCCATCACACTCCAATTCAAAAGCCTCAAATTTTAGGTAGTCATCTATACCTTCAGCCCCTCAGCCTGCAGTTTAACTTGGAATCAACCCCAAAGAAAACTTGAAGGGAGGTAGCCCTCAAATCAATATAGTGGACCAGATGAAGAAGCTGCACATGAATATCTCTTTATGGGATTCATTATCTCTTCCAAGCCAGAAGGACGTATTGAAGAAGGAATTCCATGAGCTGGATTGTCAAATTGTCCCAGCAAGCACTGATAATGTCTTGATGACAAATGGGTAGCCTTCCACTTCAGGATAGGTAAAGAAGGAAGAGAAAACTCCCCCTTTCTATGTATCCTTGGTTATAGGGGATTTCTTGGTACATAATTGCATAATTGACAGCGGGGCTAGCACCTCAGTGATGCCCAAGTGCATTGCTGATAAGATGGGATTAAAGTATGATGAAATGAACAAAGGAGTCCTACAGCTAGATGGGACACCGACAAAAATAGTTGGGATTGTGAAGGGTTTAGGCTTGACATTGCATGCTTGCCCAACCTTCTCAATTCCCCATGATATAGTGGTAGGGGATGTTCCTCTGTATTTCATAATTTGCTTGTCCAGGGAATTCACATCAAAGATAGGTGGTTATCTAGCAATGAATTGGTCATATCTGGTTTTTAGAACCAAGTATGGGACCAAAGTGAAAATTGAGTCCGAGCCACTCTATAAGGACCACCTAGAACCATATTCGCCCAAGATAGCAAATGTCAATTACACCATCATCGACCTAGAAGAGTCTCAGAAAGACCAATCTCCATCCTCTGCTCTTGAAGGAGTCATAGACTTACTCTTGGATGAGTGGGGAAATGATAACTTCGAACATGATCCATACAAATTCATTGAGTAGGTAGACCTTGGAGTCTATTTCATGCATGAAGAGGGCACCTTCATGCCAAATTTAATGAAGGAAAGCAAAGAAGACCTTGGCCTGTGGTAGTTGTATTTTGATGGTTCTAAAAGTAAGCTGGGAGCTGGTGGTGGGGCAACGTTGGTCTCCCCCTCAAAGGAAAGGTACTTTTCAGCTTTTTGTTTCCAATTCTCTTGCATGAGTAATGTTGCGTAATATGATTCTTTGATCCATGGTCTTGAATGGGCAAGAAAAAGAGGAATTAAGGAGTTGCAAGTCTTAAGAGATAGGGAGCTAATTGTAAATCAGGTGAGAGGCCTAAATTTGATAAAGAACTCCTTTCTGAAGTCTTACAAGCATTGAGTTTGGGACTTGGTGGAGGATTTTATTGCTTTTAATGTCACCTCCATTCCCAGAGAATAGAATAGATAGGCTGACAGGCTAGTAGCAATTAGTGCCCAGTTTGATGTTTCAAGGGAAATAAGCTGAGATTGTGGTTCACACCACTTGAAAGTGGTAGTCTGGCCCTTTATCCCAGACAACATTACAAATTGGTAGGTTTTTGAAAGTGACCAGTAGATAGCTTTCTTCCTATAAGAAGAAGCTGAGTTCGCAACACACAACCAGGCAAAATTGCAGCAGTAATATGGAAATCAGATTGTTCAGTTGAAGAACAATAAACTCCCTAAAGTTCTAGTCACGCTTGAAAGAATTTTAAATAGAGATGACCAATTAAAAAATGACAAGGCCTGCATCACAACCAAAGAGGAAAATTATGAAAGGGTTGAAATCTTCAAGGACAAGTTGCTTGCGCTTGGAAAGGTCTGCACGTTTCAAGAAAGGTGAGCTTTCATTCTGCTGTGTCAAGAATTCTCTGATGTCTTTGCTTGGGATTATAGTGATTTAAAGGGCTTCGACCCAAGGCTTACCCAGCACACCATTGAATTAGAAGAAGGTGCTAGGCCAGTCACACAAAAGCAAAGGCCTGTCAATCCTACAATTGAGCCCCTCATGTAGAGAGAATTGGCCAAATTCATTGAGTCTAGAATTATATTTCCAATCAAACATTCCTCATGGCTGGCCAACCTTGTTCTTGTTAGAAAGAAAAATGGGGAGATCAGGCTGTGTGTCAACTTTAGAGACCTTAATAAAGTCTATTTAAAAGATCATTATCCCCTTCCAAGCATGGAGCAGATCCTCTAGAAGGTAACTGGTAGTGAGCGTTTCTCCCTTCTGGATGGTTATTCAGGGTATAATCAGATTCTAGTGCAAGGCTATGACTAGCACAAAATAGCCTTCACCACTAAATGGGGAATGTTTGCCTACAAGAAGATGCCATTTGGGCTATCCAATGTTGGTGCTACCTTTCAGTGAGCCATGGACATGGCTTTTGGTGGCTTGATAAATAACAATGTGCTGGTATACCTCAATGATGTAATGGTATTCTCCAAGAAAGTGAGCCAACACATAGAACACCTCAGGCAGATTTTTGAAAGGTGTAGGGAATTTGGCATCTCTCTTAATCCAAAGAAGTGCTTGTTTTCTATTCATGAGGGGAAACTCCTTGGCCACATTGTGTCCAAGGAGGGTTTATCTATTGACCCCGAGAGAGTTCGCTCTATCCTGGAGATGTCCCTACCAAAGCACAAGAAAAGTCTACAGAGTTTCTTTGGTAGGATTAGTTTCATTTGGAGATTCATTTTGAATTTTACAAAGATAGTTAAGCCACTCACCCCTATCGTAAAAAAGGGTGAGGTTTTCAAATGGACAGCTCAAAGTAAAGATAGCTTTGAGGCCATCAAGTAGGCCATAACCCAGGCTCCCACTTTGATCAGCCCAAACTTCAGCAAGGAATTCAACCTCTATACTTTCAGTAATGAGGAGGTGATGTCCACCATGCTTGCCCAAGCTAACGGTGATGACCTTGAGCAGCTACTTGCTTTCTTCAACCAAGGGTTAGAGGACTTTGAAGTCAAGTACACATATGTAGAGAAGCAAGTCCTGGCAGTAGTGTGGAGCCTGAAGAAATTAAGGCATATGTTGTCTAATAGTAGGATTCACTTTATGGTCCCACATCCTAGCATCAAGGATTTCTTGACCAATCAAGATTTGAATGAAAAGAGGGCAAGGTGGATTACCAAAGTGATGGAGTATGACATAGACATTAAGATCACCAAGCTGGTGAGGGGAAGAGGCCTGTATGAATAGCTAGCTATAGACATAAAACAAGAAAGGAAAGATAGCTTGTTAATCCATGATGCAGCCACTACAGAAGAACCAACTATCATAAAGGATTGGATGCTGGACATGAGGCATTTCCTTCTCATGGGTGAGTGTCCACAGGGTCTTGATAAGATCAGGAGAAGGTATTTTAAACTCCAATCCCTTCCTTATGTTCTAGTTAATAAAGTATTGTTTAGGAGGGATTTCTCTAGGGTCCTCCTAAGGTGCATTGACCCAAACCAGGATGATAAGGTATTGGCTGAGTTCCATGATGGGCCAATAGGTGGTCATTTTGCCCCTAGAGCTATGGTAGCAAGGATAATGAGGGCTGGCTATTTTTGGCCTACTCTTTTCAAGGACACCCATGCCTAGGTAAGAAAGTGCCAGAAGTGTGCACTTTTTGATGGAAAATAACAATTAGCTATCATGCCTCTATAGCCCATTCAAGTTGAGCAACCATTCATGCAATGGGACCTGGACTTCATAGGGATGATCAATCCTCCCTCCAGTGCTGGGCACAAATGGGTCTTGACTGCTACAGATTATTTCACCAGGTGGGTAGAGGCCATCGCTCTGAAAGAGGTGAATGAAAGTGCAGTCCTAGAGTTCTATGAGGACCTAGTAACAAGATTTAGGGTCCCATCCACCATAATCTCAGATAATGCCTTGGCCTTTCTAGGAACCAAAACTAGTGAATGGGCACTGAAGTATGGCATATACCTCAGCACTTCATCAAATTATTATCCACAGGGGAATGGGCTGGCTGATTCCACCAACAAAAATTTGATCAGAATCATAAAGAGGACTATGGAAGAAAATCAAAGGACTTGGCATGCCAAACTAAAGACAACTCTATGGGCCGACCGAATTACTCCAAAAAGAGCAATCGAAAATTCTCCATATACGCTCGTATATGGAAGGGAAGCTAGGCTTCCCATCTCGCTTGAATTGCTAGCGTTAGATATCTCCCACCAACTACAATTTGAAGAAGGAAATGGCCTGGAGGTCAGGTTATGTGAGCTAATGGAACTCCAAGAGGTAAGGGATCGGGTTATGGCTTCTATGACTAGTTGCCAATAGTAAGTAAAAAGGCACTTCAACAAGAAATATGTCAAGAGATTTCTCTGAAGGAGACATTGTCCTAAAATGGGATGAAGATTGAGCTAAGCCTGGAAAACATGCAAAATTTGATGCCCTATGGAGCAGTCCTTACATGATCACTCAGTTCAAGCAGCATAATGTGTTCTAACTCTCCACATTGGAAGGTGAAGAACTATGTATCCCAGTTAATGGGATACATCTAAAACATTGCCACTAATTTTTGGGTTCACTTTTACATATTTTCCCTTGTTTTCTCTCCTATTTTCTCTAAGTGTTGTTACACAAGTAGTAGTTTTCTTAGTCTTGCATGTGCTTTCCTTTCCTTGGAGGTGGATTTACGTGACTGGTTCTAAGTTTTAGCAGAGTTATTGTTGGTTCTCAAGGTTACTATCTGACTCCATGCCCAATAGATTTTCGAGGCAGATGGTCTTTAAGAGTGGCAGGCATGCTTCCCCTATGAGTCACCATCTGTTGACCAATTTTTTATCCACAGGCCAAAATTGTTTACCTTCTTTCTTCATTTTCGAAGGTAGTTATTTCAATGTGTACAAGTTCAATGCCAGTGTTTCTTTACTTGGTTCAAGCCAAAAGTTCATCAGCTTCCGTTCAAGGGCTCATCGGCATGTAATGGTTGAACCTTGAACCATTGAACCAAATTTTGGTTCAATGGGTTTAGTTCAATGCCAAAAGGTTCAACATCAAAAGATAAATGGATTTAGTTCAATTCAAATAGTTCATCAGCCTTCATGACTCATCAGCGCGTAATGGTTAAAACTTGAACCGTTGAACCAAATTTTGGTTCAATGGGTTTTGTTCAAAGGAGCGCCCTTCGGTTGAAGGGGAAGTCTAAGTCAAATGCCCTAGTGGAGGGTTGGTGCTTCAAAATTAGAATTAGGTTCAAAGTTCAGTTCAAGGATTCATTTTTAGTTTGAAATTTGACTAAGTCCAAATTCCTTCAGACAAAAGTCTAAAGGAATTCGGGCCGTTTCAAATGCTAAGTCAAAAGCCCAGGCAAAATTTTCATAGACTTTTTGTTCATGTGAAAAATGTCTGTGGACAAAAAGTCCACAGAAATACAAAGCAAAGGCAGACCTAGGGAATTAACCTGGGGAAATTGTTTGTAGACAATTTGTCCATGGAGCACCCAGTGAGAAGTCTGAAGGTCCAACGACCCTACAAAGAGACCCACCAAAGGACCCCGAAGGGTAGGTGCCCTTGTGGGGGACTTCTAGCCAAGTGCAAAGGGGCATTTCAAAGGGCCTGGAGGGTCACCATCCCTCTGGGAGAATGTGAAGGATAGTTTCAAAGGCAAAAGGGGTGCCTGCAGGGAGAAATACAAAGCAAAGGCTGACAAGGGATCTAATATGATGCCACATGTACCTGATGACATCCTGGCAGTCATCAAGATTAACAAGACAAAAGAGCCGTTGGTTCTCAAGTGATGATGTTCAAGAGGCCATCAATTTCAAGAGGGTGAAATATCTATTGATATTCAAAGACATGACGACCGTAGAGATGTCAAATTTAGCGAAATAGAATAATCATTTGTTTTCAAATGAAGGAAGTGATGGCCATGGAAAGGAGCTCAAAACGTAGTGACCCGCCAAGATGTTCACCCTAGGGGGCCAAATAAGCCAGATAGGACAAATGGACAAAGTGAGAAGCAAGGAATGGGTGTGTAGTTGTCCAACTGGTGCTAATTGAAGAAGCGACTTTGGCAGGTGAGATAGTGCCAGTGAATTGATCATTTGGAATGATAGCAGCTAGCAATGTAACCATTTCCTCTGTTTCACACTAATGAGAAGGCAAACCGTGTAAGTCACCCAAGTAAGAAATGTAGTTCTCGAGCAAGTAAAATGAATAGCTCATTAATATTTTGAGTGACTTGTTCTTTTCATGAAGAGACATGTATGCCACTTGTAAAAGTAGGAGCGCCAAATGGGCCTCTTGGCTT
Source organism: Torreya grandis (assembly GCA_037957365.1). Lineage (NCBI taxonomy): Eukaryota > Viridiplantae > Streptophyta > Pinopsida > Cupressales > Taxaceae > Torreya > Torreya grandis. The sequence goes on from JARHVA010002080.1 coordinate 404,239, forward strand.
CTCATATTTATTGTGGACTTGTTCATTTGTAATCATCTTTTCAAAATTTTACAATGCAAAACCCTGCTAAAATTTCCACCTGAATCTATAAACACAATTTTTACCTCTTCCTGGATAGATATTCTGTGTATGTCCTGAGTGTTGATTTGTGTCTAGTCATTGTCTTTGATGCTGTCATAGGTTCAACACCAACGCACCAGTTATCTACAAGGTGCCATCTTTAGTTGATAGGAGAAGAGTTCTATTTTGGAGTGCAGAATAGAGGGGATCATCTATAGAGTGCTTTTCATAACACCTTTGGTGAACCTTCCTTTTTGTATATTTCATTGTTTACCTCCCTGTCAAGTTTGCATATTGTTTTCTTCTATCAAGGGTGAAGCGTATAAGTGTGTTTGTCTGATTTTTAGAATGGGTGTGAGAAGGTCATCTTGTTTTGGTGTATCACCTCCTTAGAGTAGTTTGTTTTCCTATATTTTCCTCCCTTTTCATCCCTCCCAATTTATATAGCTGTATATATATCTATGTCTGTATGTATTTTCACTTGCTAAAACAAACATGATACATCAAAGGGAGCTAGCCCTTAACTAGAGACTCTCCTCTCTTGCTTTGCCATCCCACAGGTGAGAGAGGAGTTTCCATGTTGTGAGGAGAAGGTAGGAGCTTGTTTTCCTACCACTGGGTGCACTTTCCTATGTCAACAGTAACTATGCTAGACAAAGGTTCATAAAAGGTACACTTGGATTGGTCTAAAAATGTAGGAACAAATTTGAACTCTATGTAAGAGGGTCTTTAAAATAATATCTAAAATATTTTGGGCAGCATACCAATGCTAAAATATCCAAAATATGTGACAAAATGTTTGTTTTAAAAACTCTCTAAGGCAAAAATAGTTTCCCATAAATTTAAAAGCATAACACTATCTTTATTAACTAAAATTTTATGATGCATAGACTCAAAGTGAAAGTGTTTAACACAAAATGACTTAAGTCTAACAAGTGGTGGTAATGATCATGAGTCTTAAATGGCCTTCAACCCAAATTGGAAATTGAACCTAAGTTTTATCAAGTTTAGTGCAAATGGAGAATCCACTTAACACATCAACCCTATGAAATTTTAAAGGTGTAATTTTGAATTTAGATTATACATGAAGGACTTAAATAACTTTGGCAAAGGTCTAGTCTCAATTGGGAAGCATAATTGTGCCAAAGTGGATGATATGACACACAAGTTTTGATGGACTTTGAAAAAGCCAAATTTGATGACTTCACATGGGCATCATAATGCCTCTTTATTCAAAATTAAATGATGATGATGTGTTTTGGTTTGTATCATTTGTTTACACTAAGTTTTGACTCCAAACAAGACTTTAATCTAGGACAAAAACAACTAATTAATCACTCTTAGATCCTAAACTGACAAGGTTGCTTGGTATTGTTGGAATCAATCAATATACATAATTTGAGAGGATTTTAAGTGTTTAGACAAAAGTAAATGCACATTATATAGTAGGGATTTTACACCCCCTTCTCTCAAATGATAGTATTACGACATGGACCTTGAGGCACACCTTGCACCAAAAATATTTCCATGGCAAGTGGGGATTTGTCTAAAATCTATAAGTTTTGAAACATTCTATTGGTATAAATTGCAAATTGACTTCCACACCAAATAATACAAAATAAAATCATGGATTTTGGGTTCGTATCACTTGGCTTGGTGCAAAAAGGTCTAGTCCTTTTTACAACCACTACATATTATTTTTCACTCAGTGTAGTGCGATGTCCAAAGTGACACTATGTCCCATGTGCAACTCTAATTAGAAGCTAAATGAAGTCAATGTTAGGAGGTGAAACCCTAGTTCAAATCTTCTCTAAATAACTTGCAAGAGGTGACGAAGTCACCCTCACAAGCCAAGCTTGTATAAAAATAAAGAAATCATGATATAGAAAGACTTTATGGTCATTTTCAAGGTCACCCAAACTTTGATGAGTTTTTGGGGAATGATTTAGATGAATTTTTTTATACGCCTTGGACTAGGCTATTTGTAATAGGAATGGTGATTTTGATTCCAAGGGTTCCCTAAAGGGGAAAAATGGAAGAGATACATGCAACACCCCTCTTTGTGCCAAACAAAAATCTAATTTAAACAAATAAGTGAATAAAAAAATATTGGAAAGGTGAGTTCATTTCTAAGCCCAAATGGAAAGGTGTGATGGTTTCCTTTTCAACCCTTGGTTTTAATTGTAAACTTTGAAAATATTCACCATAAACATCTAAATTTTTTGTTAAACACCAAAACAAGGTTCCTAATCCTTTGTAAAGTATACACAAGGTGATCTAAACATGTTTTTAGTAAATTTCAAGCTTGGTTCTACAACAAAAATGTTAGTATGTCCTTTAGCCTTGAAACTACTTTGGGTTTGAAATAATGAACTTGAAAAAAAGAGATCTTAGGTTTTTTACATAGTACAATCCCACTACTAAATAGATCAATCTCACTACTTGTAGGATAATCCCTCAAATTTAAGAGTTTTAGTATTGTAACTTAACCATAGTTGGTTTAGTCACAATATCATGACTTAGTTTTACATTCTTGCTAATAAAAAGACAATCTTGCTACTTAGTGAGTTTTGCTTTTACAAACAATAATCCTACTACTTAGGGTCACAATCCCACTACTTGGGATAAAATGAGGTTTTGTGAAAAAAATGTACAACTTCAGCCTAAACTAATAACATATTATGAAAATATAGGAAAAAACACATGGTTTTAAAAAAAATCAAAAATAGAATCTGGATGACACAAAATGAAGCTCTATAAAATGGCTTGTTTTGCACATTATAATATCATGACTCATAGTGACAATACTGCTACTTGCAAGATAATCTTGCCACTTTAACCATAGCGGTATTGTCATTTAACCTACTAGTGGTTATATAATACCATGACTTGGTTTGACAACCCCATGAGTTGCAGAACAATTTGGTGATTAGGTTAGTAGAAGTATTATCGACCCTACATGAAAACACAAAGTTAGTTTGAAAACAAAAATGGCTAAGCACAATACTGCTAGTCTAAATAAAAATCCTGCTACTAGTAGGACAATAGCATGACCGAGTCAAAATAAACTTGTGACTTCTAAAAAAATGTTTTTTACTTAAAATTTTCACTCTTTTTGGTTCCTTACTCTAAGATTATATATGGAAAATATTAGTAAATTACTTTAAAAATAATTATGACCATTCTTGTAAAGCTAGGAAGGTCCCACCGAGCATGCCATTATGTGAACTAGGAATTTGACTAAGAAGAGGATATTAGTATTGTGTTAGTGACAAAATATACAAAAAAAATTGTCAAAGAACACACTAAACTAACACCTTCATGCCTAATTACTAGGGTGAGCTTAGTAACATGAAAAAATTACAAAAACAACTAAAAATTAAGGAAAAAACAAGAATTCATTCACCTTCCTTGGATGTTCCAAATGCCTTTGTAGTAGTGGCTTGCTTGGTTTTATGCTCATGAAGTCCTTGGAAATGGAAGATTGGCTACCTCCATCTCTCTTTGGCACCTTTGGCTTGTGGCTTGGCTTGGCTTAGAATCAATTTGGCATGGTAACACTATTTTTCATGAAGCTTTTAGAACCAATCTTGCATTATAACTTTGCACAAATTAAGCTTGAAAATGATGTTCATGGCCTCTCTATTTATATATTTTTGAGATTGATTAGAATCAACCTAAACTACCTATCCTGAGATGAATATGTGTGGTTTAGGATTAATTCAATTTTTTGGAATTAATTTTATAATTATCCTCATCATGGCATTGGAAAAAGGGGCAATTAAGAGGCATGGAGGGTATTGATAAGGCATAGAGGGCATAAATCTTGATATTTGTGGCATTTACGGCCTAGGGATGTCTTCCTAAGAAATTAGGTCACATGATGATGCAGATATTCAATATTAATTTTAAAAAAAAATTATTTAACAAGTTTCCATGGAATTTTTGATTAGGCTCTAATTTAGTTTAATTAGCTCTTAAGCATGTTTAAGTACTTTTTGCACAAATTACTCAAATTGATCATAATGCCTTGTTATTGATCTAAAATTCAATTGGATTAGAATTTAAAGGTGATGTTAGACGTATTGGATCCATTATTCCATTTAGGATATTATCAATGAAAAATAACAAAGGCATGCATCTTGTGAAAGAGATTTGATAGGAAAGAGCAATCCAGAGCACCTAGGTGTAAAATTGGCATTTTTACTCAAAATGATCTAATCAAAGTTAGTTGGCCCATAAATTGAATTTCCCCATTTAGGGATACCCTAACTAGAATCAGCACTTGAATATATCAATTTCAACTTATTTAATGCATTTTAGTGTTTTTAGGCCAAACTGTGCACTTTAGGTAGAAATTGGTCAAAATCCTAATTAGAGGTTATTGGTGGCCAAATTTAGGTGTCTACATCTTAAAAACACTAACCCCCCCCATCTATTTATCTATGTTGGTCAAAGTACAAAGGATTATAGAGTTTGAAGGCAAAATATTCTCTATAGGGAGTTCTACAGACATCTGACAGTCAAAACTTCATAGGTAGGGTCACATAGACACAATAAACAAAACCCAACAATCTTAGGTGTCCTAAATAATAGAAGAAAAAGTGGAATACAACTTTAGTGACACTATTTTCCTTTTTTTTGCTCCAATATAATCATAAAATAAAGGCTAGATCCTAATTTGTGATAGTGTCCTAGGCCTGCATAGTGAATTTTAGACCCTATCTCAGCTTTCTCAATCAATTTCCAATAAAATTGTATTTTCTCTCCCCTATTACTATTTTTAGAAAGATTAATTTTATACAAATAAGTATCTTAATTATTACATATTTATTTATTGATTTCACTACTCAAACCCTTTAACTAAATTATGAATAATACACCAATATTCCCAAAACTGTTAAATCATTTAGTGAACCCAACTTACTTTGTTTGTACATAAAAACCCTAGAAACCCTAGGTTAAATTTCCTATCAATATTTACTATATATTTTCTAATTTTTTACTTTCATAATAAAATCATAAATTAGCATAAAATTTTAAAAAATTCATATTAATTTTAAAATAATTTTCTTTCAAACCCTAGTGGCCCATACTAGGTCCCAGTATTTTCCCAATATTTTTTCCTATATTTTTATAATTTTTTACTTACATATTTTAAAAAAAAAGTTACATCAAATTTTAAAATTATTTATTAATTTTAAAATATTTTGATTCAAAACCTTAGTTTTATGTATTAGATCCTTTGATTCTTGAGGTATCACCTTACATCTTAAATCAAATTTCAGAAATGGATCTCACTTATTGACACATATTTATTACATTTTTTTAAAATAATAAGGAGACCATACTCGGTCCTATCATGTACATGAATGATGAAGTTTACCATATGTTATTACAAATATTCATTCTTTACATTTCATGCCTACTTTTCATAATACGAATGATATTACAAAATTTATTGCTAAAAATTTTCAAGATTTCAATATGTCTTCTCTCTCTCTCTCTCTCTCTCTCTCTCTCTCTCTCTCTCTCTCTCTCTCTCTCTCTCTCTCTCTCTCTCTCTCTCTCTCTCTCTCTCTCTCTCTCTCTCTCTCTCTCTCTCTCATGTAGAATAATTTCCAAATTTATTTTTCTAAACATGTTAGAAGTATCATAACACATGTCAATGTTTTTTATGCCTTCATGCACCAATTCATGATTTATATCCATTCCTTTCTACTCTCATATGGAAAAAAATTCAATTTTATCATGCTAAATACATTAGAAATGTCATGGAACATGTCAAATTTATTTATTCATCAATGCACAATTCCATGCTCTTTATCCCAAACTTGTTGTCTCTCATGTGGAATGTTCTTCATAAACATATTTTTATTCAACTTATAACTCCAATTACATGTATTTCATTCCACATACATGGTTTATACCTATATTCATATAAATATTTAGCATGATACCTCTCTATTATGTGTAATTCAATCAAGAATAAAATCCTTACATACTTACAAGATCCATTGCATAAGATAACAACCACCAGTCAAGTTTCAATGTCATATCTTATGCACAAGAAATAATTTCCTTCTCCTCCTCTACCCAAAGAGGGTGGTAGCTACTTTCCCTCTAACTAGGTCCATGCCATCACCCCTAAAAAATGTGATGCAACCTATAATATTGTTCCTAATGCATACATTTAACATATAGCTTCTTCAAAACCTCTTCAACATATGTGCTTACATGTTCAATCGGAAGCAACTAGGGTTTTCACTTTCGAGACTCTAAGGGTTAAAATCACTATTATGAGAAATTTAGTTTCATATTTACAAACAAATAATCAAATATTACATGATAAGATCAAAACATTAGAAAATTATATTATAATACAAAATCCTCAAAGTCACCCTAATGTCAATCATGTATATACACCTTCACCTAGTCAATTGGTTGCAAGCAATGTTACATGTCAAAACAAGAAATCACAACAAATTAACTCTACAACTAGTGATTTAAAAAGCATTCAAAGGTCAAATAAGATTTCAAGTGAGGTACTAAAGAAAATGATTAAATATAAGTTGATCAAACTACCTTCTCTACATCTAGTGAAAAGATCCAGATATTATTTTACATATCATAGAATGCATGGGCATCACACAAATTCATGTGTTGCATTAAAACAACATATACAATAGATAATTCCTAATGAGGACCCTACACAAGGTAAATTAGTCAAGCAATGTATAGTGGCATAGGAACACATTCACAAAGGGTCAAATTTAGAAATAGTACAAAAGTGGTTACCAAATCATAACTCAGAATAATAAAAGGATCAAAAAGAAAAATTAGAGCAAATAACAGTACCAAAATCATAGGTAAAGCATGAAAAATATGCAAATCTACCTATCCAAAATGAGGATCAATTTTTAAATTATTATGATTTTGGTAAAAAATATCTACAATAATTTGATTATTAAGGTCAAGGGTTGGGCAAGCAAGTTCAAAACATCACTACTCCTATTCTAGCAATTGATAATGTTTGTCACCAAGGTTTGGGATTTATTGATCCTAAGGAAAATCATTCATAGACATAAATTATCAAAGGAAAATATCCAAATATAAATAAAATCAACACTAACATTCCATTGGTTTAAGATCAAGATGATAATGATGAGTGGAACAATACAAGTTATTATAATTTCCAAGATACCAATAATGAATATGATTATTTAGAGTCATATTCATAGCTATTCCCTCATGATTCACAATCATGCATGATTCCTTTCTTTGATATAGGACACCATGATATGGAGTCTCCCATGAGATTCATCAGTTAGTATCATTTCTTCTCAGTATTACTTATACATAGTTTCTTTTTGCTTACTTGTACATGTTTTCTCAGTATTTCTTGTACATAATTTATTTATGATTGATTGTACATAGCTTATATGAAAATAAAAAAAACATTCAAATATTCAAAAACATAAAAACATTTCAATTATATTCATCATCCATGCTTTACATTTCTACTACCATGCTAGACTTACATTTGTTATTATATGCTATTATTTATCGATTTATCTACATTACTATGCTTCACTTGATCTCCTTTGAGTGTGTGCAGTGACATCTAATCTTTGATCACTTCACTTTACCCATTGATGGGGCATCTTACTTCTATGTTAAATACATACATCGATATACATACCCACTGGGGGCATCTTCTACATGACTACACCATCCGAGTTATGTCATTCCTACACCACACACTCTAGTTATCATGTAGATGTACATTATTTACTAGCTTACATAGATTACTATATCGACATCTCACTATTATATATCACTTGTGTATTTCTTAGCATATACCTAGTCTTTTACTACCATGTCATTCATATTTTCACTTCTTGATTTAATTAGTTAGATATGATTCTATTTCCAAGTATTTACATGCTTTCTTTTCTTGCTTTGTGTAGCTAGATGTGATTGTATTTCTGAGTTCTTGCTTTGTTTCTTGTATGTGCCTTGGGATATTTTCTAATGTCCTTTGCTTCTATTCTTGTGTGTGCTTTAGGACATTTTCTAATGTCCTTTACCTATACTCTCTTCTGTGTGATTATGGATTTCACACCAACCTTGCTTGTTTTCAATTGTATGTATATGTGGCATTTGAACATGCCTTGTATGCTTGCTTTCTAATTTTAGTGACATGTGCTCATGTCCCTTATTCACTTGGCCCATTGGCAACTATTTTATGATTCTTACTTCTTTCCTAGTATGCTTCTTTATTGATTTATTTTTGATTATGTGCAATGCCATGGTCCACATCATGCATTATCTAGCTTTCTTAGATGCCATGATTGACATCATGCTCCATCCCTCCTAACATCTAATAAATATCAACTAATCAGACTTCAAATTTCAATTTAGTACCTTACACATGCTATTACATTGTTATATCTATCTAGGCATACCCCTATTGATCTAAAAATATCTCATTACAAACCATGCTATATCTTGAGATATGTTATTAATTATCACTATTATATCATGTGTTTTTGTAGCATAACACACTTTTAGGGATATATATTTTAAAGGTAGTCATTACAAGGTCTCCATTCTTACCCTTAGAAAAGGTGTAAATAAATAGGGGTTTTGTCATAGAGATTAGAGCTTATAATGGTCAAAAATGTAGTTTTCAGAACACCTAGAACAACAACCAAAATTCAAACCAGGTAGAATAGACCAAGTAGATAGTGAAAATATAAAAATAGTCATCATATTTGGCCCAAGAAAATAGTTCTAAGATTGGACTATAGTGCTGGGATGTTTAGTGTCCATTTTTGGTGATCCTATCCAAACAAAAAAAAAACTAGACTTTCCAAAAGTAGGAAAAAAAAGTATCTTCAACTATAGTTTTGCACAGTCATACCAGTTTAGAATCAATAGATTTTAATACACTTTTACTTATAAAATATATATATATATGGGGCATCATTCATGGAATGATGTATCCCACTTCTAGTTTTTAGATATGACAGTTGGTATAACTTCTAGATCATAATCCATATTCTAGGCACCAGTGATTAGGGGCAATGTGCATGGCACATTTATTTTATTTTCTTTTTGAGTTTAACATTACCCAAGAATTTTTAGTAGTTGCATGCCTTATTACATTTTTAGGTGGTTATCATCATTTTGGAGTGGATTTCATACAAGCCTACCCTCCACATTTTAGAGTGGCTTTCATATAAGCCTAGTGCACCAATTTTGGAAACCCTAATCTCCATAGTTTGGAGTGGCCAAGAGTGGCCTAGTTTCTAATATACATTTTGATATTCATTCCAATATTTTTAGATTAATAGAACATTCATGGACTTTAAGAGCCATCTCATACAACAAACATTTCATACTGGTATCAGTTCATAGCTTCACTTCATGAGGCAATGATGGAGCCAAAGGACTAGATAGACTTTGTATTCTTGAGCCACCTATTCAGAGGGACTAGACACATAGTTAAAATATTGATCAAAACATGTATGACCACCTAACTTCACTTAGTGGGCTATAATGGAACCAAAGGGTTAGCCTTTGTATTCTTTATCCACTCTCAAGGAAGTGAGCACTTAGCTTTGTTCACGATATTATTATTAGTAAAACACACATCCAACATTACTTAGCATTACTCGATATCACTCAGCATCACATCAAGTTTTGTACTCTTTTTCATACCTAGTGAGGTATATTCCTTTCTTTCTCTTCCTTTCTTTTACCTAGATTTGTACATTTTTATTTTAGATATAGTGTATCTAGTAATAATTGATCTACTCTTTATTTTATATTGTAGATTTAAACTTCACATCATCCTCTCTATATACACACCCAACATCACACAACTTCATGAGCTTCACCCTTCCAATTAATTTTAGTTACACATTCTATTTTTCCTTTATCCTAGTATTTTAATTTGTTGCATCACTATAATAAAGGAGGGGGAAATGTAGTCATATAATTTGTGAAAATCGGTAACTTGAGTGTGGATTATGACACCCAACCCATAGGTCCATCTTACTTAATTTTATGACCCTCATAGGCATATTTTCATTGACTTCTAATCATCCATAGCCTTCCACACCTAATCCCAACTCAACCAGACTACTTTTTCCATGATAAATCCATCCCCCTAGACCCTTTTAGTTAAGGACAATAGCACCTAACTTGGAATATAGTGTCGGTGTCACTATTGTTTTATTTTGGTACTCTTATCCAAGTGTATTTTTATCCCCAAACATAATTTCCTTATGGTTCCTAATCCTTCTCCTTATTGACCTAATGTGATCACATTCAACCCATGACAAATAGATCCCTATAAAATCCCATTCAAATATCATTTGGAAATGGTTATAAATTATCACTAAGCAAACAAGAATACAAGAAAAAATATTCATGAAATCTTCCTTATTATCTATATATAGCTACCAAATACACTTACAAGCTTATCCAAATCCTTACACTAGTCTCTAGCCACCTCAAGAAAATGTAGTTTAGCATTTTTCATCTTCATACACACTATTTCACAAAGCACATCAAGTGGGAGAACTACATATGACTTGATCCCTCTTCATAGTATAGGGATGTAGGTAGCGTGCCCACACAAGGGGTATGGATACATGCTGAGTGAATCTTGTGCACACTAATCCCCCCTTTCTCAAAGTTGGTCAAAGTACAAAGGAGTCTCAGGTTAAAAGATAAAATATTCTGTATAGGAAGTTCTATAAACATTAAATAGTCAAAACTTCATAGGCAAGGTCACATTAACACATTGAACAAAATATAGAAAGCTCAGATCTCTTAGACAAAAGTGGAAGAAGTGGACTATAATATTAGTGCCACTAGTGTCCTCTTTTGATGCTCCTATCCAATCATAAAGTGAAGGCCAAATCCTGATTTATGATAGTGTCCCAATCCTACACATTGAATTTTAGACCCTATCTCAGTCATATTAGGTTTTAGCTAAGTCTTATTTTCTCTCCCTTATTATTATTTTTAGAAAGATTCAAATTATAGTTAGATAAAAAAATTGGTAGATTAATTATTTCATATTTATTTATTAATACTACTTCTCAGACCCATTTACTAAATTAGGAATAATACACCAATATTCCCAAAACTATTAAATTACGTAGCTAGGTGATGCTCATCAAATAGATCAAGTTATGCGAGATGTTCTTGATGATAGTCACTTTCATAAATGATTTTTTTCAAGGATATGCAAAGAGAGAGAATTTGGACTTTGAGAGGTAAAAGCACCTCTACTCTAAAGACTAGAGAGAAAGGGGTAGCACCTATAAAGGTTTGAATGCTAGTGCGATAGGCCCATAAAGCAAATAGGATGTGAAAGTGCCAATCTTGACTGGAAGCATTGACCATTTTTGTTAACATCTTATTGAGGGTTTTGTTATAAGTTTTTTGCCTATCCATTTTCTTGTGGATGATAAGGCAAGGAAAAGCTTAACTTTATACCAAATGCATCATAAAGACCTTAAACTTATTTTTTTTGAAATATTTTCCATTATTGGTGATGATCTTATGGAGAACATCAAAATGATATGATAATCAATGAAGTCAACTATCTTGTCAGCATTGGTTGAGATGAGAGAAATAGTCTACACCCACTTGGTGAAATACTCAATAGTGGTGATGTTAGAGTGGTGATGATATGAATAATGAGGATTGATTTCCCCAATGAGATCTAGTCCCCATTGTGAGAAGGGCCAAAAGTCCTTGGATAATCGAAGGCCATGGGCCAGTGAATGATGAAAATTAGCATGTTGTTGACATTTAACACACTTCTTTACATAATCATAACAACCTTGGTTGAGGGTGAGCCAATAGTAACCAAGTTGAAGGATACATTTAGCAATAGCTAAAACACTAAATTGTCACCTAAAGATCCCATAATGTATTTCCTTAATATCATGGGAAGATTCATGGATGCATAAACAATGGATGAGTTAATTGAAACTATGTTTGTAAAAGATTCCCCTAGCATGGTATAATGATAGGTACTCTAAACAAAGTCTCTTTTGGCATTCCAAGAGAGGTTGGGAGGAATGATGCCAAGGTTGAGGTAGTCAAAGGTTTTCTCATATCAAATGTCTGATAGAGATTCATCCACACTACAATGGTAGGGAGGTTAGATTGGATATAATAGGGTGTGATAAAATGATGAATGGTGATAAGGAGTTTAGAATTGATAGGTGTAGATGGGATCTGGGAAGCAAGGGAATTCATTGTATTCATGAACTTATTGGTAGATCATGGAAACAATTGGATAAGGTAATGGTCAAATGATACTAAGAGTACATCTACTAGTTGTTTATACTTTTACAAGACATCATTCTTACATTTGTAGGATCCATTGATCTGGTTGACCACAAGTTGGGAATCACCTAAGACATTTATAATCTTAACTCCCAAGGCTAGAGTCGTTTAGATACCTATTACTAGGTTATCCATATTGTTAATACACTCAAAATCAAGTTTGAAATAAAGAGGAAGAGGTTCACCATTGAGGGGAATGAGACTAACTCTATTACCCCCATTGCACTGGCACTTTGGGCCATAACAAAAATGGTCATTTGGTAGGTGATGTCCTCTTAAGAAAGAGTCATGATGGGCTCATCCAAAATTACAAGAAGAATTGGTTAGTTATATAGAAAATGAACTTTGGCCAATTGATTGGCAATGACTTGTCCCTTAATCATCTTCTACTAGAGGAAATCAAGGTCAAACTTAGCTAAGAGTATGAGATACTTAGCCATATGCTAGTTTTGGCATGGTTAAGAGTATATTTACTTATTTGGGTTGATGTTGGTGATGATAAAGGTTTTGTGATTGGGGAGGTAATGATAAAGTTTGGAAGCCACAAAGACTAAGGTGAGGCAAAGATTATTGGGGTGTATCAAGTCTCATACTCTACAAATGTTCAACTTATATAGTATATAACTTGATTTTTTATTTTGTTCATCATGGTGAGCAAGCATTTCCCCTAAGGAATGGTCATTGGTAGAGATATAAAGGTAGAAGGGTTGGTCCTCTTTATGAGGGATAAAATGGGTGGAAAAAGAAGGTACACTTTGAGTGAATCAAAGGCTTGTTGGTAGTCCTTAGTCTACTTAAAAGATGTGTCTTTCTTGAGAAGATGGTGAAAAGGTTGACATATATCTAATAACTAATAGATGAAGTGATGGATAGATTGGAGCTTCCCATACAAGCTATGGAGTTGTTTAAGGTGGGTTAGAGGTGGCATGTTGAGGATCACTCTAAATTTGGTAGGGTCTACTTTGATTCCTTAAAGAGATGATAAATCCAAGAAACTTTCTAGATAGGACCAAAAAAACACATTTATTGGGATGAAATCAGACATGGAAATAGATTAGGCACTCAAAGATAATTTTGAAAACTTTTATATAATCTTTTCAATATTTGGATTTCCCAAAGAGATCATCTACGTAGTCCTCTAGGATTTTGTGGATGAGATCATGGAAGATGCATGTCATCACATGCTGGTAGGTTGCTCCAATGTTATTCAGACCAAATGACATGACCCTATAGTAGAAGGCTCTCAAGGGGGTGATGAAGGAAGACTTACGTTGATCCTCAAGGGAAATCAAGATTTGATTATATCTTAACAAATAGTCCATGAAAGATAACATATCATGGCCAACTATAAGATCAACAATTTGGTCAATGCTAGGCAAAGAGAAGTCATATTTTAGACAATCAAGGTTGATGTCACAAAATTAAATATAGAGGTGAAGTCCCCTATATGTTTGGTGATGGGAATGATATTGGAAACCCATTGGGGATATTCAATGGGTTGGATGAAGTTGAAAAATAGGAGGCACTGAAGCTCTTCTTTGACTTTAAAGGTGATACAAGGGTGTATCCTAAAAATATTTTGCCTAATAGGATTAGCATCAAGATGGATGATGATGATGTTGTGGAGAGATATGGAAGGATTAATTCTAGGCATGTCCTGAATGGACCAATCAAATTTTATGCTTCATCTAAAAAGTAAGGAAGGATAATCTTATTGTTTTGACGAATCTAAGGATTGACTGATCTTTACAATATGAGGGTTATCCTAAGTACCCAAATTGACATAAATAGTGGATTTATGCAACATGGTTTAGTTTTCAAGAGGAAGGGATTTGTGGATGGAACAATCCCATGTACCAAGATAGGTGATAATGGAATCATCATTTTTACGTTGGATGGTGTGGATGGTAAGCGAATCATTTTCCACCATTTCAGGATGAATCAAAGGAAAGGTTTTAGTTTGGCCATCCTTTTGATAAGTTAGGGGGGGTAAACTAATGGTATAGACTAAAAGAATTTATAAGGGATGGTTTTGAAATCTTTGGACTTTGAAAGAGATGGGGTTGGTGAGGATGGGATGTCTTCTTAAATGGGGGTAATGGGTTTGGGTGAATTGGTGGGTTCTTCTAGTGGGATAAAGCCAAGACCAAGTAACTCATAAAGTTTTTGAGTTTTGAGAAAACGTAACTCATGGTGTCCATGTTCATAATGGTTGAATCCAAATCCCTTCTAGCCACACTTTTGAAGGTACAATTTATAAAATTCTAATTTGTCCAAATAGGAAAAATAAAAGGTAAATGGTCGAGTAGAAGAGGTGGTGGAGGAAGCAATAAGGGGATAATCAAGTCCCCCATAGATAAAAGTGGTTTAGTGGTTGGAAAGCCTGAAAGGAATGATAGTTCTAATATTGTGATTGTAACTAAGATTATGGTCAAGATTCCCATACTCTTGAGGGGTAGGGAAGGCATCCAAGGCCAAAATATGTTACTCTCCCAATGAGAGACATTGAAATGTAGGTTCCAAGGGATCCTCTATGGGGATCTAAGAAGAAGGGATATATGAACTAGTTAAAGCTTTGTTAATGGTAGGGGTGGATTTGTTCTTGGTTAGTGGTGAGGTAGATGAGTAAGGAAGAAGAATGACGTTAGGTCTATATGGCATGTTTCAAGATGTGAAAGGACTAAGGTCATATTTTATGTTAAATAATTGACCCTTGTGTTTTAACTTGACACATTGATACAAGGTGGATGGGACACAAATCATAGAGCGAATCCAAGGGCATCCAAGTAAAATGTTGTATTAGAACTCACCTTTTATGACATAGAAGAGCTCTGAAAGTATGAGATGTCCTAAGTGGATGTAGAAGATGACTATTCCTAAGCTTGTGTCTATAGTATCATTGAAGGAATAAAGGACCACTGTGATTTTTGACATGATATTCTTTGGTAACTAGAGTTAGTCATAAGTATGAGAGGTGATAATATTAATACTAGCTCCTCCATTAATCATCACCCTATTGATGTGGGTTTTATTGATGTATACAATGATGAAGAGGGGAGGATAGATATATTTAGGATGAATAGAAGGTAATTTTGAATCCTTAAATATGACAAGGGTGGAAAGATAAAGAGCTCTAACACCCATAACTTCTACCACCCATAGCTTGGTGGGTTTGTTTGGGTTTGTTTGGTGTTGGATGGTTTTGAGGTGGAAGGTTTAAAGGTGAAATATTTGGAGGTGGATGATTGAGATGATGAAGGTTTAGAGATAGGTGGGTAGGTAGAGGTAGATAGTTTGGCTAAAAATGATTAGGAGTTTGATGTTTTAGAGGGAGTAGGTAAAGGTAAAATAAAAGGAGGAAGTTTAGCTTTGGTAGTTTTGGGAGGATTCACCTTCTTTATTGAAGGATGAGATCCTAGGATGGAATAAGGATAGGGTCCTAAGATAGAAGGTAAGAGGGAAGGGGGTGGTATGGTTCTATTTGTAGGTGGGAATTTGGGTGGCTCTACCTTCTTGGCTGGTTTGGCTAAGGTTTTCTTTAGAGGACTAGATAGGGTTAAGTCCAACTTCAAAGATGGGTGGATAAGGCTAGGAGTAAGAAGTATCCCTAGGTTCTTGATAGGTTTTATTAGAGACGTGTAAAGTGATTTGATGATTTGGGTGGAGATGTTTTGAATGGTTCTTCCATAGTTTTGGAGGGAGAGGTGTTTTATTAAGGGACTGAGGTGATGATAGGTTTAATGGTGGATGAAAGTGAGGTTGAAGGTTCATGGTTATTTCTATATGGTAAGCTAAGATGGTGCCAAAAGGTGGATCAATCTAAATTGGGTTGAGAAGCTAATTCTTGGCTTTGAACAAGCTTAGAGAAGGGTTTGTAAATTTGTTTTGTTCCTTGAGCATCATATTCAAAGATTATGCCCATAGGTTGAGGTAAGGGAATATTTTCCTCACCCTTATCTTTGATGAAAGTTTCTAAAATTTGGGAGGATGTTTTTCCCATGGGATTAGGTAAAGTGATCTCTCCTTGTGGAAGGATTTCAAAAGAGAGAGTGGGTGATTCCATGATGGGAGAGGAAGATGTGATGGTAATGACTACCTCCTTTGGTATTCTTATCAAAGGAGAGGTGGGTAAGTCCATTATCCTATCAAGTGAAGGAAAAATGGTGGTTTCTTCCTTTATTTGGGTATCCAAAAGAATGGAGGGTGATTCTACCACTTTGATTAAGTGGAGTGGAAAAAGAGGTAGTTGAGGCAATGGTTTCTTCAATGATAGGTTCACTGATAATTACATTGACCATATAGACCTCATGAGCATGAGATGATTTTGGTTTTTTATCATCATGGTTGGTATAAGGGGCATGATTGAGAAAAGGTTATTGAAAGATGTTGAGTGATTGGTTTGAGGGTGTACTAGGATTATCCAATGAAATTTATCCTTTATCAATCAATTTTTAGATAATGGTTTTGAAGGTGTTACACCTACTAACATCATGTCCAATGACACGGTGGAAAGCACATAGATCATTCTCATTTTACCAACTAGGCATAGGGTGAGAATCATAAAATTATTGGAGAGGTTTGATGGGGAGAAGCTATATGATGTTTCATTTGAGTAACTTGTCCAAAACTAAAGCATATGATTCCCTTAGCAGAGTTTATTATTTTTGGCTATCCTAGTTTTGATTTTGAGTTTTTGATTGGAGGAGCTATAGGAGTTGGTTTGGTTCCATTGGTTGACAACTAGAGGTGTAGTTTTAAGGACAACTATGTTTGTGGTTGCCTTTGGTTTTTTATTAGGGTTGTTTGATTGGTTTGTGGTTTTAGATTGGGAAGGGTCATTGGATTTGAAGATAGAGTTTTTGTTTCTTAGTTTTAACTTCCCCTCATTGATGGATTTGATTTTTAGTTTACATTCCATGGTGAAAGCCCCATCAAAAGTTCTAAAGGTTTGAACCTATAGAGTAGGGGTGATGTGTTTGGAACAACCCTAAGATAAAAGTTCAATCAACTTAGGTTAGGGGAAAATTTTGGTTGATAAGACCCTTCCAGTGAGCTATAAAATCAACAATTGATTCATTATCAAATTTTTTGATGGAGTAGAGTTAGTGATGGAGACCTTCTTAGATATATTGGTCAAAAAGTGGTCTAAAATGATTTGGGTTAGTTGGGAAAATGAAAATATAGAGTTCTTAATGATAGAACTATACCAATATAATTATGGTCTAGAAAAAGACATAGGAAAGGTGCAAAGGAGAAGATCATATTCATAGGCAATCAAGTAGAAAGAATTTTGAAATGCTCTTAGATGTTGTTGGGGGTCCTCTTTGCTTTGAAATTTAAAAAATTTAGGCAATTCCTATTAAGTAAGGAAATTTAGATAGGGATAGATGGCGAATAGGTTTATTATATATTTGGTTGTAAGAAAATATTTTATAAGTCCCAAAGATAGATGACTTTAGGTTGGTGATTTTGTCTATCAATAGTTTGACTAGGATTGTTTGGGGTTGGGGAATTCCATAATTATCTAGTAAGTTTTGTTGAGGTTGGGTGGATGAAATATATGGATAATTGGTAGAAGGTTAAGAAGATGGAAAATTTTGGTATGTGGTGATTGAGGGTTAATGCCACATAAGGGTTAATCGGCACAAAATGTTGGGTAGAAGATGGAGATATGTATCCTTGTGTATTAGGAATATAACATGGGTAAGGTGTCATAGGTATTTTTTGAGGAGTTGATGTGGATTGGTTGGGTGGTATGATTGGATTGGTAGATTGAGAAATTGATAAGGATTGGGTTGGAGGTGTGTATGGGTTAATTGGTTGGGGGTGAGTGGTAACTCTAGTGCTGATAGGTGGAAGGGTAGAAGGTATGGAAAGTACTACATTTTGAAGTAGGGTGGATATTTTTGGGTTGGTAGTGATAAGGGTAATAGTGGAAATATGGGTAGAAGATATCCCTATAGTGGCTGGAGTATAGGTAACAATAGGTGAGGTTGTCCCTATGATGGAGGAATTATTGGTTAGTGTAAGTTATGTTTGGCTATTGGTTGGGTTGTTTGGTTGAGTTTAGTTAGAGTTAGTGGATGGTTTATTTGTGGAGGAAGATGTTTGAGAGATCATAGGCTGGATAGAGGTAGTGGCAACCATAAGATGGGGAAGCATCCTATAGGGTGGATCATAAAGAGGAATCAAAGCAGGGGTGCAATGAGATAAGGTGTTGAGGTAATGTTGGAGGGCCATAGGGTTATTATCAAGGAAGGTGGAAAAATTTCCATCACCTTCAACAAAAATTTGAGGAATGGTAGGTAGGTGAAAGGATGGGGATAACCCTCAACATCTAAGGCATACTTCATATAGGAAGAAGAATAAAAAGCTGACTCTTGGTTGGTTTGGTTTCTCAACTATTGTCTAGTAAAGACCATATGAGAAATAGAAAGGAGTACAAGAAATCTAAAAAATCAAACACAAAACAAATAAAATAAAAAGATCTCAAGGCAATAAAAAACCATACACTAGAGTGCATTTAAAATATTAGGGTACCTTTTATATCACTTTTGGCTTATGCCTTAGTTGGAAAGTGTGAAGGACTTGGTTTGTAGAACAGGTACTAGAAAAGACGTCTATGGTTAGTTTCAATTTTTCAAAGATCTCAAAAGGATCTATGTTGGAAATCAATGTGTGGCTTGGTATTGGGGCCTACCCCATCAAATCACACACCATAATGATAAGGATGTTGTGTGTTTAGCCAATATATATCAATTTCCAAAGTTTAGACTTAACTAGAGAGCTGAGTTTTGATTTTTATTCTTGGTAATGACCTTCAAGTAAGATAGACAAAAGCTGAAGATGATCCGATAGGAGATGAAACCCTAGTCAGGCCTTATGTCAATTGTTATGATTTTTTTATTAATATTAATGGTTTGTTATGGTGTGTATAAATAAGTGAAGCTATGATTAAATTACTTTGTCTTTATTTTTAAGTACATGAGGTAAACATGCAAGCAATCAATGTATGAAAGGTTTATTTTATACCCAAATTAAATTTTGATTTATTTATATGATCATAAAATAAGGAATAAAATTTCAATTAGATGCTACTAGGGTCCCATTGGGCGTGCTAGAATGTTTCTCTCAATTTTTGTTTATTTTCTAGTTTAAGAAGTAAGAAACTAAATGTGGGTATGGTATAAGAACCTATTTATTTGTGCACAAATGATCCAGATGATTTTTAAGATATCCTATTTGTCTTGGGAAGAACAACCTATAGATAAGAAAGATACTAAATCAAAAGGGTTGTTAGATAGATAACAAGGTGTATTGCCTAGCATAAGCTAGGTCTAATAAGTGTGAGCTTACTAGGAGGCTATCAATCCAAACTCTTAAAAAAGTTAAGTTAAAATAAATAAAGATGAACTACTTTCATCAATTGATAAAAAATATTGAAATAGAATACAAGAATAAATAAATGCTTGATAAAAGAAATAGACTAATTAAGCAAATAATGGGTCAATACTAATGCTAAATAGGTCAAGTTAGGTTCATAAAATAGGTGGGGTATCTAAGAATAATTTAAAAAATAGAAAGTGGAATTTGGTTGAGGGTAAGTAGGTGGAAATAAATTGCCTTTATTTCCTACCAAAGTGACCATCAGTGGTTGGGATTATCATTGGTATTTAAGGTGACCTTCAGTGATTGAGTGACTATCAGCAGTTGTAGGTGACCATCGATAGTTAGGGTGACCATTGAAAGTTACTATGGGTTCTAGGTATGTTCAAAAAAGGGGTTATAGAATGGATACATCAAGGTTTTGAAGGCCTATTTGGGGTCAAAGGATAATAAGCAAAAGGGTGTAGTCCAAGCAAAGATGTCAAAAAATCAAAACTTGAAATAAGAAATGTACTTAGCTCATTTCTTGATAGAAGATGATAGATTGAGGAGTAATTTTGGCAGAGTAATAGTAATTTTCTTGAAGAATAATTTTTCTAGAGGTTCGGGTATCTATCATGGCTACTGACTTGCTAAAGGGAAGACCTGAAAATAACTTCTTGATGAAGAAGCTCTTGATGACTATTAGTTGAAAGCTTGATTGCCTAATTACTAAATTCTTGGATCCCCTTTCACCTTCTCCCCTCCTTTTATAGTCAAAGAGACATGGAGGTAGAATATTATATATAAAGTTTGGTTGGTTGTTATGATGCATTAGCTTGTCATCCATATTAAATTTTGACATGTTAGCTTGTAACTAGCTTGAGTTGTCTTTGATCAGATGGGGAGGACCTGATCATCAGTGGTTAGGGTGACCAATGATGGTAAAAGTGACTGTCATTGGTTGAGGGTTGAAGGTTAAGTGGGATAGAAGGGTAGGTTAGTGAGTTAGGTTTAGCTAGTTAGCTAAACTGAGTTAGGGTCATGGTTAGAGGTTTTGGGTAATGGTCTAATCTAGGGATGTTTTAACATATAGAACCATCATGTGTAGTTTTATAGTGTTTGTAAATTTTATATAACTAAATATACCATCCATAACTCAAACCAAGCATCAAGATATCATTTTCAAGCCAAAACTCTCTCTCGTTGTCACACATAGTCCTATTAATTTGAGAGGTTATATTTCTAGACTTAGAACTCCACGTAGGTCTATCATGGGTATAATTGGTGTTTGAAGATATTAGAGAGGCTTAATAACTTTCATATTATGTCATTGGTTCAAGTATTAAGCCTCTAATCTCTATGAATCATATTTAAAAAGGAAACCACTTCCCAAACCCTATTTTGCACTATGAGAAGTTTGAGAAGGCTCAATTTTGTGCTTGGATATTACAAGAGCATTTGCATGGGACCTAAAGTTATTATCCATGGAAGGGTACCCCTGTGTGTGAAATAATTGTTGTATTGGTTCATAGATTGAGGATCCCATCTTTATGAATAATTATTAATATGATTGGCCACTTTAAACCCTTTCTAAACCCTTCTTAGAAATCAATGGAGATATAAGTCCTTCAGATGAATTTAAATGCCCTTGAATGACCTTATAAGAACTTAGATGACTTATAAACACCTAAGAAAACTTTATGGAACCATCACTTAGCACATGTAGGATAAATTCATGGATTTTAGGATTACTCTTTATTTAGGATAAGTTATTTTATCCCGAGTTCCTTTTTTGTGTGTAATTAATATTTATTTATTTAAATTATTAATTCACATAAATATAGATTACATGAGATGTCACTCTTGTCTTTTTTATCCTTTAGGATTTTGGAGTTACTTGCATGATTAACTCCTTTCCCCACATGGCATACACCTCCCTTCAATTTTTAAGGGACTAAGACACAAGTGGCACACACTTAAGAGGCTTGTAAGGTAATAATGGGATCCCTTATAACTCACATTATCCTCCTCTAGCTCTATAAAATAGAACTTCATCTCCTCATTTCCTCACTAGAATCTCATATATCTCTCTATTCTTCTTTTGTACTCTTGATTCAATCTTGTACTTGTGGATATTTTGGTGGCAAGCCTTCTAATAAGATCAAGTGGGTTTTTCTCTAATACATTCAATTTTTCACTTTAAAATTCTTATGTCATTTATGGTTTACACTTGATAGGTAACTTAGTCTTGTTATTTTTTTTTTCACACTTTCATGGTATGTCATTGATGATTATTTTTGGGAAAAATACTTCATGTTATTATGGGTAAGATCATCTTATCGATATTTTTTTGAAATTGTATAGATTTTTAAGGAGACTTCATAGATTTTTTCACAAGGGCTCCACCATTGATATTAATTTAAATCCATCTCTCTAATTTTTTTTGATATTATTTATCTCTAACTAATTGTTTCAGGTTTTTTGAATGGCCCAATTTTGTGTTGCATGCACTTTAAGCAAAAATATATATTTTTCCTCTATATTTGCTATTAGCTTTCTGGTTTTTTTAAATTAGATTTTTTTTAGTTCTTAACATTAATATTTATTAGATATTATTTTGAGCTTACATCTTTTTTTAATATTTCTAAGTTTATTTCTCAGCATTTTTAATTCTTATTGCAATTTTTTTTTTTTGTTTGATCTCTAAAACTCAATCACAAAAAAAAATATCTACCTGATTAATTTATATATCCAACTTTATTTTCTCTCAGAGAGATATTTATAACTCATTATAACCTCTTTACCAAGACTTATGGTTAGTAGTATTGAGTTTTCTATAGGGTTGCTACCCCTCCCTAAAGCAAAGAATCTTACTTGGTTGAGTGCATCTCCTAGCTATATTTGTAGTAGATTGTATACAGTTCATTGTCTCTTTTGTACAAGTTTTAATTTCAAAATTTTTAATTATTTAAGCTCAGAGCACATTGATTTAGGATTTCCCTTTGGGATCAAGCAAGTAAGTTTTTACATAAAACATTTTTTTCCTTTGGTAACGCATTTTAATTATTTGTCTCATTTCTTTTTGTCATCTACGTTTCATTTTCTCAGACTGGTGCATTTCATTTAGTAGATATATGTGCTCTTTTTTAGAGCTAACATTTCCTTTTTTAGAGCTTAACATGTTTTTATAACTAAGTGTTTCACTTCTACACTCAAAATTATTCTAATTTAAGTCCTTTCCTTTAATTAGCACTCTTACATTTCAAAAATCAAAGTACCTTTTTGGTCTTATTTAATCTTTGGTTGGATCAACTTCACTTGATCCTTGGTTTATGAAATGAAGGAATCATTATTCATACAGGTCATATGATTTCACGTCTTTCCTTAAGTCTTTATTTAATAACATTGAATCTTATCCTCAAGTGTTATTTATTATTTTCAGTGAGTGTTTCTCTCATTCCTAAAAAATGAAAAAACAATCTTATTTTTAGAATGACTTATAAGTTTTAGTTGTTTTTAAAATCCAATCACAAAAAAATTATGTTCACCTTATTTTATCTTATTATACATTTAAATCATTGCCTTTTTTATGTTTTAATATGAACTTATGGTAACATGAACTCCATCTCAATTTATAATTTTTTAAAGCCCTTCCAATTATAATAAATTAAAAGTAATATTTCATTATTTGATAAGATTTTCCTCTTTATGGTTGTTTAATTTTCTTTCATAACAATTGTGTGTGTGTGTGTGTGTGTGGACTTATATTTAACTCCATAACCTCAAAAAAATAGAGAAGAAGAAAGGGGTTTTTCTTTCATCCACTCTCACCTAAAACTTATAAATCTAGTTGATATTATCTTTTCATTTTCAACTTAGAATATTATTAATCACCATCTTAAATTATCCTCTTTTCAATTATCTATTCTTTTCTGGATCCCATTTTTCTCTTGATATCTCTTTTGCATTTTAGGTAAGTCTTTTTGTTGGTTTTCTTTCCCCTCCTTTGTATTTTTTTGTCTAAGTGATTTTTTCTTGCCTATTCACTTTTTGGGTATTGGGTGAGATTTCAAGGTATAATGACTCAATTTTTGACTAAATTCTAACTCACATCTATCAATTACCACTTATAGAGATCGCATATATAATACATATTCAATTTTGAACATTTATTGTACATATTAGATTGCATGGACCCTAAACCTGATACAAAGACTACTTCCACTAAATTTCAAGATAAATAGAAAGCAAAAAATGATGAGGCCTTAGGATTGATTAGCATGGCCATGACCCTCAAATTGCATCCACTACTTGGTCTAAGCTTAAATATTATTATGATGTTGATAATGAATCTCACAAAATTCAAATTCAAGATCAATTGCCTAATTTAAAGTACAATGACTTCAAAACTATGAATGATTTTTTGATTAAATTTCATTATTTGAATTCTTAATTAGTTGGTTTAGGCATTAAACTTTTAGATTTAAATTTAATTCATATCATCATGAAAAAGTGTTTGCCTCAACCTTTTAGCAGTTTATTACAAATATTTATTTGCAACTAGTTTTTTCTATTGTATCTACTTTGTTGATGTTTGAATTATTTTGTACTTTTTTATGTCAATAAGAAAAAAATTTGACTCAATTTTTTAGTCTTAAGACTTATGAACAGGATTTTATTTCTAAACACCAACATAAGAATGGAAAAGACCATGTTATTTCCAATAATACACATGACAAGAAAGATTCAAAGTTTAACTCCAAACATAAGAAAAAATTAGAGTGTAATTAGTATGGTAAAAACACTCATGATGAAGATCACTACTTTAATAATAAATGTGATATCAAAAGTGAAAATCTTAAGGTCAAGACAATGATAGAACTAGTAATGCTAAAACTCAAGCTAAATAAACGTCTAATACTAGAGTTTTTTTTACTAGTGCTTTGTGTGATTTTCATGTTGAATGAATGCTTGATTATGGCGTTACTCAACATATGGCATCTAATGCTAATTTTTTTACTTCTTTATAATGATATCTTTTTAACAATCATTTAATTCTTTCAAATCATGGTTTGAAGCCATAAGAACTATTAAAATCCCTAATGATGAATTGCATAATGTCTTTATTATTCCTAATTTAAAATTGAATTTGTATTATATTCCTCAATTATGAAAATAGGACTATAAAATAGAATTTATTATTGACAACTATTATGTTAAATTTACTAATCAAGATTTTAAAGTAGTTGTTACTGCTTTTTTAAACAATGATAATTTGTTCAAATTTATTGGATTCTCATCTTCTTCCTCTACTCACACTTTGATTTTATCTATTGAAATTACCTTGTGACATGAAATATTAGGACATATCACTTATCAAAATATTTCACTTAAGAAAAAAATTAATATGGTGTAAGGTTTGCCCAAAATTCCTCCAACTACTTTTACTTGTAGTGGTTGTATAGCTGGTAAAATTCATAGAGAATATTTTCCTAAGAATCACTCTTAACGTGCTACTAAAAAGATTCATTTAGTTCATAGTGATCTCTTAGTCCCTATGTAAACTACTTATAATAATGGTTCCAAGTATGCTTTGACTTTTTTTGATGATTTCACTAGGCAAGTTTGGATTTATTTTTTGAAAATAAAATATCACATTTTAGACACTTTTATTGAGTTTCATGGCTTTATTAAAAAATAATCTAATTAATATTTATGCATATTACACAATGATAATGGTATTGAATATATTAAAAATAATTTTCTTACATATTGCAAATAACATGGTATTAAACATGAGAAAATTATTTCCTACACGCCTGAGCAAAATGGTATTGTTGAACGTAAACATAGGACTATCACTAAAATAGCGAGGTGTATGTTGCATGCTAAAAATATGAATTATAAATTTTGGGCTGAAGTTATGTATTATGTTGTCTATCTCATTAATAATACTCCCACTAATTTTTTTTTAAATATTACACCTAAAAAATCTTGGAGTGATAAAAAGACCTAATTTAAAGGAGTTATGTGTTTTTGGTTGTGATTCATTTGTTTATATTCCAATTGTAAAATATAAAATTTTAGATTCTAAAGAAGACACTTTTATATTTGTTTGTTATGATGAATCATCTAAGGCTTATATGTGTATGATATTCAAACTAACAAAATCAAGATTAAAAGGGATGTTAATATTTCTAAAAATGGTGTACTTGATTGTGATTTTAATTTGGATTCTCTTGATATAGTTTCTGCTTCTTTTCCTTTTGAAATAAATGATGACCATAATGATGTGGTTCATAATGATACTATTCCTCAAGTTAATTCTCTTTCTTCTTGTCTTTCTCCACCCAAAGTTATGCCTAAGTGGGCCAATACTGTTATATAAGATTTTGGAATAGATGTAGATCTCTATGATACTTGTAGATTTAGACAACAATTTTATAATTATGTTTTGATGTATAAAATTACACAAAATAATTTTATTCAAAGTCTAAAACAAGCTCAAGGTCACCTTCATTGGTAAAAAACAATGCATGATGAATACAACTATTTGATTTCTAATAACACTTGGGACTTAGTCCCTCTCCATAAATGGCATCATTTGGTAAGCTGTAAATGCTTGTTTAAAATTAAGTTCAATTTTGATAATCAAATTGAAAAATGTAAAGATAGATTAGTTTCTAGAGTTTTTTCACAAATTGAATTAATTGACAATAATGAATCTTTTTCTCCTATTGCTAACATACCCACAATTAAAGATGTTTTAGGTTTAGCTACTCACATGCATTGGCCTGTTTATCAAATGGATGTTAAGAGTAATTTCTTAACTGACGACTTGCATAAAGAAATTTACATGTCTAAACCCCTTGATTTTATTAAAAAAGAAAATGACAATATTGTTTTCAAGTTAAACAAATCTATTTATGGTTTAAAACAATCTCTTAGAGAATGGTACTCTAAAATGTATCAATTTTTTATAGCTCAAAGCTTTACTTGTAGTTCTAATGATCATAATATTTTTCTCAAAAATACTCCAAATTTTATATTTATCATTTTTTTGTATGTTGATGACTTAATCATAATTGGTAGTAATAGTTCAATGGTGTATTTTAGTAAAAAATATTTGAATAATAATTTTAAAATGATCGATTTGGGTCTCTTACGTTACTTTTTAGGCATTCAAGTTTGGCAAGAAAATGATAGTATTTATAACTCTCAATCTAAATATGCATGACTTATTATCTAGGTTCAATATGTTAGATTGAAACCCTATTACTACTCCTTATGAATTTCATGTTAAATTACTTAATGACATGGAAACTGAAA
Source organism: Torreya grandis (assembly GCA_037957365.1). Classification (NCBI taxonomy): domain Eukaryota; kingdom Viridiplantae; phylum Streptophyta; class Pinopsida; order Cupressales; family Taxaceae; genus Torreya; species Torreya grandis. The sequence continues at coordinate 431,374 of JARHVA010002080.1, forward strand.
CTATTGATCCAATTCTATATAGACAATTAGTTGGTAGTTTGAATTATCTTACTCATACTCATTTTGATATTGTTTTTTCTATTGGATTGATTTCGTATTTTATGTCTAAACATCAAGCTACTTATTGTAAAGCTACTAAAATAATTATTCATGATATTAAAGGTACTTTAACTTTTAGCTTTATGTATACCTAAAATAGCACTTTTTATTAGGTAGGTCATTCAGATTTTGATTGGGAAGGTGATCCTAATGATCATAGATCTATAAGTGGTTATTATTTTTTTTTGGGTTATGGCACCATTTTAAGAAATAGTGAAAAAGTATATTATTGTATTTTTATCTTCCATAGAAGCTAATTATAAAGCTTGTGATCATGTTTTAAAGGAATCTATTTATCTTAGAAGACTTGTTACCTATTTGAGCCACCCTCAACCGTTAGCTACTCTAATTTTTTTTTATAATAAAAGTGCCATTATCATAGTATAGAATCTAATTTTTCATGAAAGGTCTAATCACATTAATATTCAACATCACTTTCAGTGTGAACTTCTTGAAGACAATAAAATTCTTCTTTCCTCCTATCCTACTAAAGAAAAAATGGCTAACATCTTCTCTAATCCACTATGTAAAGAAAAGTTTGTATTCTTTTGTAACAAGTTAATATTGAAGGAAGTTATGATCAAGGGATAGATTTAGTGATGTTTTTCCCCTTATTATTTATTTTAAAACCCCTAAATAAATTTTAAATGGGAGTGTTAGGATTACCTTTCATTTAGGATAATTTATTTTATCCTAAGTTCCTTTTTTGTGTGTGAAGAATTTTTATTTATGTGAATTATTAATTTACATAAATCTAGATTCTATGAGGTGTCACTCACCTCTTTATGATCATTTAGGATTTGGGAGTTACTTTCATGAATAACTCCTTCCCCCACATGGCACACGCCTCCCTTCACTTTCTAGGGGACTAGGACACAAGTGGCACATACTTAGGAGGCTTGTAAGGTAATAATGAGATTCTTTATAGCTCCCATTCTTATCTTCTATCTCTATAAAAGAGACCTTCCTATATTCAATTCCTCACTATAATCTCATAGATATCTTTTTTAATATCTTGTACTCTTTATTCAATCTTGTACTTGTGTATATTTTGGTACCAAACCTTCTAATAACATCATGTGGGTTTTTTCCCAAAACATTTAGTTTCTCACTTTAAAATTCTTGTCTCATTTATGGTTTTCACTTGAGAGGTAACTTAGTCTTGTGATTTATTTATTTTTTCATGCTATGCCATTGAGAATTATTATTGGGATAAATCCTTTATATTGAGGGCCTCATCTTTATGAACCATCTTTAAGATGATTAACCACTTTAGACCATCTGTAAACCCTTCTAAGATTTTGATGATATAAGTCCTTATGATAATTTAAAATTCCATTAAATGACCTTATAAGAACTTGGATGACCTATACATACCTAAGAACACCTTATGGAACCATCACTTGACATGTGTGGGAGAAATGTATAGATTTTTGGCCTAAAAGATGGCCTTTTAGAGCTCTTTTATAGGTTTTATAGGCCTATAATCCTTCCTAACCATTCATAAAGTGTTTTTAAACCAATACAAAGGTATTTTAGAACTTTAAAATCCATTTGATAGTTTTTCATGATGATAGGATAGTCTGGAAGTATCTAACTAGGCATGAGAGAAGAGAGATGATCAATCTTGCACCAAGAGGACTAAATTGTAGGTTCTTGGTAACACGAACAAGGTTGAAAATAAATTATCATTCTCTACCAAGATGGAAAGGACATGTAATTTGAATATTATGGCATTGGATAACTCCAAAAAACCTAATTAAGAATTTCAAATGTTAAATATGGGCTTGTAACTACTTCTAAACTAAGGTAGTTTCAAACAAGGTTGATGAGTATTCTAGGGAGTTGAAGAGTCTTTTCTACACATTTCCTCTAGAATATTATCATAAAGAATCCAACACATGCTAAGGATATGGATAAAATTTATCTTAGACTTTCTCCTATATATGCAACCTTGAATGTCTTGTTATGGATTCTTTGGCTGAGTATGGAGAAGACCTACTCAATCAAACAATTATAATATTCCTTTGAATGTTGAATAAAGTTGATTCTTACCTCTTCATTTGCTTTAAACTTATGTACTTGTGTGATTATTGATGAATGTTAGTAGTAGTGCTTTTACTCTCTCTAATTTGTCCTCTCCTACCTATTTATAAATGGATTATCTTATTATAGGTCACATGGTGAGTTTGAGGTAGATTTGAATAGTTTGGAAGTTTATTTCAATTGTTAGTGTCCTTCTTAGACTTCTTGACTAGCCATCTCATTTAATACATTGTCTATTACCTCTATGTTGAATCACTCATGCTTGAAGTTTCTTGTTGATTAGTGTGATCAGATTTAGGCCTAATTCATGTTATTATTTCATGATTTTCAAATGGTGGGTGTTGATTTGGTGCATCACATCCCTAGATTAGTTTATTTTTAGTTTCCCTTACCCTTTTGCTTTGTAAGCAATAGGTCTAGTAGTAGTTCATGGTGATAACATCAAGGAGCTTACCCTATATAAATATTCACCTCATTAGTTAGGTCACTCATATACTAGAGATTTCTCCATGATATCCCTTAAGTGAAGAGGCTTGAATAACCTCCTCAAGGTTTCAACTTTTGATGATAATAGTTTTGGCATACCCACTGGGACCAAGAGACTTTATCCATTGAAGAGTTATTGGTGTGTTCTTCGATGCACTATATTTGGAGGCATAAAAAAAATCACCAATGATGAATTCAAGCTTAACTATATTTTTTTATCAACCTAGGTATTCTTAAAATCAAGTAATATTTATTTTTTGCCGTTCTCATGAGATTTCATGGCTGAATTTGGAGTAGACTTCTATTTTACCCAAGTTGGTGAGCCCTATCAGTAGCATATTAATCCTTATTAGTAACATAATGAACTCTGTTAGTCCTATGTTGATTCATACCAACCCTAAAATGACCCTACATACCCTATATATGACCCTAACTATCTATTTTATTAGCCTTGTTATCAATAGCTCTAACCTCCCACTTTTCCTCATCCACCTTACCAAGCTTGTCAGCATTCATATCAGTCCTACTTTCCATTAGTAGGACTTAAGGTATAAGGAGGAATGTATAGCTATAAAAATCTAGGATAAGAAATAGTAAAACTCTCAAATGCTCATGAATTGTATAAGAATTAAATGGTAATGAGAATGGTAGATGGAGGTGTATAATTTGGTTGAGTTGTCCCTAGTTACCTCATTCAAAAGCTAAGGGACTCATCATAGTTTGTAAGAAGTGTCTGAGCAACCTTTGAGAGGATAAAAAATCATGTCCTAACCAATTAAAGTCTACAAATAATATATTTTAACCAAATTATGTATGGAGTATAGATTATTAATATGGGAAAAGAAAGAATTGAAGTTTCTTAAGTCTAAATCCTCTTGTCTAAACCCAAATTAGTCCTCTTGTGTTTATAACTTGCTTCAAATTATAATAATCCATCAAAAATTGATTGATTCTATGAAGTCCTCACTCATTCTTCCCCGAGATAAACCTACTCTCTCTCATGAACCTTATCCTATTTTCATTCAAAATAAAAAATTTGATGAGCCTCTAAGTCATCTTGTAAGCTTCTCAAATCCTTCACTCACCCCTCAAGTTGTAATACACCATCAAGAGGAGGATCCTAAGTCCAAGGTTTTAAGTTGGAATAAAGTAGTAAATTCATGGGGAAAGAATGATGAGCCATGTTTAAATCAATAAATTGAGGACAAAAAGGAACTTTTACCTATTCAAGAACCATCCATGTCTCCTCAAGAGCTTCAAACCTTCCCAAGTTAGAAGCCTATCTAAGAGGGAATCAAAAACATGAAAGAGGTCCTAAAGTCAATTCATAAACCTATTGAACCCCCATCCCCCCCTCCTCAATAACCTAAAAATTTCCCATCATGGAGGTCAATTCAAAAGAGCTTTTAAATGAAGAAGGAAATCCTTGTGGATAAAGTTGAGAACCAAACTATATCAAGAGTTAATGGGATTGATTGGTAGATGGAAAGAAAATAATTATCAGTCCATGGAACTCAAGAGACGAAATCCTATTTGTGAGGTTGCATAGCCCATCATTAAGGAATAACATGTTATATTGAAATCTAATGATGCTTGAGTTATAGATATAAGTGTGCAAAATGAGGAATATGAAGAAGACTCATCAAGTGAACATGAGGAATAACTCATAGTTAGCATTCCCCTTGGTGAAGAAAAGAGAAAATCAGTCTTTAGATATTAAAGGAGAGGTGATATTTACCATGTGGCATTAGAATTTGAAGGAGAAAACACTCTTGAAGATGTGAAAATCCCAACTGAGGTGGTTATAGTAGTAGTACAGTCAGGTAGTAATCTCATTGAGACCATGGATGATTAAGAACAATAGTTGTTAGATAATATTGATGAATTGGAGTAGATAGATGCAATTTAGATGCATTTCAATACTTTCAAAGATGCCTCAAATAGCCTAAAAGAGGTAAAAGTTTATTTTGAACTCTCTCCTTTGACTAAAAATGTTGTTCTTCCTTCTTATTACAAAGAAGAGATATTTATTTTAATAAAGGAAGAATCTCGAGGGAATGTTTTCATAGAGAGTATTCATAAATAGGTTGTAGATGGTCTTAAGATATATGATCTCCTAATTGAAAAAGATGAGGTCTTGAGCAGGCTTGAAATAGCCTCTAAAGAGCATGAATCAATTACCTTTGAAGAGTAAAATATATTTGCAACTAACATTGTAGTTCTCCCAAACAATCACCATGAAGTTCATGATCACATTAAAATATCTAGAAAGGTTATGGAGACACACCATCAAGAGGAAACTCGCTTTACATCATTTCTCATCTCAAGGAATAAGGGTTGACATAATTTTTTTTTATCTAAGAGGAAAATGTCTTAAGGTTAGTTTTTTTCAGTAGTTTCTTGTCTTATTATTACCCTAAGTGATTTATAGCACAAGTGTGTGTGTGTGTGTGTGTGTGTGTGTGTGTGTGTGTGTGTGTGTGTGTGTGTGTGTGTGTGTGTGTGTGTGTGTGTGTGTGTGTGTGTGTGTGTGTGTGTGTGTGTGTGTGTGTGTGTTTGCTTTGTGTTTTGTTTTTTTGGTAAAATTAATTAGTTATCTTAGTTATTTTAAGGAATTTATAGTCAAATTTCAAAATTAACTCAATTTTGAGATTGAGTGAGAGATGACTCGATGCCTAATGGATGGACTAGGCAATCAGTCTAAAGTGTATAGTAGGCATGCAATCCCAGGAGGTCATTAAAGATGTTAGCCAATTTTAGCTATCATAGGTGAGTCTCATCAAAAAAATTCTAGTTAGATCATTTTAAATTTTTTTATATCCATCTAGGGTCTTCAAATAGTCATTTAGGATGGTCTCCCTTTTGTGTTTAGCAAAGTTTAAGGCTCTTTTGTGAAAGTTAATGTAAAGATGTTTGTTGAGTGTTTAATACTTTTAGTGTCTTTCCTTTCCATAATTAATTATTTTTAATATTAAAGGGGGTAAATTATAATTTTTTAACATGTTTATAGGATCCTTTTATGTCTTATATGTTTCATGATATATCTAAGGCTAATGAGTCATTTTGAACCTTCTTTATACATCACTAACATGTGTAAACTTGTTAAAGACCATTCTAAACCCCACAAAAGGAGGAAATAACATATAAATTCACTTGTAAATTAATTTTTATAAGTTTTATAACGTGAATTTGGTAGTAATTTCATAATATGATAGTGTCAGATCAAAAAAATGGTGAGTTATTACAATTTTAATGCCAAAAGAGGGAAGTTCAGTCACTTGTATGGATTTAGAGGGATCAATTGCAAGTGGAAATTCTTAAAAAGTGTCTATTAATCTTCCCAAAGTTAAATATATGCTCAATAATATTTCATAGGTTTAAATATGAAAAAAACACTTCCATTCTCCCATCGAGATCTTGCCAAGCTCACAATGGCCAGTTTCTGATGCTTGGTATAGATAGGAGAGAGAAGGTCAAGTCAAAATATCTTGGACAAATATAGGGTCCATAATTACCTTTAGTTTACATACATTATTTATTATTTCCATGGACTAGGCTCTATGAAAAAATGCTAAGAAGGTAGGGTGGTCTAAAACCTACAAAAACCCCACTAGCTTTGTTTTCACTTTAGAATGGCATTTTAAAGCTTGTTCCAAGCATGAGAAATGGGATAGGATATAATAAGTCTATAAAATCCCTATATATGAATTTAAAAACCTCAATTGTCATGTGTAAGCTCAAAAAGGGAAGAAATCTTCATTTTTGAATAGGTAGTAGGTTAAAAATAATGGTTTTCTCTATGTTTTAGGGTTTTCAAGCAATTGGGAGCATGTTGGTGAAGTTATAAAAACTCTTACACACTCCCATAATTATCTAAAATGAAATAAAATATTTTTTCAATGTCTATATGTACCTAAAGCTTCAAAACATGCTGGTGACTAACAGTTTTCCACAAGTGTTCATCACTAATCAATGTGCAGGCAAAATCATAACAACATGAGAGTTTTGAATTGCATGAAAAGAGTGGTAAGTGGTTTTTTATATATGTTAATTTATTTTAAATCATAATATTATCCTTTATTGGATATAATAAATGCAAATATAACTCATGTTTACATGAATACCAAGGGACTGTGTACAATGTGCAATAGTAGGAGATCAACATGACTCTGAGTTTGAACCTCAAATAAGCCAATGGGAGAATTGGTTTCATACAAATTAAAATTATATATTAGGCCTCCAATAATTCCAATAATATTTGTGACCTTAACACAAATTTATTCAAGTACACCCACAATGATCTCAAGTTCGAGACTGTGTATGAATTTACTTGTGCAAGAGTGAACCAAAGAGATAAATTTTGCTTTGCCTGAGAGGTATGAAGGTATAAAAATTCATGAGGATTTTTTTGAAGTAATTTATATTTTTTTTAGTGCCAAAATGAGTAGATAACGCTTCAAAATGGGATAAAAATGACAAAATGCATACCTATAGGTCTCTTTTTCAATAGAAATGCAATGAACCCTATATGGAAAGATGAAGTTTGAAGGCCAAAAAAGTTATCGAAGATATGAGAAGCAAATGTGAGATGTATAAACATCATTTACAATAAATAATATGTTCCTCACAAATTTTCAATATGATTGAAGGTAGTGTAAAGGTTAGAAAGCTAAATTAGGCCTGAAAGCCTAAATCATCACCTACAAGTCTAAGTGTGTAGAGATGAACAAACCATTAGGTTTGAAGTGTTTTGAGGGTTATAGAGATCAGTATAAGAGTAATATAAGGTATGTTCCATTTTGTATACTCAAAAATAGTTTAAAAAAGAGTTTCAAATCTTAATATTTAATAAACCTAGATAGTCACCTAAATGCGTAATGGGGAATTTTTAGGTATGTCTTCAAATGTTTGAGGATAATATTCAATATTGCATTGAAATTTGTGTTTAGAATATTTTGAAAAGGTGTGGGATAATTATTAAGTTAATTATATTTATTTTCATACCTACATTGAATGAAGATAAACCTCAACCTAGGTCAATAGGGTAAGACTAACCTAATCGCCTACAACCGTCAAGGTATAGAAACCAAGTTGTAAAACCTTTGAGAGTTAAATTAATATTGAAATATGACATAAATAACTTGGTAAAGATGTCACAAACCTAAATATACCATCTAAAACTCATACCAAGCATCAAGATAGCATTTTCAAGCCAAAACTATCACTTGTTCTCACACATAGTCCTACTAGGCTGAGAGGCTATCTTTCTAGACTCAAAAATCCATGGAGTTCTTGCATGGGTAATATAGACATCCAATTACTATAAATATTGTGATATAATTTTCAATCTAAGTGATATCCTATGATAATGCACAATCTAGACCAAAATCACTAAAATATGTTAAATCATTTGAACTTGTCACGTACAGGTGCCAATTTAAGCTAATGTATCCCTAAATGGGGTAATGCATTTTATGTGATTATTATATTTTATCAAATAATTTTATGTCAAATTATGACCCTAAAAAATTATACTCTATACCATTGAATTATTCTAATTCAATAGCACACATTACGTGCATGTGTTATTTCACGTCCATAATGCCTAACTGGGATATTATTCTATATGCAAATGACACCTTCTTCTGATTATACTTTAGTAAAATTATGACTCGGTAAAATGAAATTTCTAACCAAGTTGATAAAGTGTGCAATAGGTTTCCAAATAACTATAGAAAATTAATCAAATCCACTTAAGCAAACTAAACAAATCAAGAGCCTAAGTTCCATGGAAGTTCTTGAAAATCTATTTATTATAAACTCATTCCTCAAATCTACATCATCCCATGACATCATTAATGGGGTGGCATCCATAGGCCATTAATGGAAAAAATATCAAGATTAAACTCTTTGATACCTCATCAATGCCACATTCTTCCAAATATTAATTGGAATATTTATGGCTTGTCCCTCGAACATTAAATCAGTTTATGGCCACACATCTTGATCTCAATATGGATGGTCATGGTTGATTTTGAAAAATCTTAAAAAGCTATAAATAAGAGGTCCAAGACCACCATTTTTAAGCTTCAATTATAAAAAATTAATATGAAAAAATTATTATAGAAAATATTCACCAATTTTCACAAATCAAACAAATCTCGTGAGCCTAAGCCATTGGTGCACTAAGAAGTGATGGAGGAGCATGCTACTCGTCATTGACGCAGACTTGAAGTACCAAATTTGGGAAAAAAGACACACTTTTTGGTCACTCTTGGAAGGAGGGATGTTATTTGGAAGGTTTTGTAGTATTCATTATTTAAATATCTCTTATAATTCATTAGAAACACCCCATAAGGGAGTAGGATTGATGTTTTAGTGTCTATATACTTCTTTATAGATATTTTTCTTGGCTAATGCATGCACTGATGCATCTTGTAATCTTACTCTTCATTTTGGCATTCTGATGGGACCTACACCTCACACAAGTATTTATACATTATAATTTTACATTTAATCCCTCTTTGGAGGTTCTTTTGTACTTTTTTTTCTTGTATTTTACATTTCTATGGATTTTCAAACAAACAATTAGATTGATTTGTAAAATAGTAAAATCACTATGGAAGTTGGTGGGATTGACCTAAACATCAACAAGATCATCCTATGAAATGGTATAAATTCATCCATGAATGGTAGGATCACCCTAATATCTTTCTGTTCACCTATGAGTTATATATGATTAATGAGATTTCACTATGGATTGGTGATATCACAATGTGGATTGGCAAGATTTCTTTGTAGAATGGCAAGAATGTACTGCAGATTGATGAGATCACTCTATGGATTGGTAGTATCATACTATGAAATGACATGATAATCCTAGACCAGAAAATGATAGGTGAGTTTTGTTTCTTTTTATAATTTTTTATCATTTTAGTAGAAATGCCCTATACTTTGATGGGATTGCCCTACTAATCAGCGATATGGCCTTATCAATCGGCAAGATCATAAATTAGTGTTTCTTTTGATACTATCTTTTAGTGATATCGATAGGTAGAATAGTGGGAATGTATTGTAAAATGGTGAGATCTCTCTGTGAAATGATGAGATTGACCTACACAATAAAATAGAGACTTAAAATAGTAAGCTAAAAGTTTTTCTAACAATTTCACACCTTGGTTTCAGACTTTTAACATCTTGTTTGTAGGATTTAAGTCAATTAGTCTCTATTTCACAATGAATCAGAGGAAAAAATCATTACAAACTTAATTTTGGTGATTAAAGTAAACTCTCACAATTAGTTAAATACTCTTAAAAGTTTCATCTTCATGCTCGTTTATTGAATTTGTTTGATTTTTATAAAAATGAGTGTTACGTGTATGCTCTCCCCCGTACCCTTTAGGGAACTTATGTGACCAAAAATTATCATTATTTTCATTTATTTCCTTGTTTAAAGGTGTGAAAATAAATTATAGTATGCCCTCCTCAAATTTGTATAGTTGAGTGATCCTAAAACAACCATATATTCTTATTACTTATCTTTATTTTTATGCACTTTGGCTTGTGAGAAAGAGATCATCGCCTCCTCACAAGTTCTCTAGGAAAGTGTTGACTTGAGAATTCATCTCCCAAAATAATTTTAACCACACTCAATGATGGGTTATATAAATTTATGGTGACCTTATTGGATGCTTTTTTTTATGGTTAAAATAAGATCTGTTAGTGATTATCATCCTCAGACTGTAGGGGCAACTTAGACATTGCACTACATTGAGAAATTGACATATGTAGTGGTTATGAAAATGAGAAGACCTTTTCACAATAATCTAATTGAAGTAGATCTAATTAAAATGAGCATATCTAGTATTAGTAAAAGTTGGGACCATTTAGATGCATAAAAATTTAGTTTTAGATAAACCCCACTTGTCACGAACATATAGTTGATGTAGGGAAAGTACCCTAAAGTTCCATGTTATCATAAAAAATCTTGAGAGAAGAGGGGGACTAAAAACTCTACTTTTTATGCACTTTTTAATTTTGTATTAACAATTTAAATCCTCTCAAAATCATGGACACACACGCATGCGCGTGCGCGCATGCACACACACACACACGCACACACACACACACACACACACACACACACACACACACACACACACACACACACACACACACACACACACACACACACACACACACACACACACACACACACACACACACACACACATATGAAATTTTACAATATCATGCAACCTTGTCAATTTTAGGATTTAGGACATTACACTTAGGTGTGTTTATCATTTCATACTTTACTTTCTTGGTTATTTTTAGTCTAAAACTATTTTTGTGAAATCCAAAAAACATGTCATAAAACCAAAACAATTTGTTATACACCATTTTATTTGAACAAAGAGGTGTTGTGCTGACCAAATTGAAATCACTCCTTGCCTTGTTCAAATATTCATTCAAAACATTATGTTTGTATTTTTTGAAAAATTTTGTTATGTTTTTTGTTTGAGTCTAGAGCATTTTTCCACTTTGAAAAATCTCAAAGTCCATCATTTTTGTCTAAATTTGAAATCTCACCTTTCTAAGTTCTAATCCAAGGTGATATCGGGTTATCTTTTTTACATGGTTTGAGTAACTTGGGTATTATTTTCCATTAGGAATTTAAGGTCATTACCTAGACTCTTCATCATTTTATTCTCAATTTGGACTTATATTATCTTGTGTTTGCTCATGCTCTAAGTTCCTAGACCATTTTTCATCTTATTTTCATGTGGTTTTGTTGTGTTCCCATTTAATTTTGGATTTATACTTAAGAGTTGTGTTAATTCAAATTTTGAGATTATTATTTTACATTGTTATCTTCATAATCAAAAGGACCTTCTATTTTTTATTAACAACTCATAATAGTTGTATCTAGATTCTATGATATTGACGTATCTTTGGCCTAAGTTTATTGTGCTAGCCTACACTTTAGGTTCCAAAAGTTATCTTACCCTCTTTTAATTTTATTATTTCAAACCACCAAGGTTGAGTAAATTTTAAGCATTTTCTTATAATTGTGTGGTACTACAATATTTATTTTTATAGTCTCATCTTACCTTGTCATTTATTTAAAGAAAACCAAACACCCTTTTTGAAATGTTTGAAAAACACATTTCACACCTTAGTAAATGTAGAAAAAACCATCCTCCTAAGCATGATGCAAAGGTATATGCGTAGTGGGGTCTCTTACATCCCTAGTTATGAGGAAGATTATTTTTATGATGGATAGGATAACTCTGTTGTTTTTGAAGATATCCTAACAACCGTAGGGTCTAAAGAAGATTATTATGGGCATCAACCCTTAGAAGACAAAGATGAATCCCTCCTAACGCTGATATAATCAAGAACTAGGTTACCACTAATTTTCCCAATGGAAAAATTGCATACACTTGTTATATTAGAAGAGAAACAACAAGAGTGATCTCTTGTTAGTATTGAAAAATCCAATATTTCTTCTTCTAGTAAGGGAAAAGAAACACTTATAGAGTATATTCCAAATCATTAGGATCTTGCTACCAAGATCAAGAAAATAATTCAATGATACATGGAACAACTTATCATGTAATTAAAATACTCTTTGGTTGCAACTTCGATCAACAAAAATTATTCTAAAGAGCAAGAGAATGTGATAGATCAAACACAACATACCCTAGTTGAGCCTACATATGTAATAAATCTTAGCATTTCATCTAAATAAAATAAACCTAGTAATGATTTGCAACATGTTTCAATAGACACAAATCATACATTATTCAATCATCAGGAGCCTATTTTTCCTTCAAAAAACCAAGGAATGAAAAACTCAACACATAATGGAGGTATTATTCAAAACACTTTGGAAAGTTCCTCCCAATTATCATGTCATTTGGTGAATCAACTACAGACTCCTCAAAACCAATAGTATACTTATAATAAATTATTAAATTTATGTTATCTTAAGAATTTATTATAAACATTTTGATCCAAAATCATAGATCATCATTAGGAGTATAAGAAATAGGGAGATGATAGGATACTTATATTTCATAGTGGCAAATTCTATGAAATGTTCATCAACCACCTAAGAATCAATGACCAACCTACTCAACTCAAGGATTGAACCAAAAAAAAGTGAATGATCATTGGTTTTATATCCCTAATAAAATAATGCAATAGGGCCACATCCCACCCCATCAAAATTATATTCCACCTATAAATTCACCAAATATGTAGAAGTGGAATTCAATGAAGGAAATAATGTAGAGATTAGAGATGGGAAACCGAGTCAAAAAATATAAGTTTGATGAGATATGTCTATATTCATTCAACTTAAGGATTCTCCAAGTCCCCTTTCCACCTCATTTTGAGGAAACTAAATTTGATCAATACAAAGGGAAGGGTGACCCTCGAGAACATATCTAATCTTTTTTTGTATTATGCTAAGAGGTAGATTATAGTAGTATATATCTGCTTCACTTTTCCCACATAATTTGATTATATAATATTTGGATTGGCTCCTCAGATTACCTAAAGGATCAGTGATGGATTGGAATGATTTATCTAAGAAATTTATCAACCATTTCTCTTACAACATTGAACATGATTTTACTGTGGTTGACTTGTCCAAAGTAAAACAATGAGATGGGGAAAGCTTTGTAGCATATCTTCAGCAATGGAGAGAATTAGCTAGATGTTTTCAACACAATTTTCTAGATAAATATCTAGCTGATATATTCACACAAAACTTACACCCTGAGGTGTTTCATAATCTATGACTCACTTATGCAAACACATTCAAGGAAATTATAGATAAAGGTGTGCATATTGAGAATGCACTTATTACTAAAGGCCTTATAAATATTTATTCATAGGGCCAAACATCTAATTAGACCCAATCACTTGTTCAATTTTTTACTATATAAAAACAAAAAGGGTTTAACATAAATAATAACATGGTGGTAAATGGAGTGATAAAATATAGACATGTGCAAATGGTATGGATCACTAGCCACAAACGTGCTTCTAGCCCCACCTAATACATTGACCATATTGAAAATGGATCCGTTCAACAAATATAGGGTATTTATAAAATTAGGAGAGCCTATTGAGGTCATGTTGCAAAATCTAGTAGTAGACAATATGATTATGTGACCTATACCAAATCCCTTCCTTGAATATCATCCCAAACCCAATTAGTATTGGGAAGATGAGTTTTATAATTTCCATTGCATTCCTAGCTATGTTGTTTACCAATGTGTTTAATTGATACATATAATAGAGGAATTGATTGAAAGTGGTGAAATTGAATAAAAGCACATGACAAAAAAACATTAATCAAGACATGGGTGTTTATAAAGACCCATGTCCTAAACACAATTAAAAACTAGTAATAAATAATTAGATTCAAGGGTAGAACCAAAGTCAACAAGAACAAGGCTTGAATCATGATTAGCATGATCATAATTAGGATCATAATAATAAGGATAATAACTAGGATTAAAACAACATGCTATATGAATATAATAGCACCGTGGGACATGTTTATGCAAATCATATTAACACTATCACCATCAAAGATCATGAACCATCCAATGCTTCTTGAAGTATTGGACCCCCCATTATATTGTCAACAACCTCATTTATAAGTAATGTTACATTAGGTTTAAATAATTTGATTGAACCTCAATTTCAATAGGTTAATATCTCTAGATCTACTTCTTATATTTATAATGACTCACTACCAAATTGAAATTATTTAAACACAACCAGATGCTCATGAGTCACCATCCAAGGTGTTTTTACTTATTCTTATAATTATAAAGGCTTTTTACTTACTCTATATTATACAAACATAAATAGAAACTCATGAGTCACCATCCAAGGTCCTTTGCCTTCTTTTAATTATAAAGGCTCTTTATCGACTCTAGATTGAGTATATAAAACTAGATGCTCATGAATTACCCTCCAAGGCCCTTTGCCCTCTTCCAATGTTAGACCAAACTTGAACACTGTTCCTTCAAATCCAAAATTAAACACTGTACTAGTCAAGGCTAAATCCTCTCATACTTTTGTTGAAAATCTATGTAGCATCTTGGACCAACTAAGTAAAACCCCTACAAAAATTTATGTCTTAGATATTTTGTGTATATCAGAAGTCCAACAAACTATTTTAAATGACTTCCTTCAATAGTCCACTATTCCATAGGACATTAACCCTAAAATATTTTAGAAACTTTTAAGGCATTTATCTCCTTTGTGACAAGTTACATTTGATGAAATAAATATGTACACTCTTGGTCTGAGCCATAACAACCCCTTGTACATTGAGGTCATTATAGAAAATAACAAAATCAAGTGAGTTATTATAGCTAATAGTTTAAGTTCAAAAATATTTTCACTCAAGTTGATACAATGATTGGGTCATACTACCAAGGACATCTAACCTGAGACAATCGAGATCAAGGCATATGAAAATGCCAAAAAGGAATCTTCCAAAACTATTTGTTTGCCAATCATTGTTAGGACTATATCCCATCATACTTTGTGCCATATTATGGATATTTAATTTCCATACAATATAATTCTTTTTAATCCTTATATTCATGAAGTATAGGCTATCCCATCCACTTAACACCAGTGCCTCAAGTTTCCCCATGATGGGATTGAAGTTACCATTCATGTTGATTTGTAGCCCTACCAATATTGCAAACACCTAGAGGTTGAATTTCACAATTATAACTATTGCCCTAGTTCTGAATTCATCATGAAAAAGAATAAAAAAATAGTTTCAGAACCACCTAAGTCTAATTATATCAACCCAAGTGACCTTGTTTCCACTTTAGCTAATCCATTCCCCATAACATTTGTACAACATGTCACTATTGAGGACATAAGCATTTACACATACCATATGAAAGATGATTTTCACATTACTAAGTTTCCCAAGTCTCCTATATCTTTCATAAAATCTAAACCTTCCCAAAACCCTTGTAAACCAACATAATTTTTAAAAATAAGAAATATACATAGAAACCACCAATGGTATTGTACAAGCAACTTCATAAAATTAGGAGTGGGAAGCCTTTATTGAAGGATACTAGTTATATTATGAGGGCCTTTCTAATTACTTTCAAAATCCTAAATATCGTATCCCTAATTAGATAATGGATAACTTTTATTATATAGGTAAAGGCCATGGGCCATGAGAGTAAGTAATCCTAGAACTATTATCAACCAATAAACCTAATATGAGTCATAGTCTCAAATTTATACCTCTTAGGGGTGACCTCATGTATTTTTATAGTGATTCTTCTGAATTGACTAGCAATGAGACTCCTTATAGTAATGCAACATCCCATTATAGAATTTATAATAAGCTTGCTAACACTGACCTGTTTGAATGCAATTCTATTATTACTATCATATCTCATTGTCCTTTTTGCCTTTGCCATCCCAACCTCATTGATTGGGACCAAAAAGATTATGTTATACCCTGTAGACACCGCAAACGTGTCTGCACCTTGGTTCTCCCCCTCGTCCACCTCAAACCCCTATTCTAACCCTTGGTCCTTTCTCCCTCCTAGTCCTCCTTGGTCCCTAACCTACCTAGGTCTTATTAATTGAAAATAAACATCTATTTTTAATTAAATAAGGCCCCTTTTCCCTCTCCTTGCCACCTTGCCACCCTAGGATACCCTCCTTGGATCCCCTTTATTCCCCACATGGCCATTTAATGCCTTAGACTCCCATTCCAAACTCTTCTCTCGCCCATTTAACCCCCCGTCAACCGTTTCATCCTGGCATTCATTTGACCTGGCCGTTGGGAAATGGATGAAAGGCTATTTTTAGCCTTTCTCCGGCCTTTCAGCCGCCGACGTCGGTCAGCCTTCGGCCGACGTCGGCGATATTGCCAGCGTCGGCACCCTTCATAATGGTTTTCTTCACCGTTTTCTGGCCCGGTTCTTCTCTTGGCTCCTACTCACTTCCCTACGTCTCTAGCTCTCGCATCCCGACTCTTCAACCTTCGTATCAGACCCTTGTATCAGTCCTTCACTTGACCTCTCTCCCAATCAATCCGACTCTCTCTCCCTCAGGTACACAGCAATGTTTTACAAGTGAACAACAGGGAATCTTCATCAGCAACAGGTTTCACATCCGGCAACATCAACAACAAGATCAACACCTTCTTCAGCAGGGCACAGGTAAGTACTCTGTTTATTTTCTTTATACTTTCTAGTTATCATGTTTTAAACTAGATTCAGCTCTTCTACCCCCCAAACTCCTAACCAAACCAGGCAGACCTGGATTCCTATCTCCCTGATTGGCTTCCTCTATCTCTCTGTCCCTCTCTGTCCATTTGACTCCCCTGTATCTCTGCACAGACCCCTGACTGCCTCAAACCAGACTCAAACCCGTCCACAGACCATCTTTAAATAGACCACAGATCAAGACCCGGACCATCCACAGACCAGAACCTGACCAGACCCGTCTAGAGGCCATTGCCCCGACCGACGTCGGCAGACCCGACAACCGACGCCGGTAGGACCACCGACGCCGGTGACTGTGACCAGTTTGACAGCTTCTTCCAGGTAAGCATTTGCTTCCTTTTTCTCTTTCAGTTTGTTATCATTTCAGTCCTTTTTAGCATTCTGTCTTTTTATCAGACTTATCTTATCAAAACAGTGGGTTGACCTCCCTTAAGGAAGTTCTCATACTTCTGGGAACAAGCTTTTGCTTGGCAACCCACCATCTGTCTATCTAACACCTTTTGTCCAAGTTTTCTTCTTTGCAGGTGTCATTCCTCCACAGCCAAAGAGGAGTGCTCACAAGCGTCTGGATTTACGGTGCGCAATCTTTAGTCCAGGTACTTCCCAAGCCTTGTCCATTACTTTTTAGTTTCTTCTTTCTCTTAAGTCTGAAAAGCAAATTTGAGGTAGAAACATCTCTGGCACGCCCGGTGGGACCCTAGGTTCCTCCTGGGTTCCTTCTTCTTTGTCATTCATTTAGGTACATTTAGGCTCCTTTCTTCTTGTCTCTTTCTTCTATTCCAAATGACACTATAAGCAGGACTAAAACGAATCTTTCTTCCTTGCATTTCTAGACTAGTCTAAATATCATACTCTCAACCCTTTCTCAATCTTGTCTTCATAAAAAACATCACATTTCGACTTGGGCATTAAAACGTATTGCACTTTCATTTCTGCTTGTGCTTGCATTAGTCCACATCTAGTAACTTAGGCGCATATTGAATAAATCGTAGACACTTGATGTTACACTACTTGACCACATGCACTAAAACACACATAAAACTTACCTGAGACAAGGCCCGACTGGGATTTCATCCCCCAGCGGATACCTTACCCGTCCCGGTGACCCCACTTGGATTTCATCACCAAGGGGGAAGCCCACTCCGTTCTCTGGCGGAATCTAAACTCTAGGCGAGGTATATCTTGGCTAAGCGAGACCAGCTAACCACTGGAATCGTGAAGTGAGGGGAGCTTGCTCCTTAGCACTAGGCCACGTACCAGACCCTAACACAGATCTTTGAGCACCTAAAACAACACCCGAAACCATCTTTAGACTGCCTTCTTCTAGGACCCATTTTTCAGCCAATCTCCCTAAACATTCATCTAAGGCATAAGCCACAATTTCTAAGGTTAATTCCTAGGATTTATCGCTTAGGCTTGTCTGTCTCTCTCTGTTTTCCTCTTCTCATCTGTTTGTTTGAGTGAGTGAGGACGCTTTCTTCTTTGTTTTTCCAAGAACCTTTTGGTTCTCTGGAAAACACAGTCACCGACATCGGTTCTGCCACCGACGTCGGCTTTCCCCTATCACCAACATCGGTTCTGCTACCGACGTCAGCTTCATCCCTTATCGGCATCGGTTATCTGACCGACGTCGGCCATATTTATTACCGACATCAGTTTTTTTAACCGACGTCGATCTCTGTCACTGTCCTTTTTCTTCAAAACCAGTAGCTTGAAATCTGTCCATTCTCTGTCAAAACTCCATTCTGGTTTTCTGAGACTGCAAGAACACAGTTTTTGGAACCAGGACTCTCTTCTTAACCACTTTAGCCAACAACCGCTTCCGTCTACCTCGTCCCTAACCAAGTCCTATCATGGAGTTCCACTCGGAGACTGAAAGAACTCCTACAGGACCGACCCTGACCCAGACTCAAATTCCCATCATCCCTGAAGGGGACCAAGATTTCGAGAGATTCTTGGACCTCAATGCTGCAGCCCTTCAAAACTATCTCGCGAGAAACCCAACGTGAGACCTTTCGGGTGACATGGCGACGACATCCACACCATTCGCCACCCAACCCTTTATGACTCAGCCTTTCGACTCAACTACTAATCTAACCATGGCCAATACGCAAAGTTTGGCCTCCCCGTCTATTTTTAGACCGACCTCCATCGGGGTTCCTTTACCCCCTCAACCGCCTGCAGTTCAACCAAGTTCTACATCATATCAGAACTTGATTGTCTCGACCCCTCACACTCTTGCGCCCACAAATGTAGGTGTGCCAACCTCTCTTTCTACCAGTGCCGCCATTCAACCACCTTTGGCGGTGCCCAGTCAACCTATACCTTCGACCTTCGTAACACAACCACCTCTAGCCTCCACTTCCGCCCCTGCGACTAGTCATCCGTACATTGTACAACCGACTATGTCGCACGCCTCCTCTAGCCTCTTTCAGGCGCCTTACCACCTAGGGGGCGCTCAATCTGCCAATCCGTCAGCAGATCTTATCAAGATGCTGATGGATAAAATGTCCAGTCTCGAAGCCTCTATTTCCGGTTCAAGCAATACTTTGTCATATGAGCAAATTTGCAACGAGCCTATCTATCCTTCCGTCCCCATTCGACCATACCCTAACCATTGGGAGCTTCCTAAATTCACTCGCTTTCAGAGTAAGGAAGACCCACAACAACATCTACGGGCATTTAGACATGCCTGTTATCTTATTGCCCATGACGATGCGTTGCTTTTACGCACGTTCCCTATGTCCCTTTCTGGCCCTGCCCTTGACTGGTATAGTTCTCTTGCCAGGCACTCTATCTTTTCATTCATTCAACTCGCCCAACTATTTCTTGACCATTTCTCAATCAACATCACCAAACAAGTCTCGATCACAGACCTTTACTCCATCAGGTAATTTGACGATGAATCTGTAGTCGACTTTGTCGCTCATTGGAGAGGTCTAATCAACCAGCTCTCCTTCTCTTTGCCTCAACCTGAGCTCATCGAGCTCTTTTCTCGAGCATGTGCCAGACACATCTCTTCTACCTTGCGGATTCAGACGTTCTACACTTTTGACGAAGCTTTCATCATGGCTCGAAAGCTCGAACTCCGCTCCCTTGAAGAAGATAAGGTCAAATTGCGTAATACCAACGCAAAATCTAATGGCCATTCTTCTTCCAGACCTTTTTCTTCTGCCAATTCCGAATCTAAAGGAGTGGCCAATACTGTGGTCGTTAGATCACCATCATCGACGTCAACTAATTATTCTCAACCTTCGACATCTCCAAGCATCACCAAACAATTCCAACAACGGTACATTCAGCGTTCTTACACTCCGCTTGGAGAACCATACACTTCCGTTTTGGAAAAACTTCTCAAGCAGGGGGTCCTCAATCTCCCTCCAATCCGACCACCTCAATTTGACCCTTCAAAAGCCATCCCTACATGGTATAGGGAGGCCGACTTCTGTCCCTTTCATCACATCCAAGGCCATGACATCGACAACTGCCGAACTTTCAAAAACATCATCCAAAACATGATCGACAAGGGAGATCTTATTTTAGATAACTAGAACGCCCCACCTAACCAACATATCGACATTTTCAAACAACCATTCCCTAATCATCCCCCTACTCAAAACAACGTCCAGACTTCGACCAATGACCCTCAAGACCATGACATTCACACAATTAGCACTATCTTGCCTCTTGTCCTTGACCAACCTCTTCCACTAAAGGATGAGGAACCTTCTTCTCCTACTAGTCCTCCATCTACCTCTCTTGTATTGGAGGACCCTTTGACCACATCAACGCCATTAAGCCCACCTCCATCCGAAGACCCTACCTTGCCTACTCCTCAATTACAAGTAGAAGGCACGATCATCCATGCCCTCTGCCCACTTGAGGAGCCGCCCTCTCTTATTTCTTCTCCACCAAGAGAAGAACCAGTCTCTCCACCTATTTCAACCGAGGAAGACCCAGTCACGATTTCCTCCTGCCCTTTGCCTGAGATTGCTATATCTCACTCACCTCCGTCCACATCTAAACCCAAACCCATATCTAACCTCACCTCGCACAACGGTGGCTCTCGACCCAAACACACGAAGACTACTAGACCACATCGGAGGATTCCTCCCCCACCTTCGTCATTACCTTCAATCTTGGGCCCGCATCCATCCACTTTAATAGGAGTGCTTCCCACTCCCATCCTTCACAGAGGCAAGTCGCCTCTATTACTCCCTCAACCCATCAGACATACTTCTCATCCAAACCCTCGACCTATGCCTCTTTCACCTCCCAAACCAACGTCACCAACCTTCACTGCAATAAAACATCCCAACCCGTTAGCAGGTTCATATGCCTTGCTCTTACGGCACTTGTTTCAGTCCTCTCGCCTCGACCTCCCGCCTCTTAGACAATATCAATCTCTCAGACCAAAACCCCCTTGGTTTGACCCCACTTGCATTTGTGCGTATCATCGCACGCCTGGACACGACACGGAGCATTGTTGTGCCCTCAAGGTCGCCGTTCGCCAATGTCTTGGGAATGACACCCTTCTTCTTGACCACATCATCAATAAACCTTCAACACCACCTCACTCATCAACTCTCGGATCAAGGCCATCTTGGTTCGACAACTCTAAATTTTGCCATTATCATCACACTCTGGGACATGACACTGAGCGTTGTTGCACTCTTAAAGCTGTCATTCATCAACACCGGAAAAAGGACTCCCTTCTCACCAAGGATCCTCTTGACCACCTCTTCAACAAAACATCAACCCCGACCCATGCCTCTCCAACCTCATCGCCTAAATCGGGATCCTCACGCCAGACTGTGGTCCCTTTGCCGCCTTTGACCCCCTTATTCGACATTAACACCGTCCATCTGACCACTAAACCTCAACCGACCTTAACCAATCTTTCAAACATTCTCCCTACCCGCTGGGGGAATTCATCCTTCATCCAAACCTCGACCAACTCTTCAACCCAGTCTCTACCACATATCAATCACTCATTTTATCTTAAATCCCGACCAAGTGTCCATCGACCCAACCCCCGACCAATTATTCAACTAGTCTCAACCCAGCTTCGACCAAATATCAATCAACCAGACCTCTCGACCAAACATTCAACTTTTTTCAACCAACCAACGACAATGTCAACCAACTTCACATCCATCAATCAACGCCTGACCAATCTGGAAAGAGCCAATTGGGGCAAGTTTGCTCCTAATTGACTCGGACCGTAACATACAAGCATGGCCCAGGGTCTTATTAGACCTTAAACCCCTTCTTATGTCTTGCATCTTCGACCTTTCTCCTGTTAGTCGAGTACTCGTCTACTTGACACGTAACTTGAGATCATCCCTTGAGCAATCTTCGTCCTCTTAATCCTCATCCCTTTCAACCCTATTCCCCTTTAACAAGTCCTCTACAACCCTTTTATGATGCATGGATGGTTTGTCCTAATAAAAGGGGCGTCCTTGAGCTTCTACAGTCTTGTCCATGACTCAAAATCAACAAATCAAATATATCCAAATCAAGATGTCAAAACATATCCATGGTCACTAAATCAAGTCAAATCAAAAAGACAGACTGATCCCTCGAAGGACAGTTGTACTATCATTGCTGTATTACTAGACTAATCCCTTGAAGGACAGCTAGGCCAACTTTTCAAACATTATCAAGCAAAAATATAGACCACTCCCTCGAAGGATGGCTATGACTAATCTGGCAATAAACAGCAACTTTTTTTAGAAGCTTCCCGCATTGATCAGCTTCGCAACATGACCATTACATCAAAAGACATCTCTATGCAGGCTTCCCGCATCGATCAGCCGGCACCAAAAAAAAAAAAAAAAAACGAGTCACGGACTTGGCTTGTAATTGTCTCAGGGTCTCCTATAAAAAGGGGCAAGGTTATTCCTACTCTTAAACTGGGTTACCCTATCCTCCTCCTATCACCTGCTCAAGGGACTTCGAGCTCACTTTAGTGTTAAAGTGATTTGATTACCGTTCTAACTCAACACTGGTCAACAACGTAATGCATGAATGGGGCTTTGGTTCTAACAACCCCTATCTATGCTTCCTTTCTGGTCCTTGTCAATGAAAGAGCGATTTGCCTTTCACCTTTTCTCTACACTTTGGTCACGCTTTGGCCACATCAATTGTCGACTTATCTCAAACCCAGCCATTTTCATCATTTTCAACATGACATCAGGCATCATCCTTGTCCATTTTACATAGTTTCTATGGACACCAATACACATGGAAACTACCGACTAGACCCAATTTATGTTAAGCATAAACCAATACTTGCTGAAGCATAAATAGACTCTCCATTCATTTTTAGCATGCATCCATCGCGACTATGGAAACTTGCTAGGGATGAAAGACTCTCGACCAATTCTACAGAATACACCATCTGTAGCATCCTTTTATCCTCATCTTAGCCTCATCATTTCGACGCTTGACCACATCCAATCATCGACCAATCTTCTCAATTTGTCTGAACTACATTGGTCTAAGGCCTTATGACCAGGGCTATGTAGGTAGCACTCAGATACCACATCTTCTGAGGTTAGCTCGACCACCCCCGTTTGTTCGTCTCTATAATGGACAAACCTTCTCTTCTTTGACTCTTATCACGACCAACTCCGTCAACTTTGACCAAGACCAATCATCGACTTTGACCACGACCAATCATCGACTTTGACCACGACCAATCATCGACTTTGACCAGGACCAATCAATCCCTCTGACCCTTCCTCCCTTTTAGGGAGAACTACATCAGCCTGAGGCCCCTACCACAGGGGCTATGTAGGCAGCACTCAGTTGACATGGGGTCTTCTGGGGTTAGCTCGGCCGCATCCTTTCGTCCATCCATCCTCTTGACCAATGACCATTGGAGATTATGCGTATCTTCTTTGACCTTCTTCCAAGCCAATGTTGCCTTGGTTGTTTTTGGCGTGTATGCTATTCCACAGCTGGTTAGCAGAATTGTCCGCAGACTATTTTTGACCCTTCACAAGTATAGGATCGCGAGTCAGTTGATCCCTACTACTTGCGGCTTTTTCGTGTTTCTAGGAGCACTTCCTGAGCCCTGGATACCTGGGACACGATGACCATTTGGAGCTTCAGCTTAGATTGAGTGACCCGATCAACAGACGACTAAATGCTGGGGCCCGGTTACTTCAATTTTGGCACTCCTTGACCCTTGACATGCGACAATTTGACTTGACCATCTTGTGCAATGGTATGCGCGCAATCATGACTTTTGTAGCGTTTTCAATCACTCTTCATCTTTCTCATCCACCTTTTGTCAAATCAGCACCCGATATCAGGTTTCCTTCCCTCGACTCCCGCTTTGAGGGGGAATACCTCATCCTACTTCGGGGCAATCCACATCATCCTTCACCTGGGGCAACCACTCCCTGTTTTTGTCTTGCAGTTCGTCTAGAACAACCAACAAGACAAAAAGGGGCAAATGTAGACACCGCAAACGTGTCTGCACCTTGGTTCTCCCCCTCGTCCACCTCAAACCCCTATTCTAACCCTTGGTCCTTTCTCCCTCCTAGTCCTCCTTGGTCCCTAACCTACCTAGGTCTTATTAATTGAAAATAAACATCTATTTTTAATTAAATAAGGCCCCTTTTCCCTCTCCTTGCCACCTTGCCACCCTAGGATACCCTCCTTGGATCCCCTTTATTCCCCACATGGCCATTTAATGCCTTAGACTCCCATTCCAAACTCTTCTCTCACCCATTTAACCCCCCGTCGACCGTTTCATCCTGGCATTCATTTGACCCGGCCGTTGGGAAACGGATGAAAGGCTATTTTTAGCCTTTCTCCGACCTTTCAGCCACCGACATCGGTCAGCCTTCGGCCGACGTCGGCGATATTGCCGGCGTCGGCACCCTTCATAACGGTTTTCTTCACCGTTTTCTGGCCCGGTTCTTCTCTTGGCTCCTACTCACTTCCCTGCGTCTCTAGCTCTCACATCCCGACTCTTCAACCTTCGTATCAGACCCTTGTATCAGTCCTTCACTTGACCTCTCTCCCAATCAATCCGACTCTCTCTCCCTCAGGTACACAGCAATCTTCTGTAGGTGAACAACAGGGAATCTTCATCAGCAACAGGTTTCACATCCGGCAACATCAACAACAAGATCAACACCTTCTTCAGCAGGGCACAGGTAAGTACTTTGTTTATTTTCTTTATACTTTCTAGTTATCATGTTTTAAACTAGATTCAGCTCTTCTACCCCCCAAACTCCTAACCAAACCAGGCAGACCCAGATTCCTATCTCCCTGATCGGCTTCCTCTATCTCTCTGTCCCTCTCTGTCCATTTGACTCCCCTGTATCTCTGCACAGACCCCTGACTGCCTCAAACCAGACTCAAACCCGTCCACAGACCATCTTTAAATAGACCACAGATCAAGACCCAGACCATCCACAGACCAGAACCTAACCAGACCCGTCTAGAGGCCATTGCCCCGACCGACGTCGGCAGACCCGACAACCAACGCCGGTAGGACCACTGACGCCGGCGACTGTGACCAGTTTGACAGCTTCTTCCAGGTAAGCATTTGCTTCCTTTTTCTCTTTCAGTTTGTTATCATTTCAGTCCTTTTTAGCATTCTGTCTTTTTATCAGACTTATCTTATCAAAACAGTGGGTTGACCTCCCTTAAGGAAGTTCTCATACTTCTGGGAACAAGCTTTTGCTTGGCAACCCACCATCTGTCTATCTAACACCTTTTGTCCAAGTTTTCTTCTTTGCAGGTGTTATTCCTCCACAGCCAAAGAGGAGTGCTCACAAGCGTCTGGATTTACGGTGCGCAATCTTTAGTCCAGGTACTTCCCAAGCCTTTTCCATTACTTTTTAGTTTCTTCTTTCTCTTAAGTCTGAAAAGCAAATTTGAGGTAGAAACATACCCTTTGATGAATTTCAATATGAGGAATCTATTGTTGAGTACATGGGACTTTGAGATGAATTTCTAAGTTATGATCATAAGCAAGGCTTTGGTTTCTCTTTGGACTCTTCTTCCTACATCGGAGAGCAAGCAAACTTTCTTGGTCATGAAAAAGATAAAACATCAAGATATTCAGATGAAAACCTCTTTAAGGCTCTCATTGATTAGGAATTAGTAAATAAAAATATAAGCCCTTGAGTGAAAACCTATTTCAAGTGCTCTTAGATGGGGAAGGTTAATGATCTCCAAAAGAAGCACAATGTCCTCCAAGTCATATATCTATAACCAGTGCTAGTATCACCTTTGAACAACATAAAGTCTTTGAGAATCTTGTTCATGAATTTCTAGAGATCTTTTCTAGCTAGCCACTACCTCAAATGGTGGATTTAGATTTGTCTCATTATCTAGAGATTTGGGAAGAATAACCAGAAGCTAAAGAAGAAGAAGGGTAGGATCAGATGTTGTCCACTATTTTAGAGGATGGTTCTACAATCTTTGTAAAAAACACCATTGAAGTGAACCTGGGGACTTATGATAATACAAAAAAAATTTATCTTAAAGCCTCCCTCACTTTTGAAGAGTGTGACTACATTGTCACCATTTTAAGGGCTTTTATTGATATCTTTGCATGGGATTATTATGACATGTCAGGCCTAAACCCTGACTTGGTTGTGCATTGACCTGTCCATCCAAATGGTAAGCCAATTAAACAAAAATTGAGAAAGATGCATCTGTGCATCACTCTTCTAGTAAAAGTATAATTTGATAAACTATTAGGAGTTGGACTCATCAAACCACTAGATTATTTTGAATGGATATAAAATATAGTATCAGTAAGAAAAAAGCCATAGGGTATATGAATTTGTATTTATTTTAGAGATATCAATAAGGCATGTCCCAAAGATGATTTTTCTCTACCCAATATTGACATGATTGTCAATTCTACTATTGAGTATGAGATGTTGTCCCTCATGGATGGATTCTCAGGATATAATCAAATCAAGATAGCTCCATGGGACCAACACAAAACTACATTTACAAGACTGTGGGGAACATTATATTACCAAGTCATTCCTTTTATCTTGAAGAATGTTGGAGCCACCTATCAACATGATATTACTATCATATTCCATGACATGATACATGATATTATTGAGGACTATGTTTAATACATCTTAGAAAAATAAAAAAACATGTGTTAGACATCCTGATGTTCTATAGAGAATCTTTGAGAGAATTTATGAGTACAAAGTTCATCTAAATCCTAAGAAGTGTGTCTTTGGCATCTATTTTAGAAATCTACTAGGATTCATTGTGTCACAAAGAGGGATTGAAGAGGATCTTTCTAAGGTTAAGGCTATTATAGATATGCCTCCACATTCTAATCTCAAATAACTCTATATCCTGCAGGGAAAGATTCAATCTATTTATAGGTTCATTTTGTAACTATCAGATAAGTGCCACCCATTTAAACACCTCTCAAATAAATGGGTCACTTTTTAATGGGATGTTGAATGTAAATCATAATTTTTAAAGCTCAAAACATATTTGGCCAACCCACCAGTTTTGAGACTGCCAACACCTGGACATACATTAATTCTTTATATTTTATCTACTGAACACGCACTAGGGACACTCTTAGCCCAACATGATTAACATGGAAAGGAACATGTAGTCTACTCCTTAAATTGCACACTTGTAGAATATGAACATAACTATATGCCTATGGAGGAGGCTTGTTTAGTAATGGTGTTTGCCTACTAAAAGTTGTAATATTACATTTTGAATAATAAAACCATTGTTATTGATAAAGTGAATCCTTAAAAATATTTATTGTCCAAAGCAAATCTCACAGGTCGCATGGCCAAATGGGTCATGATCTTAAGTAGGTTTGATATTGAATACCAAAATCAAAAGGCTATCAAGGGGCAGGTTATTGTAGATCAACTTATATAAGCTCCTATCATAGATACTCAACCACTCAAATTTGATTTTCTAGATGATTCTATTATGATAATAGAAGAAGGGATACAGGAGATTGAATAGTGAAAGTTATACTTTGATGGATCCTTCAAATCTCATAGATCTAGTGCTAAAATCTTGTGGATTACACCACATGGGGATCTAATCCCCAAAGCTTTTAATTTTAATTTTAATTTTATCAACAATATGTTCGAGTATGAAGCCTTTATTGTAGGACTTCATCTCGTAGTATAGTGGGATATCTAGTAGTTAATGGTCTATGGGAATTCTTAATTGATTATTAATCAAACCATATATCAATATCAAACTTGAGTTGATAAACTTGTACCCTACAAGCACATTATGGATAATCTCAAGTCTCACTTCAAATCCCTATAATTTGAATAGGTATCACATGCTAATAATAGATCTATAAATGCAATAGCAATAATTGAGTCCATGATATAGATTACCAATAGTGTTAAATAGTATCAATTTCTCATTGAAAATCTTATATATCCTACTCATGTATTTCTAGATTTAGAAAGGGCATGCACCATTGTTGGTCCCAATCCCCCACCTAAACTACCTTATTTTGAATACATTTATAACTATTTTCACAACCAAGTCTTTTCACCTAACCTTTCACATAATCTATAAAAAGTCTTCCTTCATTGTATATCCCATTATACCCTCCTTGGAAACATGTTTTTATTGTAAAGGCTATGATGGAATGCTTCTTCATTGTTTAATAGAAATTAGTGGTTAAGGAGGTTCATAAAGGAATGGGTATGGGCCACACCAATAGTGTAGTCTTAGTCAAGAAATTCCTCAAAATAGGATATTACTGACCCAACGTGGAAATAGCTACTTGTAATAATGTTAAGAAGTGTGTTTCTAGCCAATAACATGGTAATTTGATACACGCACCTTCCTTACCACTCTATTCAATCACTACATGATGGTCATTCTCTACATGGGACCTTAATCTCATCAGGCAAATTAACCCAACCTCTTTTAATGGCCACAAGCATATTCTCACTACTACCAAGTATTTTACTAAGTGGATTGAGTCTATTCCTCTCACTTATGTTATCGAGAAGTAAATTATAAATTTTATCCATTACCATATCATCTGTTGATATGGTATTCTAACATGTATTATATTTGATAATGGTGGATCATTTGTAAATAAAGATGTTAAATCTCTTCACACCAAGTTCAAAATTAAACATAAAATATCTACACCATATAACCCACAAGGTAATGGTCAAGTTGAGGTATCTAACAAAACCATTGTTGTAATCCTGAAGAATATTGTTAATGATGTTGGCCATAATTAACACTTCAAAAAATTTCCTACCCTTTGGGCTTATTGCACTAGTCATTGAACCCCCATAGGAGCCACTCCATACTCCCTTATTTATGGCATGGAAGTTATTATCCCATTTGAGATTGAGCTACCTTCACTATGCATATCTTTGGAGAACATTGAAGATGATGAGCAATATAAAGTTTCTAAGTTGTAAGAGCTCAAGCTCCTTGATGGCAAGCATTTGTATGCCCTAGAAAACTTGAAAGCATATTAGAATAGATTATGTATAAGCCATAACAAGCACATTCTCCCTTGATAATTTGAAATTGGTGATTTGTTCTTAAAATAAAACTAAAAAAACACTAATGTTGAATGCAAAAATAAGGGTATGTTTCAACCCAATTGGTTGGGCCCATATGTAGTCATAGAAAATTATGGATTGGGGTCATACTAATTGGCTAATCTAAATGGTGAAGATCTCATATAACCCATGAATATTATACATCTCAAGCGGTTCTACACTTAACAGTGTTTTAAACCACTATCTACAAGAGACCTTACTTAGGGTAAACTTATGATGAAGTCATTTATCCCACTATTATACTCTAGACCATCCTATCTTGGACCATTTTTATTTTGTCTCATTATAACATGGACTATTCTATTATGAACCATATTATTTTATTACACTGGACCATTTTAACGCTAGACCATTGTAGTCCTAGACTGTTGGCACTTTGGATCATTTATATTCCACTAGACTCATTTTCATTCCTACTCTAGAGCATTATAACCTGGACCGTTCTATTTTGAACCCTATTATTTTACTACTTTGGATCATTGTAACTCTAGACCATTTTACTCCTAGGCTATTGGCACTTTGGATCATTTGTATTCCACTAGATTCATTTTCTTTCCAACTCTGGATAATTGTAACCTAGACCATTCTACCTGGATCAATATTATTCTAATACCTTGGACCGTTGTAAATCTAGACCATTGTAACTTGGATAATTATATTTAATAACCAATTATGATCCTGATTATGACTCATAGGAATTTTGGACACACTTAGTTCTCATTATACAAATAATTTCATCCTGAATAGTATTTTATAGCTTCTTTTTATAGACAAGTGCATGAGGATATGTCAGCACATGGTTTTTGCCTATTGAATGGTTCTTCAGATTTAATCAAAGCTGCATACTATTCTATTATTTTTTTATTGTTATTTTTTAGTATGCATTATTGCCTTGATAGGATCACAAGTACCGTTGCATCTATTTTATATATTTACTTACTTATGGATGTACAAATCCTCAGCTAAGTGGTTTTTTATGACATTATTTATATTCAAGAACCTCATTGTAGATGGTTTATATGTTGATTGAACTCTTACCTATGGAAGTGCATCTCCTTGATTAGGTAGTTCCTTGGGCCTTTTTTTAATATTTTTTTTATGTTTCTTATTTCAAAAACACAAAAAAAATATAAACTCATAAATATAAAGAAGAAAAACATTGCCTTTAACCTTTGCTTATTCTAATCTCACGCTTTCATCATTTTGCAAGAAATTCTCTCTTATAAACTTGCAATTTTTTGAGCCCATTTCCTTATTCCTGTAAAACATCAATCATGTTTTATTATTATCACTTTTCTTCTATCCCATATCTAGGGAGAACTAAATTTGGCCTAAAGTTCATGTTGGACCTTGTGTCCATGGAACTATGTAGGTAGTGTCCACTTGCCTCGTTCATCTGAAATCAGCTCGACCACCCCTTCCTTTTCTTCTATTTTCCCCCATTTCATTTTGTGTTGTTATTTACCTATTACTTGGGGACAAATTTTTATCCTTTATTCTTGTCTTATTGTACCAACATCATTATTTCTTAGCTTATGGGTCACCCTATCACAGAGTGTAATACCTCTATTACATATACGCAAGCAATTCACTTTTTGTTTATTTTCACTAACATTCTGATTAACCATTTTTTATGTGTGTTTATTTGATTTTTATTGTTGTTTTTTTGTGATTTTTTATCTTTTCATTTACTTTTGTTACTTTTTTATTGTTTGTTCCTTCATCTCTACTTAGATTATGTAATGTCTTTATTTTGTTTATTGGTGTTTTATTGTGTTTTCATTGTTATTTTGAGTTGATTTCTTTATTGTTGTTTTGTCATTTGTTCATTTTTATTGAGTGTCTTGTTATTTGTTTCTTCATGTTTTGTTTGTCTGTTGTTTTACTGTTTATTCTTTTTTACTATTTTGTTTTGTTCTTTTATGTTTAAATGCATTCCATCAACATTTTGTGTCTATATTTTACTTAGGCTTACTTTGTTTCCATTTGTATTTTACTCATTTTATTATTTATTTAGTTTCCAAGTATATTTTATTAATACATGTGGATCCTAATTATTCATATCTTGATTTCACGTTGTTTAAACATTTTTTTCTTGCTTTGTTTTTATACATTCTTGTGCCTTCTTAAGTCTTGTTTGTTTATATCTTGATTTTAAGTCGGTTAAAATTTTGTATTATTATTTTTATCATTGTTTTTGTTTAAATTTAAGGAGTTGTAACTTTGATTTTGGTAATTTTTATCATTATCCTTAGTTATAAATATTCACATTTGAACCAACCAATTGCAACACAAATACAATGTTATTATAAGTTACTCATACTTATGATGTATTTCAATTTGTTATAGTAAACACCAAGTGCTCAAGTCCAAAAGTCAATGTGGTACCGAAGATCAATTATGAATGCATCATATTGAATACCTAACACATGATCTATCCCAAGCCAAATTTGGAAACAAACATGACTCTATGCAAGACATGCATGTCTTGACACACACTACATCTATTTGACTATTTTTATGATTAGTTTTGGGCATGCATCTTCTAAATTACATTCTAACATCTAGTCATACATGAAGCAAAAAAAATACATCAACATGAATATGCTAAGTAAGGAAGTGTATCTCCTAAAACTAACATATCCAAACATATCATAATAAAGAGAAATATAAATGAAAACACCATGTGATAATGAAATAATATTAATAATCCATGTACAAGTAGAAATAAGCCAAAAATGAATGTCATATACATATCTCAAAATCATGTCTTATACATCATGAGAGTATCTATACATATCAAAAGTATTAAAAAGAGAGCTCAAACAATCAGCTTTGATCATGCCCATCCTTGGGAGGACTCTGTTAAAAACTCTGACCCATCCTGGATGCAGGCACTGCTGGTGGACATGGTGGTGGAGGCCCCATGACTACCCATTATGTATTTGGCTATGTCACTGACCACTCTAAATATATATCATGTTTGGACCTAGAGGTCTAGCTAGTCCACTGTGACTTCATAAACTACCTATAGGAATCCACTCTCTGCTCTACAGGAACTACCACCTTGTATGCTTATTTCTCGTAGGCTATCTCATCCTTGGCACATAGGACATCATCCTTTGCATGAAAGGAATCATCCTTGGACACAATCACATCATCCAAGGCTCTAACTGATCCTATCCCTATATGTATCTCAACTCAATGAGTCTTATCCCTCTCCTACATTAGCCTCTCCACCTATGTCCAAGTAAAATCCTTCTCACCAATCACTCTCTTGAACCCTAACTAACTATGCCACCTATCCTTTGAGACCATTAATCTCTGCATCTTTGGCTATGATGAGACCCTATAACCTGGTGGTCTATCCATGAGCTATAGATAAATATGCCTATAACCCAACCATAGTAATTTTTAAACCTATAATCTACGAGAGGCATATAATAATCTCCCTCTGAAACTTGTTAATCAAATATTGGTCCTCTGTATACCTCCCTATACCTAAGGTTCATACCCCTACTAATCATATCCTTATCTTTGTACCTAATTTGGAGGGCCCTACTTCTCTAAAACTTATCCCATAGCCTCCATCACCACCTAGGGCATCCCCTATATTCACATCCTGCCCATCCACCTTAGCCATCTCTACATCCTCTATAGGATCCTCCTATCTCTGAGGTTGTATCACCTATAATATAATATCATAGGGAATGGTTGGCTACACCAACACTTAACCTTATCATTTACTAAGTTATGCCCCTGATATATTCTCATTTGCACCCATATTTATTGTAAGAGTGGTTATTGGAGTAATGACATAGTAAGTCAGATGGGTCTCACTCTAATCCACTATTCGATATATGCATTGATGATCCCTTCATCTATAACCCCTCCCATATAATCCTATAACACATGAACCATCCTGTCATAGTCAATGGTTGCCTCTGCCATAAGCACTGGTGGCCCTCACTCCCTGATCTCCCTGGTCACATGTGCAAAGTAGTGTGGACCTTTTAGGATGTCCTACTACATGTCAAACTACTACTTGACTTGATCTTGACTATATCTTTCCACTACTTAGTCACGGTTCCCTATGATGTAACATGGTGTGATCATGTATCCAATCACAAACAAATCCTCTATTGATACACACTGTGTCTCTATGTAGGGATGCCAAATGAAATCTCCATCCTTCATCTCATAGCTCACTCACCTATAATATGACAAGTCCCCTAAGTCTCCCTATATTCCCATTCCTATCGAGTACCATCCCCAAGCCATGATATCCTTTGGTCCCCTCTAATATATTAGCTTTGTTAGTCATGTAATAGTTATATGCTCCTAGGCTCATACCTACAATAGTGTGTTATTATCTATGTTATACCTTCCTCGATATGTAATCATATGTAGATACCTATATAGTTGTGCAAGAATCATAGGTCCCCAAGTGAAAGTGTAATATAATTGAACATCTACTACACCATGCTGATCAAACCCAAGGGAAAGAACCACCCATTCTTTTCAGGCAACAAAAGGCCATTGACAAGAGATATCAAAACTACCACCTTTGGGGGAAGTATCCCCTATCCTATTATATCATATAAGGTCCATGCCAAATATTCCATGGCATCCATGTATATACACTCATCGATAATCTCTTGGTTTACTACTCCAAGTAGGTCATCTAGTATGGCCTATCACCCCACCCCCATCTAAGTAATCTTAGGTCCTCACATAGGCACCTGTAGAATCTAGTATACATCCTCTAACATCATTATAGCCTCTCCAATCAATAGATGAAAAGTAGAGGTTTATGAGTGCCACCTCTCTTTTAGTTTTGACAAGTAACCTCTAATTATCTAGATTAGTAATAACTGTACAAAGTGATACAGGTCCACTACTACTAGGACGCCCATGAGCTTGTCCATCATTATCCCATGTTACTATAATACTCAAGAGTATTTCTCTTATGATGTGGTAACCACAAATTTTTCTTGAAAATAAAACACATGGCATCATTTCAATTATATTTATATCATATTCTTCTAATTTTGAGGCCTAGACTAATCCTCTATGTGTCTTTATTTCTCTTCTTATAATTTTAGACCTAGATTAATCCCTTATGGGCCGCATTATATTTTACTCTAATGTTCTCACCATTGTTTTGAAAATCCTACCATTTATCAAGACATTACCACTACTCTATAGGGTGATCCCATTAATTATCATAAACCTCATTGTTCATCAGGTCATTCCCACCAATTTGTAGGGTTATCATGTTGATCTTGGCAAAACCATCATTTAGTAGGGTGAAAAACACCCAAAAATGTAAACCCACCAATGGCTTGGTGAACTCACCATTTTGAACCATGATCCTACAAAAATCTTAGTGAGATCATTGATCTCATAGTGTTCCTTTTATTTTCATAGGCGAACTCGTTGTTTTTCAAATTTGAAAAATGGTGAGATCGCCCAACTACCACCTATCTATGTGTAATAAATGACAAACTTAAATACCAAAAAGGGTACCTACCAATGCTCCACTCCCTAGTGGTCATGGGTACTCCCTCATGCACTCTCTAAAATGATGGTGGTGTGGGATATTGGCCATTGTTCTCAAATCTCTCACACAAAAAATATTAGGGATCAGTAATTACTATAGCTAGGGTGAAAATGAACTATTTTTACCCCCAGGGGTCCAAATATAGTAAAATTTTCAAACATTTTCACCCCCAGGCCTATAATTGAATGATTTTATATTTCTTGGGCTACTATTTTATCCCCTCTAATCAATTTTTCCTTCCACTCTCTTCTAATTATTCCATTTTTATCCTCTTTTTATAGATGCTAGTTTTACACACCCTTATGTATTAACATGGTGTGTCATCATGTTATCATGTCACCTCTCACATAATGGACCCCATTCATAAGTATTTTAAATAATTGCATTTTCCTTTCCCATTTACCTTTACTATATAAGTTAAGTAAGCTATTACTATAGTTAAACAATAATTAATCTTATTTACACATCCAAACAAATTGATCCAACCTCCAAACAAACCCATCCTATAATTAAAGAAACCCAACAACTTTAAAATCATTCATACCCCTATAAGAAACTCATTTGAATGACCTAAGTATTAACTTCACCAATTTTGTGAAAATTGATGTTGATTCTCTGAGATCGACATTGATCTTCCAAGAATGTCATTGATCCATAAATATACAGTGAGCCTCCATGGCTTGGGATGGCACTTATGTACTTTGAAACTCTATCTTAATTATCATAAAACCTATGGACAGACCTTATCCACATTATTCTACTTTTTGGAACCTTTGTTTGTAAGATTACAAAGATATTTTGAAGGTTTCTAAGCCTACTTTTGTAGTATCCTTTATCTGTATGTTTTTAGCCATCTAAGGTTAGTATTGCATGTTAATTAATTCCTATTTGAAATTTACAATATTTTATACCTCTATGTCATTATGTACATTTTGTTTTCATCATTTTATTAATATTTTAATTCATTATTATCTTTTGTTTTAATAGTTTAGCATTTTACTCTGAATCAACATCGATCCATCTAAATCGACATCGATCCTACAGGATCATCATTGATCCTTGCTAAACTATTTAAATAGCCTTAAAGTTTGTTTTCATAAGATTCATAATCCTCAAAACTTGTTAAAACCTACATTCAATTTTTTTAATATCTATATTTTACATGTAGATGACTCTGCCTAGATTAACTCATGATATTGCTAGCATATTTGATCTCTCCATTATTCAACAACCTTTATTAATTAATAAAAGTGATATTACATTTGAATTAGGTATTTGTACTATGGTTTTCACACCTAATCAAGAAATCATTAATGAAAAGTTAGCTATTATATAAGAGGATGTCGATATAGCTATAGAATTGTGGGATGCTTAATTTGATCATATTAATCACGTTATGGATTAGATATCTTTGGTGTTGTATATTTCTATCTTATCCATATATATCTTTGTAATTTCATGTTTATTTATAAACTTGAATGTTAAATGTGGGATGACATCCACCTAAGAAAGCATATTGCTTTTTTGGACTTGTTTCTTACCAGGCAACACATTCATCTTTCTATTAAGCCATTTTCTTTGTGAGTTAGTGTGATTTCCATATCAATCCTCTCCAACCAAAGAGGAGTTCCCACAAGCTTGATCAATGGTGAGCAACCGATATCCATCTCTAGGTGATCTTTAAAACCCTGCATTTACTTTATTTTTAGTAGCTAATTAGACCACATTAAAAAAAAGTGAAAAAATACTAAAACATTATATCATGCGTAGTGGGACATTAGGTTTCATCTTTCTTATTAAAATTCAAAAAAATTGAATTTGTTATCTTTTTGTTTCTTTGTGTGAGTTTATCCAAAGAACATCAAGTCTACATTTTATTTCCTTTTTAAGGTTAAAATAAATTGCAATCATTTTTATCTACTTAAGTAATTCACATAGAATAATTTAAGTTATAAATTCATTGTAGTCATCACTCTTTCACACACAAGCCAAATCGCAGTCACAATAAACTCATCTAAACATTTGATATAAGGAAACTGATGGGGATGTTATCACTTCATGACAACCTTTTTCCCAATGATCTCACTTGGATCTCACCACCAAGGGGAGGACCAACTCAATTATCTGGCTGAGTATAATCTCTGGACTATCAGTATATCTTGGCAAAGCACCCACACTGGTTCTAGGATTATGAGATGAGGGGAGAAAATGCCAAGTACCAAGTGATGTACCGATACCAATACAAATTCCCTTTGAGTGCTAAAAAAAACATCCAAACCATCCTTAGATTACCATTTCTTAGGACCCTCATTATCCTTTTTTCTTTATTTCTTCTCACATCTTAAAATTAAAAAGATAAAAACTTTTTGGGATGACTTTAGTTTGTGAATCTTTCATCCATAATTAAAAGTGAGATAATTCAAGCATAAATTGTTGTTTTGTTTTTTCTTTTATTTTTTGTCTCATGGTTTTGACTAGGCAATAGTCAAAGAAAGAATCTAAAGTGTGTGTCATGTCCTCTCCTATGGAATGTACACCTAGTCCCTCCTCTACATCTAGTTCCTTTGAGATTCTTTTGTTCCCACACTTTTATTCTCAAGGAGATCCTTCATTTATAAAAATATTTGACAATAAACCTATTGCTCTCAATTACTACCTTAGTAATCAAGCAATACATATTCCTCCTTCCCCCCATACCCAAGACTCTCGATATTTATATGGGATGCTTTTAAAAGGAACTAAAAAAAACCATGGCCATGGTATCCTTTTCCACTGACTCTCTTCCATCTGGTTTTAATATCCAGATGATGCAACCTTTAAAAATCCAAACACATCTAGTATCTACTAATTCTCCAACCCCCATTACTTAGACTCAAAAATTTTATACCACTCAGCCTATATCCACTATTCTTTCCCAAATGTTAGTGGTGTCAATCCCTGTAAATCTCCCACCCATCAGAAAAATTCTAGTATACAATTCTCAATATCTACAACACACATAACAAATCCATCACACACATCAAATCCCTTATGCACAACAAATCCCTCCAATGTAACTTCCCCAATAGTATGTCTCCTTGGCTACCCAATACATGGCTTCATCACAACCATTGGTGATCACTTACTTCCAATTTTCCACATAGCAAAATATTCCACTAAAAAATCCCATAACATGTGGCAGCATCCCAGCCCATTATGTCCACTACAGTTGGATACCCTTCTTTATAACCCCTATCTACTTTGCCAAATTATCAAACTTTTCAGTAAGGTGCCTTAGGGAATGTGCCTCAAAATAAAACCCAAGCAAACCTAATAAACATCTTTATAAATAAGATGGCTAATTTGGAAGCTTCCACCTCCAGACATAATACTATGCTCACATATGATCAAATTTGTAATGAGCCTATCCACCCATCTATTCCCATATGATCGTATCCCTCATAATGGGAACATCCCAAGTTTACTAAGTTTCATAATAAATAAGATCCCAATAACATCTCAGAGCCTTTTGACACACGTGTTACCTTATATCACATGATGATGCATTACTACTTACAATATTTCCTATGTCACTAGTAGGGCTACATTAGATTGGTACAACTCCATCCCTCAACATTAACTCTTTTCCTTTGGGTAATTGGCCTAAATTTTCTTAGAACACTTCTCGATCAACATTGCTCGAAAAGTGGCTATCACAAATTTATACGCTCTTCAACAATTTGAGGATGAATCTATATCAGACTTTGTAGCTCATTGGCATAGCGTAATCAACTAGTTAACATTTTCCTTTCCACAACCTGAATTAATTGAATTGTTTTCATGCTCTTGTGAAAAAACATATCTCGTCCATGTTACAAATTCAAACCTTTAATACTTTTGATGAAGCCTTTACCATGGAAAGTAAACTTGAAATTCATGACATTGAAGAGGGAAAAATTAAGTTACAGAATAAAAACTTCAAACCTGACCCATCAAAAAGCAATAATAATAATTCTAAACCAAAAGGAGTTGTAAACAATACTATTCTAAAAACTCTCCCCCTTTGACACCCAAAAAATTAGGACCATCCACTTCTCAAACATAGCCACCTAGGGGCCTTACTGTTTTCCCCCTAGGAAATATACCCCTTTAAGATATCCTTACACTTTTTTATTGGATAAACTCCTAAAATCAATAGTTCTTGAACTCCCCTAATTAGATAGGTAGATGATATGCATCCTAAACCCGCCTAGTATACAGAGGATTAGTTTTATGCATATCATACAAGAATAGGACATGACATAGATTGATGTCAATCCTTTAAATGATTGGTACAAAACCTCATTGATAAGGGGGATCTTCAGTTGGATAATCTAAATTCTCCTCCCAACCAATCTTTAGATATTTTTAGATAGTCATTTCCAAACCATATATCCACATTAAACACATTCCAATCTAACCCTAAAGAAACACAAAATCAAGCTACAAATATGACTGATACAATCTATGACCAGTTATTGCCTAAAGAATATCTATAGAAATCTTGGGTCTTGGATCTCCTTATGAGAGATGATTTTGATATAAGTCAACTTGAAATTATCAAAACAACTCCCAAAACCTCTATAAATCTCCCTGATCTCATTACATGGGGTTGTTCATGTGAATCATCCCCTTCATCTTCTTGAATTGAATCTCCTAAAGTGGAAAATGAAACCACTCCTTAGGATGTCATAGATAAACATCTTAATACTTATAGAGTCAAACATTCCACCTCTTTGGTCCCTAGCAAACCTCTTCATAGTATACACCGAGATCATAATATAATAGGATCCTATCATTTAGCTTGATACCAAGACCCTTTTAAATCATCCTCTATCAAAACATCTCCTTACCCCAAAGCTACTAAAGGAAAGGGTAAAGCTCCTATCATCAATATCTAGGAAAATTGTCTTGGTATTCCTCCAAAGAAATCCTTAGCACATCCTCAAGTCAAGGTTGACCTTTTTTAGATTTCAAAAGAGAAAAAACTTAGTCCGAATACCCCCTCTATTCTCACCACATGAAAGAGAAAAGGGACAACCCCTTTTATATCATCTATTTTAGGTCCTCATCTATCTTCCAAAGTGATGGTCCTTATCATAGGTTCTTCCATTCAAACACATGGGAAAATATAGAGTCTTCCTCCATTATTAAACACACCTCTATCTTGATATCCACCATCTTCTGATAAAGGACCATTAGATAAATTTAAATAAAAAATACCTAAGGTCATCCCTATCATAAAATCTAAATGTCAAAACCAAACGATCAATACTTTGCCAAAAGAGATTGCACAACCTATTATAAGACCATAAAATGATCCTTTGAAATGATCTTACACTATAATCTTACAAAAATTATCGGATACATCTTTCATAATGTTACCACCTATATGGACCAATAACCCTCACCTCTAAAGACCCACTTGGTATAGGAGTAAAGAGATATGCACATATCATAGAGTAGCTGGACATGATACATAAAATTCTATTTCCCTTAAGGTCATAATCCAAAAACTAGTCTAGGATGATGATCTATTAATTAATGATCTAAATGGTAAGACTCCTAATAAAAATATCACCATCACAAATATTCTACCCACCCATAATCTTGCTAGTCTTATAAGTGATAAAGATTCAATGGCTTCTTTGAACCCTCTATTATTACACATCAATGTTGTCCATGTAGCCACTTACTCTCAAAATCAAAACCCCAATAAAGATAAGCTTTCAATTATAGGAGTCTCTATACATAATACACCTAAACCATCTAGATAAAATCCTAAAGTCTTTATTATAAGAACTACCCTGACTGAAGCCAAGGAGTTGGTACAAATCTCCATATTAAAATAACTCCACCAAATCCCTGTAAAGATGTCATTGTATGAACTTATCAAAAACTCTCCACACCATCAACAAGCAATGATAGAAGTTCTCCAAGCTATTGAGGTCTGGCCAGATGAACCTCAACCATTGTCAACATTTATAGGGGCCCTATAAATGGTGTTAGCTATTAGTTTCACTAATTTTGAGGTCATTCCTTTACCACCTAAATATCAAGATCCCCCACTTTTCATCACAGCTCAAATAAATCACACTCATATTAAAAGATTTATAATCGATAATGGGGCCAGTATCACTATTATTTCTTCACATGATTTCTAATAGTTATAGCTACCATAGACCATTATTTCCAAATCCCCAGCAATTCTTCATGCATTCAATGACATGATAGCACCCATAGTAGGAATGGTTGTCCTTCCCATTTACATAGGTTATCTCACCCTCCACAAACTCTTTTATGTCATAGAAGGGACATTCCAATATAACATTTTATTAGGATGTCTATGGATTCATGCAATGTATTGTATCCCCTCCATCATCCATCGATGCCTTAAGTTTGAACATGAAGTCCAGGTCCACATCATCCCCACTGATCCTCATCCCTTCAAATCATGCAACTTCACTTTTTGACCAAGCGATTTCATGATACCCTCACCCAGCACAATCCCATGTTCATCTTTTAATCAAGCCTTGACTAACACAACTATTCCTAATTCAAAACTACCAACTCAAGAGTCCATTGATTCCATGATGCAACATCTTTCAATGGGGGAATACTAGATATCAACCCTTAACATGTTACTTACTCCTAGGTAATATGGTTGTCTCAACAAACAACCCATATATTCACCCAACCTATGCGAGCTCATCCCATTTGGGCCACCTTTATTATGGACCCACTTAATATATGGTGGAATCAATCAAACTACCCTAGGACCTGACAATGACACATGTGCTAAACTATTTACATCTAATTTTTCATTTCTTAATAAACCCTAATTTACACAAACCTACCTTTATCATTATACCTGAAAAGGCTTTGGCATGGGTAGATATGATCAGGGTCCCCATGACATCGCATTCAAATATTTAATAAAACCACATAAAAATCATGGCTTAGGCCTTGAGAAATATTACAAATCCTCTCTCAAACCTATTCTTATACCATTTATGGAAGAAGAAGTGCAATCTTCATCATCTGATACCTCTTCCTCAACTGGGGACACTATATCCATCCCTTCTAATTTTTTTTAGTCAATTTAATCTCCATAGAACCCCTCATCATTCATCACAGTGGTACAACCTAAACCATCCCTTTATCATATCCTAACTTAATATGATATGATATGCTAACCATCCCTATTCTTCAATGTCAAGATGATGAGTCAATCTTGACTCATTTGGGCACTGGAAACTCTTTTCCATGAAATTCTCTCCCATCCAAAACATCTAGACTATTAAATGAATCCATTTTTGATATTAATATCAGATCTCAAGAAAACCTAAGGATTGTTAACATTAGTAAAGCCTTAGATCCTCAATAAAACTAGGATTTTACCACTTTTCTATATGACCATAACAAGGACTTTTCTTGGTCTTATAGTGATATGCCTGGTATTGACCCCACAATAATTATCCATAATATTCATCGCCTTTCTTGATGCTAAGCTGGTAAAACAAAAGTTTCATAAAATGCATCCCTGCATCACACTCTTGGTAAAATAAGAATTGCAACACCTTTTATTTGCTAACTTTATTCAACCCATTGATTATCCTTAGTGGATATCCAATATTTTCCAATCACTAAGCCTATAGGGGGACTTCACATCTGTACTGACTCTCATGATTTAAATCTTCCTTATCTAAAAGATGATTTCCCTCTCCCTAACATAGACCAATTAGTGGACTTAACAACTAGCCATGAAATGTTATCCCTTATGGATGGTTCTTTTGGTTACAATCAAATACTTATTACACTATAATATCAAAATAGGACTACATTTATTACTCTTTAGGGGACCTTCTGCTACCGTGTTATGCCCTTTGGCCTAAATAACATAGGAGCCACCTATTAGTGGGCCATGACTTATATATTTCATGGCATAATCCAAAAAATTGTCAAAGATTATGTAGATGACCTCCTTGGGAAGTCAAAATTCTTCAAAGATCACATATCCATACTTAAGGTTATCTTTGATCATCTACTCTAGTATCATGTGCGTCTAAATCTAAAAAAGTACATTTTTGGTATCTTGACAGGTAAACTCTTGGGTTTCATTGTCTCTATTCAAGGAATAGAAGTGGATCCTACTAAAATCAAAGCTACTATATAAATGCCTCCTCCATCAAACCTAAAGAAGCTATGTAATTTAAAAGGCAAGCTCTAGTCTATCTGTCATTTTATCTCCTAGCTCTCTGATTGGTGTCAACCTTTCCACCATCTATTAAATAAGGATATTCACTTTGTATGGGATTCTAATTGTCAAGAAGCCTTTAAATCACTCAAAAACTATCTTTTATCACTTCTAGTCCTCACTCCACCTAAGGAGGGAAAACCTTTATTCCTTTATATCTCATCTACTGATCATGCTCCAGGTGTTATGCTTTCCCATCAAGATGAGCATCATAAAAAACAAGCTATTTATATACACATCATCCCCTCATAGAATATGAAACACATTATCTACATACCAAAAAATTATGCCTAGCATTGGTTATTGTACCCTCTAATATTTTTCATTACCTACTTAACCACAAGATGTACATAATTATGACTATCAACCCCCTTAAGTCATGCATTCTAAGCCTTATAAAAATCAATGAATGGCCAGATGGATTATGGTTTTGGCTTAGTTTGATATAGAATTTCTCCATCAAAAGTATGTTAAAAGATATATTATTTCTGATCAAATAGATTAATTACCTCATAGAGACAATCACACAATAAATTATGAGTTTTTTGATGAATCTATCACATCCACTTCCCAATCAATCCCAAAATATTAAATGACTCTATTCTTTTATGGGTCCAAATGTGAGCATGGAGGTGGTGTAGGAATTATATTAATCTCTCCTCAATGTATTCCCATACCTTTATCTTTTAAATTAGACTTTTATTGCACCAATAACATGGCTAAACATGAAGCATTAATCATAGGCCTCCAAACTACACTTGCATTAGGAGTCATATCCCTTAATATCTATGGCAATTATCAGCTAGTGGTCAATCAAATTACTAGTATATATCAATGTAAGAATGATATCCTCCAAAGATATAAGACCTTAGTTGATCATCTCTTATCTATTTTTAAACGTTACATCATCCAAACTACTCCTAGATCAACTAATAAGTTTGTTGATAATATGAAATCTCTTGCCTCTTTTATCCCATCCTCATCTTACGAGTCCAAGCTATTTTTCCTTATCCATCAAGTTAACCATCCTTCCTACACAAGAATTGATCTTCCATATATCAATAATATCAAAGACAACTTGGAGGAGCCATGGTATTCACAAATATTTACTTATTTTTCTACAGGACTATCTTCTCCCCATCTATCCAAAGGTACCAGGTGTGTCTTCCAACAGAAAGCTACATGCTATACTATATTTGGGGGTGTTATTTATAATCATGGTTTTTATTTAATTCTTCTTTTTTGTCTCCAAAATCATGAAGCTACCTTAGGTATCTAATAATTACATAACGGGTCATGCGGTGGACACTTTAGTGGCTACACAATCACTAAGAAAATCTTATGTTTAGGCTAATATTGGCCCACTCTAAATCAAGATTATTGTGCATATATTAGGAGGTGTGTAAAATCCCCATAGCATGAAAACTTATCCCATATCCATAGTAAATCCTTGTAGGTAGCAAGGGACTTATGGCCATTCTCCCAATGGAGGATCGATCTTATAGGACAAATCAACCCTAAGTCCTCTCTGCATCACGGCTTCATCATTACCACTATATAATACTTCACCAAATGGGTGGAAGC
The DNA here is from genome assembly GCA_037957365.1 of Torreya grandis. NCBI lineage: Eukaryota > Viridiplantae > Streptophyta > Pinopsida > Cupressales > Taxaceae > Torreya > Torreya grandis. Next base: position 476,323 of record JARHVA010002080.1, read on the forward strand.
TATGTTTCTTATCTTGATTAAGGTATAAAATATTGTGTATTTTATCCACCATCACATTATCTATCATTTTGGAATTCCATATAAAATAATAACAAATAATGGAAAATATTTTAAGAATAAGAAAGTCTAGGCACTATGTGACTCATTTAAAATAAAATTAAGTTTTTCCTCACCTTACTATCCTCAAGCCAATGGTCAAGTAGAAGCATATAATAAAACCCTACTCAAAATCCTAACCAAAATTTTTAATGAAATTTCAAAGGATTGGCATCTTTGTATCCCTTTCAACTTATGGGTATATCGAACTAGTATTCGAACCCCTACAAGTGCTACTCCTTTTTCCCTAGTCTATGGTATAAAAGCTATACTTCCTTTAGAAGTCCAAATTCCCTCTCTTCATGTCTCCCTTAAAGACATCATTTTGATGAGGATTTTTTTCAAGATCATTTATCCCAGCTTGAACTCTTAAATGAGCATCATACAACAGCCCTTGATCACCTTCATAAATATCAAGAATGACTAAAATGAGAATATAATCAACATATAAGAGGATGATAATTTAACATTGGAGACCTTGTCCTTAAATAAAATCAACATGTCACTAATAAGGAATGAAATAAAAGAGGTAATTTTTCTCATAATTGTCTTGGACCATACGTCATGACCTATAAATACGGATCTAAGGCATATCATTTGGCCTCTCTTAATGGTAAAATAGAACGAGAACCTCTTAATGCATTACATCTATGCCCTTTCTATATTTAATAGATTTTGGCTCATCTTGGTTAGTTTATCTCAAATACTATCATATCCCTTTATCCCAAAATACTAAATAATGATATGAGAGTTATGTGGTTATTCGATAGTCACTATAACCTCAACCTTAAATATGAATACCCCATCTCTATACATAGCAATCTCTCAGATAAGTTTCACCTATAATGGGAGAAACCCTAGATCCTTATTTCTATTATTTCTTAAAGGCCATTAATTTTCCAAGATAACACAATCACCTTATGTAATGAACTCATGGAAACTATCCTAAGGTATCTTTCTATGCCAAACCTTGCATTACTATCTTTGGGATCCAAAATCAAGTAAGCAGTGAAAATTAAAAATATCAAAATGGGATAAATAAATAGACTAATCCCTCAAAGGATATTTGTATTCAAACGTAGATAACAGATTGATCCCTTGAAGGATAGTTGTGCAAAAACATCAGTATGTAGACCACTCCATTGAAGGATGGATACTAAGAAAAAACTTCTCACATTGATCAATTTTCAAATTATACCACGTAAAATCCTTTAAAAGAAACAAAGCAATAAAATAAATTGTCAAAATCAATATCCCAAGAAAGCTTCCTATATTGATCAACTTTCTAATTGTAGGCTTCCTGTATTAATTAGCTTTCTAATTATAGGCTTCTCGTATTTATCGGTCTACCCATTGGCATAAAAATGATCCCTGAAAGATAAATCCTACTTTTGAAATATGGTGTGAAGAAGGTTATCTCTAAAGCAATCCATCCCCCATCCCACCAAAAGCATATAATCATAATTAATGGCTAAGGTCTAAGCTCTAGCTAATTAAGTTTGTGTCAATATCACTTATCATCTAGCTAAGGATGCATAGGCCATGTATATGATAGGTTCTCTTTTGGTTATGGTCCAAGTCAATTCCAAGCAAATCCATAATCTATAATCACTAAAACTTCATAAATATAAAATAATAAAGTATTAAAAGCTATCTATAATTCATAATCATCATTAAGCATAAATCCATAATCTATAATTTATTTACATTCAATCATCTAATAAATCATAAGAATTCACAAGGTTAATAATGGTCTATATAAAAAAGTAGCAAATACATAATCATAATGCATTAGTAAAAACCCATCTCATTATATAACATTTGAAATCAAAATAACATGTAAAATCTATAATCCATAATCCATAAAGCATCCATAGCATATATGATAGCAATGATCAAAATTAAAATACATAACATCTAAGTCTATAATCCATCACATCAATAATTCATAAAAGCACTACATATCCATAGGTATCAGTAAATCCATAAACAAACATACATAATCCACCCATAAACATAAGTAGTGTGTGTGTGTGTGTGTGTGTGTGTGTGTGTGTGTGTGTGTGTGTGTGTGTGTGTGTGTGTGTGTGTGTGTGTGTGTGTGTGTGTGTGTGTGTGTGTGTGTACAAATGTCATAACATGATTGAGGTGGGGCTCTCAACCCATACAATACAATCTACTCAGTAAAATCAATCTTGCTAAGATAAATGCTGTCATCTCCCCCATCATCCCTTCTTCATCCTATTTCACTCCCTATACTAGTAGACCCCTAAAGAGTCTTCCATGATCTATTATAGGTATCCATGTATGAAGAAAACTAAGCAACATCTGGTAGTCATCTCTATACTATCCTCTCATAATAGCTCATCTCAACAAGCAAATCCTTATACCTCTATAGTGGTATCATATATGTAGGAGTAGCACTAGATCCTACAATATCTAGAGCTAGTCTCTCTACCAAAGTAGATCTCATCTACTCTAGCTCTACTAGGTACTTGTCTTGCTCCTTTAACCATACCTCCTCTTTATCTACATTAGAGGCATCTTATAATGGTACCTCCTCCATGTATACATCAAGAGTATCCTGCTTAGCCTCTCCTTTATCCTCATCCTCCTCCCTCACCTCCTTAATGACTACCTCCTATCGATGTCTCACAATGCTCTCTTATCTCCTTACTACCTCAACTAAAAACCAAGTTGCATAATCATTAGTGTAGCCAACATCATCTAGGTCAATAGCCACAAGTTCATCCTATTGCCCCATAAAAACCACTGTAGTATCAGGGGTAGGCTAATCTAACTCTGTATCATCTCGCCTAGACAAGCATGGTGCTAATAGAACATCTTATAATCACCCAAAATGATGACAAACCCTATCAAAATAGAATAGATCAATATGCTCAAGTTGTCATCCATATACACATATCTCTTGGGTAACATCCACTATCTCCACATATAAACCAGGCCACATTGGGAAGCATACATAGGGTCTCTTAATAACATCCCCTATCTATAAGTTATTAAACACCTATCTATAGTGCACTAGATCATGCACTATCTTATTTGTATAAGGAATGACTATGTTTTCATCCCATCGAAGAAAGACTACACTATAGTCTGTGTCTTCAAATTCAATCGCTGGGGTCTTTATGGGTTGAATCACATGAATGTGCTCGTATGCCCAGTAATGTAAAATAAATGTAATATTGATACCTGATCAATGTTGGGTGTGTCAACCCCATAACACCCTATATATACCCCAATAGTGTGGGCACCTAAGTATAAATACTATTAAACTAAACCATGTCTGTTATAACTCCAATGAAGATCTATGGTAGTCACCCTCTCGTAGAATCATGTAACACATAGTAGGTCAATGCTAACATCATCATCATCATCAACACTAGTCTCTCTCTAGGGTCCTAGTCATATAATGGTTAGAATGATAACCCACCAGAAAAGAGTCTAATATCTAATACGTCTTCACCATATTGTCATGTTAATGGCATCATTTATTTGACCTCATCAATAGTATACATAGGGGTGCTTAGAATTGATAGTCATAAAATCTGATGGATGTCCTTTATCATAATGGTCATCTCACCGATCGATAACCAAAAAGTGTTGGTGGTATAATCCCACCACTATATCAAATCCACTATCATAATGATGTCCCAATGGACATGGTGTTAATGGTGAATCCCTCCATATCTTATAGCCTCTAGATGGGCCCAATCCTCATCACTCATAAAATCCCATAACTATGCCAATAGTAGAACGACCCTATCTTTCATCATCAGTAACTCTCATGCTTGTCAAAAACATATTTTTAGTCAATCAAAATCCTAAGTTTTCTATTATCAAACCTTTTTTATGGATTTCTATCAATCCACTAGGGATCGATGTTGATTTAGACAAATCGATGGTGATCCTTATGGATCATAGTTGATCCACATGAAGAACATCGATCATAATGGATTGATGTCAATTCCCTCCCCTAAAAAATTCCCCCCTTGGACTTAGCATTTTTAACCTACCCTCCCTCCCTCCCACAAATTTATAAAAATAAAACAAAAAAAATCTTAAGAAAAAATAAACACATTACATTTTACCAAAAAAAGCATTATGCTTACCTCATAGTGGAGTCATCATCATCATCATCTAATCTCGCTTGCCTCTATCTTCTCTCATGTATGCTTGAAATGTTGACACACATCAAGTTTTTCACCTAAATTCTTATTCAATCAATAGTGAAATGAGCCTTATGTCACATTGGATGCCTATTTATAACCATTTCCATGATCGACGTTGATTACTTAATTGATGTCAATTATTAAAAATTGATATCGATCATTCTAGATCAATGTTGATTATCCTAGCTTATTCAGATTTTGCACTTGTGGACCATTTTACATACTCCCAGTCTAGTTTCAAATCCCTATCTTATTGCCTTTGCTACAACTATCCCATTTTTATGTCATATTACCCTTTATATTTCAGGATTTTGACCCTTTGTTAGTTCCCCAATCTCCTTAAGGCATACCCTTTTTTTTTTGATATCTTGCCATTGTAAGATCTCGATGGTATATTTTATCTTGAGAACATTCATCTATAATAATGTATACACCATACACACATCAAATGCTATGGTTCAGGATTCCTATCCTTTATTTTCTTGCTAGCCTTTACTTAAGCCAACTTATTTTAGTTATGGCATTTTGTTACTCAATTAGGTCTTTGGGGCATTACTACTTGCATCACTTTTTATCCTATTAAGTGCAACCTGGAACTCCCTTGAGCCATCTGCACTTTTGATTATCCTTTTCTATCTTCTACTTGTCCATTTCCACTCACCCAAATTTTTTTTACCTTCCATCTTTTTCAAACCTATCATCCATTGCATCTCACTTCTTAGTGCCCAATTTGAGGGGGGATACCTCCTCACAATAAAATTAGGGAATTAGGCACCTTATAGTTTTTGTCTCATGGCACACTACTACATACTACTCCACAAAAAAGGGAAAATGTAGATGCTAGTTTTATACACCTTTGTGTATTAACATGGTGAGTCATCATGTTATCATGTCATCTCTAACATAATGTCCCCCATTCATAATTATTTGGAATAATTACATTTAGCTCACCCATTTACCTTTTTCATATAAGTTAATTAAGCTATTACTAAAATTAAACAATAATTAATCTTATTTACCCATCTAACCTCCAAACAAACCCATCCTATGGTTAAAACAACCCAATAACTTTAAAACCATTATCTATCCCTGTAAGCAACCCGTTTGAACAGCCTAAGGATTAACTTCACCCATTTTAGTTAAATTAGCATCAATTCTTTAAGATTGACTTCGATCTTATCAGAATGACATCGATCCATAAATATATAGAGAGCTTCTATGGCTCGAGATGACACTTTTAGACTTTGAAACTCTACTATAATTATCTCAGAACCTACGTATAGACCTTATCAACATTTTCTACTTTGTGGAACCTTTGTTCATGAGATTACAAAGATATTTGAAGGTTTCTAAGCCTACTTTTATGGTATATTTTATCTATGTGTTTTCAGCCATCTAAGGTTAGTATTGCATGCTAATTTATTACCATTTAAACTTTACAATATTCTTCACCTCTATGTCATTGTGTACATTTAGTTTTCATCATTTTGTTAATATTTTAAGTCATTATTATCTTTTTTTCATATTTTAGCATTTTACTCAAAATCTATTGATCCATCTAAAACAATGTCAATCCTGTAATATTTTCATGTATCCCTGCTAAACTATTAAAACAACCTTGATGTTTGTTTTCATAAGATTCACAATCCTCAAAACTTGTTAAAATCTACATTTTATTTTCTAAAAATCTTTCACATGTAGATGACTCTGCCTAGATTAGCACATGATATTTTTAGCATTTTTGATCTCCCCATTATTCAACAACCTTTATTCATTGATCAAAGTGATATTGCATTTTAATTAGGTCTTTGTACTATGGTTTTCACACCTAATCAAGAAAGCATTAATGAATAGTTAGTTGTAATTCAAGAGGATGTCGATATAGCTACAAAATTCTAGGATGATTACTTTGATTAGATTAATCATGTTATAGATTAGATATCTTTGGTGTTGTCTATTTGTATCCTATCCATATATATCTTTGTAATTTCATGTCTATTTATAAGCTTGAATGTTAAACATGGGCTGACATCCACCTAAGGAAGCATATAGCTTCTTGGGACTTGTTTCTTACCAAGCAACCCATTCATCTTTCTATTAATCCATTTTATTTGCAAGTTAGTGTGATTTTCAAGTCATTCCTCCCCAACCAAAGAGGAGTTCCCACAAGCTTGATCAATGGTGCACAACTAATCTCTATCTCTAGGTAATCTTTAAAACCTTGCATTTACTTTGTTTTTAGTAGTTAATTAGACCACATTTAAAAAGTTTAAAAAAAAATTAAAACACTTTTATTAAAATTAATGAGATTATAATTTCTTCTAATCGAGGGACCACCCATCAAATATTTTCAATTTTTTTGTCTTTCCCTCGAGGGGAATCATGGGCTGCCCAAATGATTTTTGGGGCATTTTTTGAACTTGTTTCTCTATATTGCATGCAAACTTTAAAAATGGAAAGGGGGAACAAAATTTATTTCTTTTGATTGTAGTGACCTTTTCATTATTTTAAAAGACACCACTTTGATCAAATATCTCACCAAACCTTATAGAATAGGGGGAAAATGTAGATATCTAATTCCTATCACTATTGTGTTGTAATTTTCAATCTAAGCAACATCATATGACAATGCACAATCTGGAGCAAAATTACTAAAATGCATTAAATCATTCAAACTTGTCATGTATATGTGCCGATTGAGACTAATGTATCCCTAGATGGGGCAATGCATTTTATGTCATTATTATATTTTCTAAAATCACTTTGAGTCAAATTATGACCACACAAAATGACACTCTAGACCACTAAATTCTTTTAATTCAATAGCACATGTTATGTGTATGTCTTATTTCACATCCATAATTCCCTAACTAGGGTATTATTTTGTATGCAACTGACACCTTCTTCTAATTATACTTTAGTCAAATTACAACTCAATAGATTGACATTTCCAACCAGGTTGATTAAATGTGCAACAAATTTTCAAATAACTATAGAAAAATAATCAAAGCCACTTAAGCAAATTAAACCAAATCAAGAGCCTAGGTGAAATCTCCATGGAAGTTATTAAAAATCTATTTATTGAAAAATCATTCCTCAAATCTGCATCATCCCATGACATCATCAATGGGGTGGCATCCATAGGCCATAAATTGAACAAATATCAATACTAAGCTCTCCCATCCTCATCAATACTCCATCCTTCCAAATATTAATTGGAATATTTATGGCTTGCCCCTTCAATATTGAATTATTTCATGGCCACACATCTTGATCTCAAGATGGACGGTCATGAGAAAACAATCTTGAAAAGATATAAATAAGAGGGCCAAGACTACCATTTTTAAGCTTCAGTTATACAAACTTACTATGTAGAAATTACTATAGAAAAGCTTCACAAATTTACACAAATAAAAAAAATATTATGATCCTAAGCCATTGGTGCACTAGGAAGTAATGGAGGATCATGCTACTCATCATTGAGGTAGACTTGGAACACCAAATTTGAGAAAAAAACATACATTTTTTCCACTCTTTGAATGAGGGATGTTTTTTGGAAGGTTTGGTAGTATTGCTTCTTTAAATAGATCTTATAATTAATTATCAACACCCCATGAGGGAGTAGGCTTAATGTTTTAGTGTTTATATGCTTCTTTATAGATATTTTTCTTGAATAACTCATGGACTAACACATCTTATAATCCTACTCTATAGGTATAATTAGTGTTTAGAGATGTTAGAGAAGATTCTTCACTTACATATTATGGAATTGGTTCAATGATTAAACCTATGTTCTCTATGAATCATATTTAAGAAGGCAACCACCTTCCAAACTTTGTTTTGCACTATGAAAAATTTGAGAAGGCTTAGCTTTGTGCTTGGATATTGAAGGAGCATTCACATGGGATTTGAATATATTAGCCATAGAAGGGGACCCCTATGTGTAAAAAACTTATGGCATTGGTTTAGGGATTGAGGCCCCCATATTTATGAATCATTGTTAAGATGATTAACCACTTTAAACCCTCTCTAAACACTTTTAAGATCTTGATGGAGATATAAGTCCTTATGATGACTTAAAATGACATTTAATGACCTTATAATCACTTAGATGACATATACACACCTAAGATCACCTAATGGAACCATCACTTATCATGTGTGGGAGAAATATATAGATTTTTGGTCTAAAAGATGGCCTTTTAGAACTATTTTGTAGGGTTTAGAGGCATGTTATCCTTATTAACCATTTATATAGTGTTTTTGAACCAATAAAAAGGTATTTTGGTAGTTCAAAATCCATTTTATAGGTATTCATCATAATAATATAGTCTACAAGTTTATAACTAGGCCTAGGAGAAGAGAGATTATCAGTCTTGCACCAAGAGG